>JAKWJD010001755.1:57558234-57791291 GCA_027705065.1 Solanum peruvianum | reverse complement strand
AAGTGGATTTGTAGAATGCCAGACGACTTTTGATGCCATCTAGAATTATTTGTTCAATACACCACTGTTGGTTCCTTCATGAGAAGGGAGTCCATTGTTGCTATATTTTTCTGTCTTGGATAACGCATTTGGATGCGTGCTCGGTCAATATGAAAACAGGAAATAAAGATCGAGCTTTTTATTATTTGAGCAAGAAATTTACTCCAATGAGGATCGTTATACTCTTTTAGAGAGAACATATCATTCTTTGACTTGGATTTCTCATAAGTTGAGACATTATTTCTCTATGTATACCATATACCTCATTTCTAGGATGGATCCGTTGAAATACAACTTCCAGAAAACGATGCAGAACGAAAAGTTGGTTAAATGGAAGATGCTTTTGAGTGAACTTGATATTGTCTATGTGACCCAGAAAGAGATAAAAGTACAAGCCTTAAATGATAACCTTACGAAAAATCAAGTCGACAAAGGGTATGAACCACTCAAAACATATTTCCCTGATGAAGAGGTTTTGTTTGTGGATTTAGATATTACTGAAACATACCTTGGTTGGAGGTTACTCTTTGATGGAGCGGGGAATCACCACGGAAGAGGTATTGGAATGGTTTTAGTATCATAATCTGGTCACCATTATCATGTGGCGGCCAAACTCCTATTAAATTACACGAACAATATGCTTGAATGTGAAGCTTCTATCCTTTGTTTGAAAGTTGCCATCGACATAAATGTTCCTGAGCTTCTGGTTATTGGGGATTCAAATTTGTTAATTCATCAGGTTCAAGGAGAATGGGATGTGAAGAACCCGAAGATCACACCGTATGTCCAGTATATACAAAATTTATGTAAAAGTTTCCGCAACATTAATTTCAGACACACTCCCAGAACAGAGAATTGGTTACCTGATGCTCTTGACATGATTAAACATACGATACTCATTATATTGATCCTATGGATATAGAATTAGAAGAACATCCAGTTCATTGTTCACATATTTAAGCAGAATCAAATAGTTTGCCATGGTATTTTGATATCAAAAAGCATTTAGAAACTGGGACTTATCCCGAGAATGCAACATTCAACAAGAAGAAGTCGATACGTTCGTATGGATCTGAACTTCTTTCTATGTGAAGAAATCCTTTATAGAAGGACTCCAGATTTAGATCTTCTCAGATGTGTTGATGCTATCAAAGTTGTGAAGCTTTTTGAACAAATACAAGCTGGAGTCTGCGGTACACACATAAATGGACCCACTCTAGCAAAACAGATCCTACGAACCGATTATTTTTGGATGACTATGGAGCATGATTGTTGCAAGTTTGTTAAGAAATGTCTTAAATGTCACGTGCACAATGATTTGATTCGAGTGCCGCCTCACGAACTCAATGCTATGAGTTCACCTTGGCCATTTGTAGCTTGGAGCATGGATTTCATTGGTCCATTCGATTCGGTCGCCTCTAACGGACACAAATTTATTTTTGTGGCCATTGAATAGTTCACCAAGTAGATGGAAGCAACTTGGTACATATCGGTGACTAAGAAAGTTGTTGCTGATTTTGTTCGAAACAGTCTTATATATCGGTTTGGAGTACTGCAATCCATCATTACTAATAATGGTACAAATATCAAAAATCATTTGATGAGAGATATATGTAAGTAATTCAATATTACTCACTGTAACTCAACCGCTTATCGTCCTCAAATGAATGAAGTTGTAGAGGCCACCAATAGAACATCAAGAAAATTATGAGGAAAATGATTGACAATCACCGCTGTTGGCACGAGATGTTGTCATATGCTTTGTTGGTATACCAATGACTTTCAGAATGTTTATTGGATCTCTTTCATACTTGTTAGTATATGCAACAGAAGAAGTCATACCTACGGAAGTTGAGATATCGTCCTTAAGAATCATCCATGGAGCTGAATTAAGTAATGTTCAATGGGTCAGTAAGCGGGTTGATCAGTTAACATTGATTGATGAAAAGAGAATGGTCATTGTTTGTCATGGTCAACTAAATAAACAGAGAATGATTCACGCTTTTTACAAAAGTGTCAGAGCGAGAATTTTCGAAATCGGTCAATTGGTACTTAAACACATTTTTCCTCATCAAGATGAGTACAAAATGAAATTTGCGCCGACTTGGCAAGGAACTTACATGGTTCACAAAGTATTATCTCGAGGTGTTTTGATTCTGACAGATATGGATGACACCACATGGCCTAAACCAATTAACTCAGATGCTGTCAAGAGATACTATGTGTGACGCTTTGGTTTGTACTGCTGTCATTTTCTTGTAATCGATCTATTTGTTTGTATTTGCTTTGTTTAAAATTTATCCTTCATGTAATGAACTATGTCTGACCTTAATTCTCAAGAATGAGATAAGTAGGTGACATATGTTGGCCTCGGTCAGCCCATTTATCCCTTTTGATGTTTCTTTTTAATTTGAACTACGTTCAAACCTACATTCTGAAGAATGAGATACGTTGAAAGACTTTGTCGGTCTCGGTTGATTTTCTTTGTAAATTTCTTATTGTTGTTAAACTTTTAAGGGGAACTATGTTTGACCTGATTCCTGCCTCAACGGGATAAGTAGACGCCACAAGGGTTCGGTCATGTCCCTCGCAGGATTTCTATTTTTCTATATGATAGAAACTGTGACAGAAGTTTTGAGAGGGACTCAAAAATTCCCGAGAAGAATATTTTTCCTCAACAAGTCAAGACTAAATATACTTTGAGTTTTTCAATTAGTACAAAATTTGTGAGAGAATCTCAAAAATTTCGTGGGTTGCTACTGGCAGTTAGAGATAAGCCAAGACTGTACACTGGGACAGAAATTTTGAGGACGGACTCAAAATTTCAACATGGGTTTATCGGTTGTGTAGAGAAACATTGAACTCATTCCAACAAATAATCAGATAGACTTCCAAGCATCAGACTCAAAGAAGTTCGCTAAACCTAATGTGACATGGCATTTGACAGTGACCTTTTCCAAATACTTTTTTTTCGAAAATCTAATTTTTCATCAAAAAATTTCCTTTGTGTTTGAGTTAGTTCTCGATATAAAATATGTTGGCTTCTCTAACAAGAGGCGCGAGATCATTCAATCAACCGGAGATAGCAGGACAAGAAGAAGAGACCGAAGATATCATCACATATTTGTTTATTTTGCAGGAGACAATTTTTCTGTGGATAAAGGTTTATAGGAAATATTTTATACTGCTCATATCGAAGATTTGAGACCATGAATAACATTATTTCATTCAATTCTTCACACATGAAGTATATAACGAACGTCAAACTATGTTCAAAGATAAATTAAATGAAAACCTCGAGAAAGACATTTCGCTGATTTTCATCAACTAAAGATATTTGAAGGACATCATCAACATCATATTATCAGGGATGATAACATCAATACCTAGAGGGTCATTTTTTTAAATTGTCGATTGAGATGATACACTACCCGTAGGGTCATCGTATTTGTATTTTCAATTTTGATGATACACTACCTGGAGGGTCATTTTACAATATTGTCAATTGAGACGATATAGCTATCAAGAAGGCACCCAGAAGATTACTATGTTGCTCGATTGAGTGACTATCTTCATTTGATATCAAGGATGACATCAAGAGAAGGATTCCATTGCTTTTAAAGAAGATATTCATGCATTGCGAGAAAGATATTCATGCATTGCAAGAGAAAGAAGCCATGCATTGCAAAAAAAAATCATGCATTAAGAAAAAATGTCATGTGTTGCAAGAGAAGGAATTCATGCATTGCGGAGAAGAAGTCATGCGTTGTAAGATAAAATGATTCATGCATCGCGGAAAATGTCATGCATTGCGGAGAAGAAGTCATGCATTGCAAGAGAAAAGAAGGCATGTATCGCAAGAGAAAACTCATGCATTGCGGAGAAGAAGTCATGCATTGAAAGAGAAGATATTCATGCATCGCGAAAAGAAGTCATGCCTTGCAAGAGAAGAGTTCCATACATCACGGAAAAGTGGTCAGGCATTTTAAGAGAAGGGAACCATGCATTGTGGAAGAGAAGTCATGAATGGCAAGGGAAGGAGTTCACGCATCGCGTAAAAAGGATTCATGCATTACAAGAGAAGGAATTCATGCATTGCGGAAGAGAAATCATGCATTGCATTAGAATAAAATCTTGTATCCCAAGAGAAATATTTACCCATCAACATCAACTACATCCTATTATTTGGAAAAGAGTAAACACCAAGAGAATAATTGAAGACGACATGGAGAGAAATATTTATCCATCATAATAAGATTGATATCGACTACCTCATTTTTTTATTTGCTAAAAAAAGACATGAAGATAACCATCAACAACACTGTCAGCATATTGCACCGCATCAGCCTTTCATTACATCGAATCAAATGAAGAGTACATTTGTCACGACCCAAAACCGAGCCGCGACTGCACCCACACTTACCCTCCTATGTGAGCGAACCAACCAAACTAACCCTTAACATTTCAATATAATATCGACAGAAAGTAATGCGGAAGACTTAAACTCATTATAAATCAATTGAAAAACTATTATTATTCAACATCTATCATTCCCCAAAATCTGGAAGTCATCACCACAAGAACATCTATAATCAAATGACTAAACTAAGAGTATTCTAAAACTAAATAACTAAAAAGCTAGTCCATGCCGAAAGCTCAAGGCATCAAGACTTGAAGAAGAAGATCCAGTCCAAGCTAGAAGCATTAGCTCACCCTGAATTTCCGATGTAGTAAAGACTGGCTTGAATTACTGTTGAGTCGAAGATGACGGCACGTTTGCTGCACTCCACAAATGACAAAGAAGAAAACATAAAAGTAGGGGTCAGTACAAAACACGGGTACTGAGTAGATATCATCGGCCAACTCGAAATAGAAAACAATATATATCAAGTAATATCATAAAATCAACTATGATACTCAACATGTAGCAACAGCAAGTACTATCATTAATAAATACCGTCAAGTTCACACATGAGGACTCAAGCCTCAATACCATACTCTTTTGGGAATTAGATTCGTTAGATTGAATTCTTTAACATATTCAAGATTCGTTATCTTTATTCCCCTCGTGTCGGTACGTGACACTCCGCTCCATATACTATCCTGGTGTCGGAACGTGACACTCCGGTCCTCATTCTATCCTGGTACCGGAACGTGGCACCCGATCCATATACTATCCTGGTGTCGGAACGTGACACTCCGATCCTCATTCTATCCTGGTACCGGAACGTGGCACCCGATCCATATACTATCCTGGTGTCGGAATGTGACACTCTGATCCTCATTCTATTCTTGTACCGGAACGTGGCACCGATCCATATAATATCCTGGTGTCGGAACGTGACACTCCGATCCTCATTCTATCCTGGTACTGGAACGTGGCACCCGATCCTCTATTTCTATCCTGGTACCGGAACGTGGCACCCGATCCCCTAATCTCACCACTTTCGTTCATCAAGCCTTTTTTTATACCAAGGCATCATCATTAACAAAGTAGATTAGGGTTTCTTTTCAAGATTTGGGATTCAATAGCTTCATCATGCTTATTTATTCACAATTACATAATCATATTCATGCAAGCATACAATTAAGCATATAGAAAGATTTACAATACTACTAACACATATAATTCGCTATTAAGACTTTACTACGAATAGTGTGAAAACCATAACCTACCTCCACCGAAGACTAGTGATCAAGCAAGAAATTCCCAAGCTTTGTTCTTCTTCTTCCTCGTTCGACTCTCTCTCTCTTTCTCTTTCTATTTTCTTATTCAAACCCTCTTTCTTTTACCCTAATTAGTATAAAATTAAGTTTGAAAGATGGCATTAATAACCCACTAATTAACTTAAGGTTACCTCTTTTAACCCCCAAGTAATTAGACTTATTAATATAAACCCTCTAACTTTATAATTAAAGAAGGAATAGTCCAAAACGTCCCTTAAAACATGTAAAGAAATCCGACTCCAACTGGGATTACGCACCCTGTGACGGGCCGTCGTGCCTGCGACGATCCGTCCTGCAGGTCGTCGCAAGGGTCAGAGACTCAATTTCCACTGAAGAATCTGTGACGGTCCGTCACACCTGTGACGGTCCGTCCTGCCATTCCGTCACGAAGTTCAGAGAGTCGATTTTCAGTACTCAATTTCAGAATTTCTAAGTGTTTTGAAACGAGACCCTGCGACGGTCCGTCGTGACCATGACGGTCCATCGTGGGGTCCGTCGTTTCAGCCAGTTTTTCAAGAAATAAAATCTGCTGCTCAAAACGACTAAACAAGTCGTTACAACATTGAAGATAACATTACAAACATAAAACATAAACTTTATTTTCTTTAAGTCAAAACCAATGTAATGACATCAAATTATTGAAGGAGAGCAATAAAGTGTCAACACGGTAAAGGACACTATCTCCCATTTGAATTGAATTTTTTATGCTAATGAGTTTATCTCAATATTTGTCGAGACCATCCGAAAGGATGAATTCTCCAAAAAATAATGACATCAAAATGAATGCAAACAAGATGTGAAACTTTTTCTTAGCAGCGAACTGGGACATAGTACAAAGAGGACTGTCAAACTCTTAGGACTCGAGTAGAGGAGAGACTTCCACAACAGTCAAACCATACCCCTATCAGAAGGAATATGGGTTTTTTTTAGGTTATTGGTTTCAGTTTATCCGGAAAATTCGGTATCTACCGGAAGCAACTTTCCAATTTGAGTCGTAATGCACCAAAAGTTTTGGAAATTATGTCCGTGTAAGTTCTTAATTGTGAGTGTGAAGCCCGCCACATTCATGACTAAGAGGTTACAAGCCTTCTTTCTATACTCCACTTAATATGTCACTTGCCAGAACCGAATGTTCTCTAGCGCAATAATTTTCCTTTTCAACCAATCGAGTTTAACTACAATCGACCTGATTCTTTAAGTTTAAGGATATGTAGGCGGGCTCAATGTTGATAACCTGGTTGTACTCTGACATTCACTCTTAAATCTTATTCTCAAACCTCTCTGTCCATTTATAATTCGGTATCTGTATGACTTCTAAATTTTTTTCCAAATCATACGTCAAATCTAGCATATCGAAGTGCAAGTGCCTAAATCCTCATATAGTCTAACATATGTAGCCATTCTTGGGTTTCGACCATAATTGATAAGTCCTTACCAAATCCTTTTCTAAGAGATGAATAAAGCGTCAGTCTAAATTGGATTATGACTTTCATTTTCCTTGAATTTCTTGAATCAATCCAAGTAAAATAAGGGACAATGTTGACACTCAATTTTTACCCTCCCCGATAAGAATTAGGTAACGAGTTTCTTAATTCTAAGTTATTTGAAATGATTGGTTGTATAAAAAGGGTTTAGAATATTCTTCGAGTTACTGTTAATTAATTTTATATTTCTTATAAATATTAAGTAGTATATATTCTTTATATAACTTTAAATATAATTATTTTATTTCATAAATATTAGAAAATTGTCTCAAAAAGATTTCAATTTTATTTAATACTTTATTAAATTAATTTGGTCTAAATTGTTAATTTAAACTTTTGAGTCATTAGTTTATAATTAAGTTAATTATTTTATCTTGTTAAAATTAAGAAGTTCATTAATTAGTTTTTAGTTAATTCATCTTATTTTAACTTTAGCTTAATTTGTGAATTAAATTTAATTGGGTTTTAGCTATTTGATAATTGTATATAATAGCAAACTAATAACCTAAAATAAATGGAGTAGCTACTGTTTGATTTAATTGTGCCGCATAGAAAACGTTTGTCAAAGTTTGCCACTCGCCTCTCTCCAAAAACTCTCATTGTCCACTCTCCCATTCTCGCTCGCCACTCTCCTTCTGCTCGCCTCTCTCGCTTTATAAAACATAAGTGTATAAATTGTATTTCTTTTTTGTATAAAGCGAGAGAAAATTGTGTATACACATGCAAAAACATATATGTTCGTGCTATACACTTAATTATACAATTTACAAACATTTTACTTCGATTCAATTGTATATAAATGCAAATTTTATACGAATATTGCAGCCAAAAAGACAAGGGAACTATACAATTGCAGTGAAATACAATTTTCTGTCGCTTTATACAACAAAAGTATATAGATTGTGTTTCTGTTTTTGTATAAAGAGAGAGAAAAACATATATCTTCTTCCTATAAACTTGTAATTATACAATATACAAATATTTTACTTTGATTCAATTGTATGCAAAGCAAATTTTATACACATATTGCAGTGAAATAGGTCTGCGAATTATACAATTGCAGTGAAATAAGCGAGCGAATTATACAATTGAAACGAAATAGGCCAGCGGATTATACAATTTAGGCCAATGAATCGTACAATTGTATATGAATAGTGAGGCCAGCGAATTATAAAATTTAGGTCAGCGATTTATACAGTTGTATATGTATAGAGAATTATACAGTTATATGTTTGTTGTGGAGCGCAATTATGCAAACTTTGTTATAGCATACAAATATGAATTTTTGTTTGCTATTTGTGAAAGTTGTCCTACTTTAAACCCATTTAAAGGGACCAAGAATGGAGGGCCTTTCTCTAAATATTCAGCAGCCCATTTTCCAGGAGACAAATCCATCAGTCCATTTCCTTTCTTTTTAAAATCATTGCACAATATCTATTGCAGCAAAAACCCAGTCCAATAACAATGATACCATCAGCACTGCCAAAGCCCAGTGCCTTAAAATATAGGGAAAATTATATGGAATGACAAACATTCCTAACTAATTATATAATAGGGGTATAGTTTAATTTATTTACTTTATATAATTATAGTTTATTTTTTTGCTATAATTAATAGGGTCCACCACCTATTATATAACCAATAGTATAAAAACCTTTTTTTTTTAATTTTGTATATAATTTTACACAAAACAATATTATCTCTCCTATTCATATTCCACCTTTTTCTCCTACAATTAATACCTCTATCCGATTTGAATTTCAAATTGTCCAAAATTCAATTACTCCCTCCCGAAGTTGAATTCAATTTTCGTAGGTACTCCTAAATTTTAGTCGTTTTCCTTTTTTTTTTCTTCTTATTCAACAATTGTATATGTATTGTGTTTCTTATGTTTTTTCATATTTTTTTGATGAAATAATCGATTGTTTGTTCTTATTAGATCTCAAATTAGTCACAGAATGAATGAATCATCTTCATCTATGAGGATTACCAGAGGTATTCCATTGCATGTCAATTTTGTTGACAATTTACCATCGTTTTCAATGGGTTTAACTCAAGATTTTGGGGTTGATGTAGGGTCTATGGTAAAATCAAAACAAGTTCAACATGAACAAACAATGGAAGAATTGAGATCAAAGAAAAAATATGACCCTACGGCAGTTCAAGAAGTTATTAACAATGCTAAAGCTAGAGGCATTAAAATTGTACAAGGAGGAAGAAAGAGGAAAGCAGTAAACATTGATTCAGAGGAAAATGCATGTGAAGTTGACGGATCTGAAGAACATCATAATCATGAGGTAGTGGCTTAAAACACAAATTTAGATACAATTTTTTTGTTACTTAGATGTCAATATACAAAAAAAATTATTGTTTATGTAAATTTTGTATTCACGTAATTGTATATAGTATATTGCAGGTTTAGTACACACATGTTTTATTTATATATTTGTATATGTGTCTGTAGATTTGATTACTTTATACATACTTTAAGTTATGTATAATGAATAATATACTAAGTCTTAATAGAGGTACTAGCAGATTCTATATTAAAAGGCTTATTATTATTTTTGTTTTTGTATATATATACAAAAAGTAATTGGACTTAGTTATGCAGATGAAAAAATTTCATATATGATTATAATTTGTATATTTTATTAGTTATATACAAATTATTGAAGTTAGTATATATTAAGTTTATATACATATACAAAAATTGTAATTTGTATATTTTAGTAGTTATATACAAATTATTGAAGTTAGTATATATTAAATTTATATATTATTGGAGTATATACAAAGTTATTTAGACAGTTGTATATATTGTCATGTTTAGCTACTATATTCATATACATATATTAATATACAAAAAAGGTAAGTTTGTAGACATATACAAAAAATTAATCTGTACATGACTTCTTTTAAAATTGAATTTTTTGTATATATTATACAATCAAATTACTGAATTGATTTTACAGTGATATTCTTTTTAATATACAAATACTACATCAAAAAAGTATATAATTGTATCAAAAGCAAAACACTTACTTTATGGCTATATACAATTATCACCAACGATTACCTGTATTCACTTACACTGATCTTCTTTATAATATAAAAATACTACATTAACAAAAAGTATATAATTGTATAATACAAAATTTCTGCTTAAAATAATCATATTTTGTAATTAGTTTTTCAAAAAAAATAAAATAAATTATGACACCACAATAACGAACGCACATAAATTAAAATTTGTAAATCCAATAGAACATTGTATAATTATTGCAATATTAAACATGAATTTTCATCCAATGAATACTTACCTAAATTCGATTACAAAGAAAAAATAAAAAAAATTGATGAACTGCTGTTTCATAAACAACAAAAACAAGTTTATCTTTTGTTTCAATTGTTGTATAATTCTTTTTTTTTTGAATTTTTTTTTTGAATTTGAATGTTTACCTTAAAAAAGGGACATTTACCTTAAATTATGGCATTATCTATATTTACTGTTAGCATATTTAACGCTTCAGTTACAAATTACTTTTTAAAATAAAATTGTATAAATAAAAAACAAAAGAAAACTTATATACAAAATTAAAGATACCTAAAATAACTAAACTATACTCATAGAATGTAATTAGGTAAACTATACCCATATAATGTTATTTAATCAAATAAGTTTGTCATATATGAAATTTTCCCTAAAATATAATACATTCCAACATGACCCAACCCTTTGTTCTTGAACCCGACCCACTTCTCCTAATCCCTTTAATTTAACCCATGTTGCTTTCCTTCTTCAGTGAAGTCACACGCCAAATTCACGGCATAGCAGAAAACTAACCTGCGAACAACCCTTACGCACCTCGCAGCTCCTCACGCGAGGACCAACAACTTTAACGTTCACAAGAAATCTCACTGTGTCAAATAGACAGAAAGCAACCCACTTTTCTATGTCTTCCGCCTTTACCAGTGCAGGCGAACAGCGACGCTGCTCCATTCTTGTGCCTGTGAAGCTCATCCCTGCTCACATGGATGGACTCCACGTCGCCTGCCAGGACAAGTAGATCGATCAAGGCCACCCGATCGAGTCCCTTTCACGTTTAGGTTTTTTGCTGAAAATTGGGGATTCCTCATACGAGAATTGATCTCTCCTCATCCTTGGGGAAATTTTGGTTTGAAATTGGTTGGAAGTTCCGTTTGTTCCCTTTGTTCCTATTCGGTTGTCCTCCTCTTACCTAAAGGTCAAGGAACCCTAATCTCCATGCTATATATATTCTCGTTTTGTTCGTTGTAAAAGGGGGAATTATGATTTTCAAGAAAGATTTTTTTTGGGAAAAAACAATAGAAAAATTAGGGGAAAATTAGATTTTTAAAAAAAAGGCATTTGGAAAAGGTCACTGTTTCACAATAGTCATCACAATTGCTTAGGTTTCACATTACCAGCCCCAACTTATTTGGAATTGAACCATAGTTATTGATATAGTTATTGTATGCAATTAAAAAGAATTAGTGTAATTATAAGCTAAGTAGTAGGTGTCATTTGAATGGAACTGTTCACAACTGTGTATTGTAACCAAAATTTTGACACATAACATACTAAAATCTCACAACATAATTTTGTGAGAACTTTAACTCACATTATCAAAATAATAATAATAATAACTACCACCTTATTTTCCTTGCAATCAAGAAGAAAAATGCAAGTTGCCAAACATATTTTTTAAAAAAAATAATCTATTGGGTTCTGTCCAACTTTACTGTTCACAAATTTAATAAAAACAATCCAAAAGAAAGAGTATTCACTTCTATATAAAAAAAAAGACTTTATCAAAATAAAGAGTTATCACTACGGTAAAAATGATGAAATGTGGTCCCATAATATACGCTTGGCAGCTAAACAACCCCTCACACAACTGACAATAATTGCACCTCGTGCAGGATACAAATTTTCTAATTATTATACTACATCTTAAAAAATATTATACTTAAGGAGACTGCATATTTTTTTTCATACATTCATTATAATGTAGCCACCAATTTTATTAATTAAAAAATAAAAAAATTGCATTGTATAATTGGTCTGCTTCCTATAATTTTCAGTTATATTTAGCAAAGAGCACTATATTCTTTTTACATTATAAAAAAAATATCGTAGTCTCTTAAACATTTGCATTAAGATATTCCTTGAAAATAGAAATTTAATGATTGTTTGAAATATAAAGGTATGCTTACCTACTAAAATATTCTTCTGAGTAGTTGAATTCAGCTAAACATTATTACTATTCATTACCCCTCATAGAGAGTGCCTTCAAAAATTCATTTTTTCACACTTGTCGTAAAGCATAAAATCTGCAATGAGGCATGGTATATATTAGCATAGGCATAACTTATAAATATAACAATAGATGTTGCACATGCATGTTTAGACTTACTCTATTGGGACCAAGATATGATTTTCAATAACCAAAAAAAAGCATAGGCATAACTTTAAACATAGCAAGATGCTGCACATAAAAGTCTGGACACATAAACAATAAATTTGGCCATAAATTTTGCAAGTAAAACTTGGGAAAAAACTTGGCAAATTTTATTTGTCCATACACTTTTTTATTATTTGGCAAATTTTTCAAATTCCCAAATACTAGAAAAATTAGTATTTGGGTCAATTTCATTATTTGGAAAGTTTTAGAAATTCAATTTTTACCCTTAACTTTTTATTTTACAAAAATAATATATTTATTGACACCAACCAATTCAATTAGCTCCCTTCTACATGCATTCTTTTGATTTCATACATTCCTTTGTTACAGTTAGTCTTAATGAACTAGCTACTAAATAAAACATGAATTGCATTTATTTTATTTTGGTAGATAAATATTACGTTGTTGATGCTGGTCTACGGAACACAAGAGAATATTTAGCTCCATTCATTGGAATGCGCTATAATTTGCAGGACTACCGAGGAAGTGAAAGAGAGCCTAAGAATGGAAAAGAGTTATTTAACTATAGACATGCTTCTCTGCGCAATGTAATTGAAAGAACTTTTGGTGCGTGGAAAAGTAGATTCAGAATACTAAGACAAGGCATGAACAACTATGAATGTGACATGCAAGTGAAAATAGTAATTGCTTGCGCTGTATTGCATAATTTTTTACGTGAACACCAAAATAGTGATGGAATATTCAATGAATATGAAAAATGATGATATGGTTGTTAATGAAAGTGACGAACTACTGGCTCAGGGTAACAACATCGCTTCATCTTCTCGATCGTCTGATTCGAAAATGCAAGCTCATCGAGAAGAGATTGTTCATAAAATGTGGGAAGATTATATTAAAGAATAGGTTGAACTCTTTCAGATGAGAAAGCATAGGTTCTTCGGTGATTGCAATATTTATTTCCTTTTGTTTTCTTCTCTTTTTTTTCCCAAATTTATATTAGTTGTATTTTCATTATCATGATTTGTACCAAGACCTTTTCACTATACGAATATTTAATGTAATGATTCTTGTTGATTTGTTGCGGAAGTCATAAATCTTGTTATGTGAGATTTCTATTGTGCTATGTACTACAAATTTATGGTTAGTTTGATAGTTTTAAAAACTTATGGTATAAATCATATTTCTTAAAAAAAAAAAAAATATGTTTCTCAAATTCTATGGTCAAACACATGGTAAAATTTCACCTAAATTTTCATCCAAATAATATTTGCCAAAAATATTTGAATATCTATGGCCAAACGCTAGATTTCCTACAAATGAAATCTAGAGAGACTAGAATGTATACCTACTTGTGTAGATAAGTTATTCTAGATTGACCCTGAATTAACAAAAAGCATGATCAAATCTAGATTAAAAAAAAAAAAGAAAAGGGTCTAAATTACAAGCAAAGTATTAAAAATAGTACAAAATTATCATTCATCCACCTATTGGTTTCAAAATACTCTTTCTACCTACCTATTGGCTCCAAAATGCCCTTGTCATCCACCTTTGAGTTCAAAATTGACCAATTATTTAACGTTTTTAAATTTAAACTATTTAAATATTCTTTTAAATAGGTGGCGCTCAACTATTTGTTATAATTTAACTTATTAGTATAATTTATAAATCAAATCAGTACCCACTCATTACTAATTAAACCCCACCTAATTAATAAACTCGTCATATTATTAATGCAACAACAGGAACGCTACTGCCAATGAGTGTTTTTAAAATTTTGAGGCGAAAATAGAAGCAAATTATCATACATTCAAGTGTTTAAATAAAAATTTACGATAAACTTAAAAGTCTAACTATGTTTATTTAATTTATTCTTTCGTCTCAATTACGTAATGTTACTTCGTAGATAGTTTTTTTTAAAATAATAATATATTATAGGTTTTAAAACATATCATAAATATTTATAAAATTATATTAAAAAAGTGTGTGAATTAATTTGAGATGTACTACTTCTTTACCTTAATCATAAATTTCGAATTCAAGTTTTAAAGAAAATCATATTGAAATTGTCCTCCTAAACGACTCAACCTAAATTTGATTGGGGCTTTGATTCGATATCGATTAATTTTGGATCATCTTAAGGAATCTATAATTTTGTCGTTTTTTAGTAGTGTTTATGACGATTTAGATATTATAATTGGTTTATTAATTGGGTGGCGTTTAGTTAGTAATAGTGGATAGTTGATTTGTTTATAAATTATATTAATAAATTAAATTATAACCAATAGTTGAACGCTAAGTATTTTAAAAAATATTTAAACAGTTTAATTTTAAAATAGTTAACTAAGTAGTCAATTTTGAACATAATGATGGATGACAAGTGTTAGGTAGTGGAACCTGATTAATTTTAGGTTTTCCTATTTATTCTCTATTTTAGGCTTTCCTATTTATTCTCTATTTTAGGTTTTCCTATTTATCCTCTGTAACAAAAAATACTCTGATTTATTAATATAAATATACCTCACCGCCGTGGAAGTTTACTCACGGGGTGTTATCACGAAATATTGGGTTTTCTCTTTCTCTCTCTAGATCTCTCATCTCTTTCTCTTGAAAGTTCTTGTGTTCTTCATTCATCTAGTGTGTGTGCGTGAATTTGATCCTAACAAGTGGTATCAGAGCTAAGGAGATTCAGCACGATCACAGAAGATGGATAGTTCGAAGCTTGGAATCGAGAAGTTTGATGGATCCGATTTTAGTTTCTGGAAGATGCAGATCGAAGATTATCTGTACCAGAAAGATCTTCACGAACCGTTGACCGGGGTGAAGCCGGAATCCATGACGGAGGAGAAGTGGAAACTCAAGGATCGCCAGGCTTTAGGGTTGATCCGGTTGACTTTGTCTAGAAACGTGGCGTTCAACATCGTGAAGGAGAAGACTACGTCGGGTCTGTTGAAGGCACTGTCAAACACGTATGAAAAACTATCAGCTATGAACAAGGTATATTTGATGCGTAGATTGTTCAATTTACAGATGTCTGAGAATGGATCCGTTTCTGATCATATAAACGAGTTCAATATGATTGTAAATCAACTCAATTCTGTGGATATTAATTTCGAGGATGAAATTAAGGCGTTGATTTTGATGTCATCTCTGCCCGAGTCTTGAGATACTGTTGTTGCTGCGATTAGCAGTTCCCGTGGATCTGAGAAACTAAAGTTTGATGAAATTCGTGATGTTGTTCTTAGAGAAAGTATTCGCAAACGAGAAGTGGGAGATTCATCGAGCAGTGCTCTCAGCAGTGATCGAAGGGGGAGAAGAAATACGAAAGACCAAAATTAACATGGTCGATCAAAGTCAAAGAATCGAGAAAAATCTCCAAATAGATCAAACGTGACTTATTGGAACTATGACGAAAAAGGGCACTTTCGGACGAGTTGTACAAAGCCAAAGAAGAAACAGAATCAGAAATCTGGAGATGACAATGATTTTTTAAATTCAACAGAGGATATTGGGGATGCTCTAATCCTTAGTGTGAAAAGACCGGTTGAATCATGAATTTTGGATTCTGGTGCATCTTTCCATTCGTCTCCAAGCAAGGAGTTGTTCCGAAATTTCAAATCTGAAAATTTTGAAAAGGTGTATCTTGCTGAAAATAAAGCCTTAGAGATTGAAGAAAAGGGGGATGTTTGCATAAAGACCACCTCGGGAAACCAGTGGACATTGGAGGATGTCAGATACATTCATGGGCTCAAGAAAAATCTGATCTCTGTTGGTCAGTTGGATAGCACGGGATATGTTGCAGAGTTTGGGAAAGGTTCGTTGAAGATTGTGAAAGGTGCTATGGTAGTAGCTTGTGACACCAAATCTGGAACCTTCTACACCACTGCAAGGTGTATTAACATGGTCGTTGTTGCTGAAGGTGCTTCCGGTTCATGTTTGTGGCACAACAGACTTGGACACATGAGTGCTAATGGAAAGAAGATGCTGGTTGCAAAAGGAGCATTAGAGGGTCTGAAGTCTGTTGATATGGGTCTTTGCGAGATTTGTGTTATGAGAAAACAGAAAAGAGTAAGCTTCACAAAGACTCCTAGAGAGCCAAAGAAAGTGCGGTTGGAAATGGTCCATATAGATCTTTCGGGACCATCTCCAGTATCATCACTTGGAGGATCCAGATTTTATGTTACCTTCATTGATGATTCAGCAGAAAGGTATAGGTTTACTTCTTGAAGCATAAGTCAGATGTATTTGCAACTTTCAAAAAGTGGAAAGCTGAAGTTGAGAATCAGACCGGTTTGAAAGTCAAATGCCTAAGGTCTGATAATAGAGGAGAGTATGACAAATCAGAGTTCAAGGCATTTTGTGTAGCTGAGGGAATCAGATTGATGAGAACAGTTCCTAGTAAGCAAGGTAGAATGGAATTGCTCAGAGGATGAACATAACATTGAATGAGCATGCAAGGAGTATGAGGATACACTTTGGGCTGCCAAAAACACTTTGGGAGGATGCTGTGAGCACAACTGCATACTTGATCAACAGGGGACCATCAGTTCCTTTAGGGTTCAAGATTCCAAAGGAGGTGTGGAGAGTAAAAGAACTGAAGTACTCACAGTTGGAGACTTTTGGTTGCACTACTTATGTTCATGTTGATCCAGAAAAGAGATACAAACTTGATGCCAAGGTTGTGAAGTGTTACTTCATAGGCTATGGTTCTGATTTGTTTGGTTACAGGTTTTGATATAACAAAAACAGAAAGATCCTGAGACATTGTGACGTGACATTTGATGAGTCTATCCTATACAAGGACAGAGAGCAGAAGGTTCTAGAGATTACAAAGAAAGTGGGAGTTGAGGTTGAGTTAGAGAATAGTAACCCCCGAGATGTCAAAGCAGATACTCAACCAACTCCTACTGAAGAATTTGAAGTGGAGCAATTTACACCTGAGCAGGTGTTAAGGAGATCATCCAGATCCATCAGGGCACCAGATAGACATTCACCTTCATTACACTATTTATTACTGACTGATGAGGGGGAACCAGAGTCTTTTGATGAGGCCCTACGGGTGGAGGATTCGATCAAGTGGGAGCAAGCCATGAATGATGAGATGAGGTCACTTGAGAAGAACGACACATGGGTGTTGACTGAGCTACCTGCCGGGAAGAGAGCTTTGCTGAACAAGTGGGTGTTCAGAATCAAGACTGAACCAGATGGCAAAAGAAGGTTCAAGGCTCCTTTAGTGGTTAAAGGATATTCTTGAAGGAAAGGTATAGATTATGCTGAAATATTCTCTTTTGTTGTGAAGTTAACCTCTATTCGAATTCTGTTGAGTGTTGTTGCATCGGAGAATTTGCATCTAGAGCAAATGGGTGTAAAAACAGCATTTTTACATGGAGATCTGGACAAATAGATCTATATGCAGCATCCGGAAGGATTTGTGGTTCCAGGCAAGGAACACATGGTGTGCAAGCTCACCAGGAGCTTGTATAGCTAAAGCAACCACCAAGGCAGTGGTACAAGAAGTTTGACTCCTTCATGACCAAGAGTGGATTCTGCAAAGCTGAAAAGGATCCTTGTTGTTACTACAAGAAATACACTGATTCATATGTCTTTCTACTCTTGTATGTGGATGATCTGTTGTTTGCAGGATCTAGTATGAGGGAGATTAACAATCTGAAGACAAGGTTGTCTGCAGCGTTTGAGATGAAAGATTTTTGGGTCCAGCAAAACAGATTTTGGGGATAAAGATTTCTCGGGATAGATCTGCTGGCACTTTAAATCTATCTCAGGAGTTGTACATTGAGAAGGTGCTGAGCAGATTCAGGGTTAATGATGCTAAACCCATGACTACTCCATTGGCAAATCACTTTAAATTGTCAAAGGAGCAGTCGCCCAAGACTGTCGAGGAGCGTGATCACATGGCACTTGTTCCATATGCTTCAGCAGTTGGTAGTTTGATGTATGCTATGGTCTGCACTAGACCTTATATAGCACATGTAGTGGGAGTTGTTAGCAGGTACATGGCGAACCCTGGGAAAGAGCATTGGGAAGCTGTGAAGTGGCTTCTGAGATATCTGAGAGGTACATTCAGTACTTCACTTTATTTTGGCAAAGGCAAGGTGATTCTATAGGGTTTTGTGGATGCTGATCTTGGTGGGGATGTTGACTTGAGCAAGAGTACATCCGGGTACATTTACACCATAGGTGGAACAACAGTGAGTTGGATGTCCAGGCTTCAGAAGTGTGTTTCTCTTTCATCTACTGAAGCTGAGTATGTGGTAATAGCTGAAGCTGGGAAAGAGATGATATGGCTGGCAGATTACCTTGAGGAATTGGGCAAGAAGCAGAGCGAGAAGATTCTTTACTCAGATAACCAGAGTGTCATACAGTTGGTGAAAAATCCAGTCTGATCTCGAAGACAAAGCACATCAGAAGGCGATACCATTTCACTCGCAGGGCAGTGGAGGATGGTGATATGTACTTGGAGAAGATAGAAGGTGCAAAGAACCCGGCAAACATGTTGACGAAATGTGTTGATGTTGGGAAACTGAGGTTATGTAAAACCTCGGTTGGTCTTCTGTAGTTGTTGCTACAGATGTTGCGGTGCGGTAAAGATATTGATGATGAAGAGATTTTTTTTGAGAATGTATTTTTTGGATGACTAAGTCAGTCTCCAAGTAGGAGAATTTTTAGGTAGTGGAGCCTGATTAATTTTAGGTTTCCTATTTATTCTCTATTTTAGGCTTCCTATTTATTCTCTATTTTAGGTTTTCCTATTTATTCTCTGTAACCAAAAATACTCTGATTTATTAATATAAATATACCTCACCGTCGTGGAAGTTTACTCAAGGGGTGTTACCACGAAATATTGAGTTTTCTCTTTCTCTCTCTAGATCTCTCATATCTTTCTCTTAAAAGTTCTTGTATTATTTATTCATCTAGTGTGTGTGCGTGAATTCGATCCTAACAACGGGCATTTTGGAGTTAATAGGTGATTGAAAGATATTTTGAAACCAATAGATGTATGGATGATAATTTTGTATCATTTTCAATATTTCAATACTATTTTAAGCCCTTTTCTAGTAAAAAAAATATATAAAGACATCAAATTAAGATGACAAATATAAATAAAAATCAACAAGAAGAAACTAGGTCATTAAATATAATAAACGCGAACAAATAGCAAAAACAAACTAAAATGTTTGAATCAAATTTGCATTTATTAAAATAAGTTGTGAGTTTTACTCTTACCTAATAATTTTGGTCTTCAGCAAGCATATCAAAACAATACATCAACTTGTAAACTGTAGATCTAATATTAACATCTAATAATTAGAAATATGACCAACTAGTGAACTATTTTAATCCAAACTAGTTGAACTGGGTAAATAATACCCTGTACCAATTTCATTATATTACGACCAACTATATAAAATATATTGTTGCCAATTTATTTAACATGTTGAATTTATTATGTAACCCAGACACATGGTAACAAAATTATAATTTATGCCAACAAGAAAAGGATCATGGGTAAAAAGTTTATTATATACCAACAACTAAATTAAGTTGTTCCATTTATTGATTTTTAGCAACAATATCATTATTGTTGCTAAAATATTGTTGCAAATTCTTATTTTCTAATAGTGATTCGTTTTAAATTTAAAAATTAATGATTGGTAAATTTTTCTAGTGTGTTAAATTTCATTTAAAAAAATTGAAAAATAACATAGAAAAATACAATAGCTATTTATTACTATTTAATTGTGTTTTCTTTACATCAACCTAATAAATAGTTTAAAATGTATGTGTGATGTGAAGAGTTGATATCCTCTCATTCTCGTTTCTCATTTATCTAGATAAAAATTAAAGGTCGGAATTCATTTGGTATCAAAGGACTAAAAAGGAAAATGTCTGAATGAACTTATTATTAATAGAAGATTTGGCAAAGCAAAGGGAGGTATGGATCCAGTTACAACTGAAAGACTTTCTCAAATTAATCAAAGAATTCTGAATGTTGAAAATGAAAGGCTCAGATGTCAACAAACTCTTCATGCTTTTTTAGAGCATGTGCCCGCTGTTTTACCAGAGCTCGTGGAGCAACTCGTTCAACAGCTCCTTAACCAAATTCAAACACTAGAAGAAGAGTGGAGGACCCTTTCTCGAGAAAGGAAAGACCTTATTATTAGGATGGCCTTCCGCATCCGCGGCGGAAACAACTAAGGGTCGTTTGACTCTTTTGGACCTTAATAAGAATGTTTAAATAAATATCTATAGACGCAAAGTAGTGTGTTTTTTCATTTTTTTTTGTTTAGTTGAGATTTATTCCTATGCTAAGTTCTTTGTTGTGTTTGTGTGTGTCCCTAGTAGTTCAATAGTCTTCAATGCTTTCGTTGTTGACTTTATAATGTTGTGTTTAGTTATGCAGCTTGTAAGAAACTCAATTTAGTAAAATCATAGATCTGATCAATAAAAAAATATAAACCAGAAAAACCATAAAAAATAAATTTATTTTTCTTAATTTTGAATTTATCATTCTTTAATTGACACTAGGGCATATTATGTTTCAAATGCAGTTTTACAATGCAGTTTACAAATATAGTAGTGATACAATTTATGGAAAATCACACTGCAAAAGAAAGTTATTGAAATGGAAAAGTTCAAGACTATATAAGCTCCACATTAGCTCTCAATCAAATCTATGTAAAACTCAAATCTCATATAATGCAATAGGATTATAGATACTGAAATTTTATTGATAAATTTATATTAAATTTTGAATTAATCTATAAATTCATGATATATTGACCAAGTCAAATTAATGATTAATAAAGTTGGATTATTATTTAAGTCAAAATATATAATTTAAATAAAGTCCAAATTACTTTATCTCTTCTAAAATGAATTACATTAGGAGGATTTGTCAAGATATTTTTATTATTGGTCAAGTTTACTTTAATAATAATTTTAATAGTTTACATTACTAAGATTATTTTACACTTTGAATTTAGTTAGAAGTAATTGTATATTTCCACCTTCTTTTTCAAATAATTTAAAAGCAAATTTTAATTAATATGTCAAATTTAGTTGGTCAGTCAAAGATTATAATGATCTTGGATTTGGAAAAAATTGTCAAGTGCAATGACTCTGCTATGTTTAAATTACAAACATTTCTTTTAACTTCATTTATTACACTATATGTACTCTAAGTTTCAAATCTATATATATATATATAAATGTGAATCCAAAACCGCTGATGTGGCAGCCCCCAATGGCCACCATTTGAAAATTCTTTTTTTTCTTTTTAATTAAATAAATAAAAATCTGTGTTTTTATTATTTTATCTTTTTCATTAATAAAAATCTGTGTTGTTATCCAAAATAAAAGTAACCCCTCATTTAAAACATCACACTAAATAGCCATAATTAATTGATCAGCCCACAACCACTCAAATTCAGCTCATTTGAAACGGTTCAAAAATCCAGCCCACTAACATATTCTTAATTATCCAATTTAATACTACCAGCAAACGGCAACGACCATTCCGACACAAAGGTAATAACATTTGCCTCTTATACGAGCTCCAAGCAGCTTCTCTTGTGGCTTTGGTGCTACAATTTTATTGTTTCCATTTTATAGTGTCTTGTCTGAGAACCGCCTTTGTTTATCTCAGTGTCTACTTCTAAAATCTTTGATATTGAAAGGTCCGTCTTTATTAATACCGGCTAATTTTTGTAAGGATATGTCTTGTCTGGTTTCTTAGATTTTGTTCGTTTGTGTGCAGTGATGATGACCTGCTTTGCGCACATGCTTCTCCTACTCCGTTGCCGCTATTGCCCAGTGGTTTTCGGATTCATTTGAGGAACCTCAACAAATTGAATGCAAGTGATGGTTCATTCAAACTCTCAGGATACATCTCACTTTAAAAACACAACTCAAAAGTGTTTTCTCTCTTCTTAAATATATAATATCATTGATTCAACAATAGGATTTTAAATTAATGTGGTTGCACAGTAAATTTGAGTTTTATCGATGAGTTATCATATATATTAATGACAGATATTCTCAAAAACATTTGATATTTATTTGTTTTAAATTTAAAAAATTGATTATTTTTAAATTCTTCTAGTGTGTTAAATTTCATAAGTTTTTTTTTGAAAAATAATATCGAAAAATACAATAGCTATTTATTATCATTGAATTGTGTTTACTTTATATCAACGTAGTAAATAGTTTATAAAGTATCTGTCACGTGTTGAGCTGATCTCCTCTCATTCTCGTTTGTCATGTGTCTAGATAAAAATTAATGGTCGGGATTCATTCGGTATCAAAAGATTGAAAAGGAAAATGTTTGAATAAACTTATTAATAAAAGATTTTCCTTAGCAAAGGGAGATATGGATCTAGCTACCACTAAAAGAAGGAAAATGTTTGAATGAACTTATTAATAAAAGATTTTTCGTAGCAAAGGGAGATATGAATCCAGCTACCACTAAAAGAATTTCTCAAATTAATCACAAATTTATATGTTGAAAATGAAAGCGCGAACATCAACAAACTCTTCATGCTTTTTTAGAGAATGTGATTGCTATTTTTCCAGAGCTGGTGGAACAACTCATTCAACAACTCCTTAACAAAATTCAAACACGGAAAGAAGAGTAGAGGATTCTTTCCCGACTTATCGGCTGCCTTGCTTGAGGATAGTTTCACAAAAATGGAGACGAACCGGGATAACGTCTGATCTTGTTTCTAGATTGAGTAGAAAGGGGATATATGAAGTTCATTTTCCCGACACAGGGAAGACCTTATTATGAGGATGACCTTCCGCATCCGCGGTGGAAACAACTAAGAGTCAGTGAACTCTTTGGAGTTAAATAGGAAGGTTTAAATAAGTGTATGTAGATGCAAAGTAGTGTGTTTCTTCTTCTTCTTTGTTTAGTGAGATTATTTCTATGATAAGTGTTTTTTTGTGTTTGCATGTATCCCTAGTAGTCTAGTAGTCTTCAATGCTTTCGTTGTTCACTGTGTAATGTTATGTTTAGCTATGTGACTTGTCGGAAACTCAATTTAGTAAAATGTTAGATTTGACCAATAAAAAAAATTAGGCTAAAGGGTTCGATGATCCCTTATACTTGTATAGATTTGTATTTTAAACCACTCTACTTAACTCTTTGTCAATTGAACCCTTTAAGTCAAATAAAATGAAAATTTTAAATACCTTTAACCATTAACTTAGCTTACGTGACATTTTTTTTGCTACTCACTTAAAGTGCGTGGTATCACACTCATGAAGCGAGTGAAGCAAAGAATTTGCTTTTAAAAAAATAATTAGTAAAAAGAAAGAAAAAAAAAAGAAAACAAAAGTTTCTTTCGCTTCAGCTGTATCTCTTCTAAATTGTCTATTCAACCTCCATTGACGGCTGGGTGTTTTAGCGAGTTTTAGTACGTAAATGAAAGTTTCAATGGTGAAAGAAAATTTATTATCAACGATAATCGTTTTGGGTGGTGATTTTGCTTCGATAACTATGGGTCTTTCCTAGTGGATTGGTGGTTATGAGATTGTTTGAGTGATGAAAGATGAAGAGAATTAGAGAGGAGAGGAAATGAATTTTATTTTTTTCTGCATTGAGCTCTGTTTTTTTACTGTGTGCTCTTCTTCTTCTTCTTATTCGAGGAAGCCCAAAAAATTTGTCACAAAATTCAGATCCAAAAATTGTAGTCAGTTATAATTAGTTAGTTACTGTCAATTATTAAGATGTAAAATCATATAATGTGACAATCATCTCCTTTGTACTTCGAGCTTAAACTCAAAGAAATAGAAACTTAAGGGCAGAGTGCGTGACGGGGAATTGGGTTGACAGTGGTTCTGGGTTTGAGAAGGTGGGAAATGGAAGAAAAATAATAATTTTATTTTATTTTGAAAATAGAAAACTTATTACTATTTTATTTAATTTATTTTTTTTGTTAATAAATAAAATAGTTATAAAAATAATAATGACTTAGCATTAATTTATGTGTTATGGATATGACATGCTATTAATATAAGGGAGAGTGAGATACTCAGATAATTGGAGGGGTTTAAAGTCTCATTTTAATTGAGTTTAAAGGTTCAATGGACAAAAAGTTAAGTAAAAGGGTCTAGAATACAAACACATACAAGTATATGGGTTTATCAGATTATTTCGCCAAAAAATTATTAACAAGAAAAAACCATATAAATAAATTTCTGTTTATTATTTCTGAATTTATCCTTCTTGAATTTACATTAGGGATGTATTATGCTGCAAAATGCAGTTTTACAATAAATCAATGAGTAGAAATATAATAGTGATACAATTTATAGAAAATCACACCGCAAAAGCAAGTTATTGAGATGGAAAAGCTCAATGCTATATAAGCTCTACATTAGCTCTCAGTTAAACCTATGTAAAATTAAAATCTCATATAGTGCAATAGGATTATTGAACGTGAAATTTTATTGATAAATCCATATTAAATTTTGAATTAATCTATAAATTCATGATATATATGACCACGTCAAATTACTAGTCGATAAAGTTGGATTAATATTTAAGTCATGATATATTTATCATTATCTACATGGAGAAAGAACAAAAAATCTCTTAAGTCAATATGACTACATTTATCATGATGATCATGAGACCATATGCCACGATTTTCAACTTGTATATTTGAAGCTTCATGCAATCGACACCGTGAGTCACATCACCTTTTTTGTAGGTTTACGATGGATTGAGAAAAAACCTTAATATCAATACCACAAAAAATGAGGGGTAATTCATAATTAACGAAGAACCACCTGATGCATCTTCATTTATAGTTGTGACTTTTACGACGAATCATACTTGGTGTAATATTTTAGCGATTGTCGATTTGGTGGAGATGAACCACACTTCGTACATCTTCTTTTGTAACTACAACTGTAGCGATGAACCACATTTGGTGCCTTTTATTTTACAATTGCGACTTTAGTGACGAACCACTCTTAGTACATCTTTTCTACAGTAGCGGCTTTGTTGACGAATCATACGTGGATCATCTTCTTTTAGAGTTGGACTTTGATGACGAACCAAACATTAAATATGCTCCTTTTTTTTGCAGTTGCGTCTTCGACGACGAACAACACTTGATATATCTTGTTTTGTAGTTTCAACTTTGATAACAAACCACACTTGGTGCGACCTCTTTTGCAATTACGATTTTAGCGATGAACCACACTTTGTACATCTTCTTCAAAAATTGTGTCGTGGAGCATGTTCTTTTAGAGTTGTGTCTTTGATGAAGACCCACACATGAAATATCATAATTTGCATCTGCGATTTCGATGACGAACCTCACTTGATATCTCTTCTTTTGTAGTTTCAATTTTGATGATGAACCATATTCGGTGCTTCTTCTTTTGCAATTGTGGTTTTAGCGATGAACCACACTTAGTACATCTTCTTCTACAATTTAGTCGTGGAGTATTTGCTTCTTTTTTTTTGTAGCTTTAGCGAGAACAACACTTAGTATATTTTTCTCTAAATTGAAGCTTCGCGAGGAATCACAATTTATGTCTTTTCTTCAGCAATTTTAACTTTGCCGAGAAAGAGATTTTTGTGTAGTGTGTCCTAGTTTTGGAGAACAACTACTTGTCACATGATCAATTTCACAAATAAGACTTCAAAATATGCCCCAATACCAAAGATAGAGACTCACTTATGCTGAAGACTTGGCTCACATTTGAGAAGTATCATGATTTGAAAACATACCTCAAATTTGAAGAGCTTCTAAACTTGAGACTTTGCACGAATTTGATGAGCTTCCTGAAAAGCATATTAGTTTCGTGCATCGAGAAGAATTTTGACTAGAATATTTTGCTCAAATTTGATGAGCATTGAAACATGAAGATTCAACAAAATTTTATGAATTTTATAACATGCATTTTAGACTCGTGCGTCGAGGAGCATTTTTATTTGAAGACTTGCTTGAAATTGATAAGCATTTAATCTTGAAAATTCAACATAATTTGATGAACTTATGACATGCATTTTAGGCTCATGCATCGAGGAGTATTTTGATTCGAAGATTTTGCTCAAATTTGATGAGCTTTGAGACTTGAAGATTCAGCTCCAATTTGAGAAACTACCTGACTTGAAAACTTAGTTCGAATTTGATGTTCATCAAGACACATACTTTTTTACTTGTGCATCAATGAGCATTTTAGTATGAAGATTTTTTGCTCGAAATTGATGAGGTTTAACTTGAAAATTTTGCTCAAATTTGAGAAGCCCTATGACTTGAAGACTTTGCTTCAACTCAACGAGCTTCACGACAAAACATTTAGCTCGGATTTGATGAGTTTTACGCTATGAAGACTTGGTTTGAATTTCATGAACTAGGAGTATTTGATTTGAAGGCTTAACTCAAATTTGAGGAGCTTTGGAGCATGAAAATTTATCTTGAACTTGATGAGTTTCATTACATACATTTTAGGCTCGTGCGTTGATGAGCATTATGATTTGCTATTTAGGATCGTACATCAAGGAGCATGTCAACTTACATAGACTCTTCAATTTTTGTTTTAGATGAAATCGTGTGCTCATCCTCAATGTCAATTATAATTTCTTTGTAAGTTTCAAAGTTGGACGACTCTTAATCTTCATTTGAATTCATACTCAGTTTCATATCATAAGCACACATTTCTAGTTCTTCAAACATTTTAGGATTTATTCCTTGCAATATGTAACTAAGATCCCAATGCATATCTTGGATGCATATTTCGATCCCAGAAGTTTCACTAAGGCAATCCTTGCATGTATGGCTTAAGCTCCTTTAGCGATTTATAAAGTCAATGACTTTTTCATCATTTCTTTGACGGGCGTTTTCAATCTCTATCATTCTCACAATACGCCTTGTGCTATAAAACTTTTAACGAATTTTTGCTCCATATGCTTCCAGTTATCGATGGAACTTGACTCAAGATCTATGTACCACTCGAAAAAAAATCTTGTGAGAGATCTAACTAATTGCTTTACAAGATAATCATCGTACGTTCCAGCGTTATTGCAAGTTTCCACAAAGTGTGCCACGTGTTGTTTCGGATTTCCATTGTTGTTCAATTGTTGCAACTTAGGATGTTGATAACAAACATGTATTTTTAAGTTATCAATTCTTTGAGAATATGAATTTAAATATGTGAGAAAAGACTTGGACATGGACTCAAATTCATCCTTGACAACCTCTTTGATGAAGTCTTTCAACTTGCCAACAGGAATCAGATCTTCGGCAGACACTTGAAACTCTTTGGTGATTGTTTCTTGTTTTGTGAAAGACTCTTTTTTCTGAGTTTTATGAAGATCTAAACATAATTGGGTGGATTCTCTTTTATCCATATTCTTCATCATGTTTGTCAACTTGATAATTTGGATGTCTTGACCTTTTTTGTACTTTGATAGGCCTTCAACTGCTTTCACCAAATTTGCAATATGTCTTTCTATGGTGGAAGTTTCGACCATCATTGTGTGCATTACCATCATACGTGATGTAGAATAACATCGATTTTCCCAAACATGAGATGCAAACATGTTGTGTGGGGTATATCATGTGCTTAAGACATTATTGTCGACTGAAGCGAAGGATTTTTTTAAATGTGGATAGGCTCAATTGTGAAACAACCCTCTAGATCATTTTAGTGATGTATACTTTTGCGGCTTTTGTACGAGACTTTACACCATTCTATATGAGCCAAAGACAATAGCATATTTGGACGACACTTGGGAGGTTTGTTGTTCAAGAAATTTGGCTTGATTCCTTGTGACAAGTCTCTTGCTTCCCGTCGTAACATCAAGGATATTTTCTACAATAATGAAAAATCTAGATCCATCAATTTTTGCGGACGCAGATCCAGATGCGAATGCAGATGCAGATACAGATGCAGATCTAGATTTGGATGCAAATGCAGATTTTGAGTTGATCTTCTTGAAATTCATCTCGGTATTTTTGAAATTTTATTTTTTTAAGAGAAGATATGAGAGGTAAAATTTGTCCCACTGGGCATGTCAATTTGTAAGTGTCTAAAGTTTCAATGCTGAAATACAATAAACAAGAAAGGAAAATAGCAAACAAACAACAATATTTTTGTTTGAATTTATGTGAATCTTACAATCTTTATAAATCTTTAAGAAAATATATGCAATCTCCTGATTCTTCTCTTCAATGATGTTCTTGATTTGGTGGAATACTTGCGACTCAACTTTTAGAACGAAGAGTTCTTTGTACTTGCGGTTCAACACTTAGAGCGAAGACTTCTTTGTTTGCAGAAGACTTGCAAATCACCAGTGAAGAGCAAGGATTCTCTATGTATTTCTATGTGTCTTCTTTTTTTCTTCCTTCTCTTGGTCTTATGAATACCTCTTTATATAGGTTTGAGCTAGGGTTTTAGGGATATTTTTGTCCAAGCAATATGGTCCTTGGGCTTGAAGAACATGAGTTGGGTTCATCTTGTCAACTTAATTGACTAATCCAAATGTAATTTGAACTTTATTTAAATCATATATTAACTTAAATATTATAACCAATAGTTTGAATTGATCAATATATCATGAATTTATAGATTAATTAAAAATTTGATATGAATTTATCAATAAAATTTCATTATCTATGAGGATCAAAACAACAATAGTATTATACAATACTAAAATATGGTAGGGCACTTACATGCAGTATTAACTTCAAGGCCTAAAGGCAAGTGGAAGATTGACTCTTTTTTTGGTTTAAGTCGAGAAGTTGTATAAGCAAGAAAAAGAGTCCTAACAATTTTTGAAGAATATAAAATATATAACATTTAAAACAAAAACACATTCATTCGTAATAAACTACTTAGATATACGGTTTATGGAGCTAGACTAGAAACCAAATATGAAGTTCATGCAAAATTGATTGGACTTCAAGCATATGTGCCTAAACTTTAGTATCTGAACAAAGAATTTGTCAAGATTAATTTTAGAAACTGTACGTAAAAATTTGTCCTGAAGTGAGTAGACATGCAAAATATTGAAAAGTGGAAGCCTCTTTATGACAAGTCTATCAACTTCAATAGAAGTGGTCTCATTTGTTCAAGACTTATTGGGTATTAAATGACTCTTTAGACCTTGAGATTGGAAGTGATATTCCAAATCCCATTAAAGTCTATAAAGCAGCCCAAATCGAGTCTCAAGCCTCTTTCTAGAGGCGAACACTATCATAATAATTTTATAGCGGTAACAAATATGCATATTAAGAAAGAATTTTATTTTTATCGATATTTGTTAATTTGAATTGGATTCAATATCGCTATAAGATTTATAAATTTTTACAAAGAGTGTTAAGTGTCATTAAAAAAACATATTAAGTGACAATCAAACTATTGTTGTAAGTTAATTATCACGAAAGAAATTTTTTAATGTAATGAAAGCAGGAACAACATTGAGTTTGCCTTTTTATTGCTCTATTAGAATACATTTCAATATTTCCGCTTACTTCTTTCCTTAAATCTTCTTGTTCATCTACTTGTTCTTCGATATGGAAAAGCATTATTTGAGGTAAAGATCTTTTACTAATAGGCATTAGATGGAGGGTAGGCTGAAGAGAAAGTATAAAGTATGGACAAACCCGTGTATTCCTAACTCTAGTGGTTTCAAACCTAGTCTGGTGCATGCTCCAATATATGTCGAGTTGAGAGTGAATAATCTTATATAGGAAAGTACCCATACATGGAAATTGGATGCGCTTCAGAATTGTTTTTGCTTAAATGACGTCCATACAATATTCTCTATACCTATCTCAACTACAGGTTCACCAGATAAGATTATTTTGCACAATATTATTTCTAAAAAGTATGAGGTTAAATCAGGATACCACTTAACTAGGGACATGTTTAGATGTGAACAAGTGAGTAATGAGACAGCCCAATCTAGTAATCAATATTTGTCAAAAGAATTCTGAAACTTTTTATGGTCTATGGATATTAAAAACAAGTACAAGCACTTAATTTGGAAATGTATTTTAAATGAATTACTGGTCAACCACATGATTTCTAGGAGAATGAGACATATGTGCGAAGTGTGTAATGCTATGGACTTGAGAATGAAACGATTGATCACCTGTTGTTTAGGTGTCCTAGTGCCCAATCAGTTTGAAAATCTATCCATTAATTTGCCAAGTTTAGAAAATACTTTGGATTTTGCTGGATGGTGGAATGGTCATTTTACTAAAACTAAAAAATATCTTGAATCTATTGAGCTTAAGAAATTAAGTATTTCTATTATGTGGCAAATTTGGAAGGCTAGAAATTCAAAGAGTTTCAATGGAGAAAATTCTGATCCTAATGATATTGATAATGAATCTCTTTTTGCTTTCCCTGAATATGAAAGCAAATTGATTCCATTTCCTCTATAGTTATATCTGATTGTAATGATGATAGAAATATAACTATGACACAAGATGGTATTGTTGTGTTTGCAGATGCTAGTGCACATTAGGAAAAGACGACGACAAGCATTGGTTTGGTGTCTTTGGATAGCTATGTATCCTACTTCATGTCTTTCGTTCCCCAATTCTATATGTTGGGCCGGAAATCCATCACTACTGAAGCAACTGCAATTCGTATGACGCTGCAAAATGCTAGAGAAAAGGGGTAGACAAAGGTGCAAATCCTATCAGATAAAAAATGTGATGGATATTGTAATACAAAAATTATAGTCTCATAGGAGATAGAGACTACTTGTGAAGACATTTTGAACCTTATGAAGTGCTTTGAGGTGCTCAATCTGAAGCATATTCCAAGGTCTTTGCAATTTACTCGCTCATAATTAGAAAAAAAAATTATTTCATTAGTATGCACCTTGATGGATTGTAAGTGATGCTATCCCATCTTTTTAGTCTTTCAACCTTTTTATGCATTAATATAACTGGCATGTTGGTTATCAAAAAAAAAAAGAATACATTTCAATAAAAAGTGTCAAACTTACAAAATTTGATTTAGTGAAAGCTTATGTATACTTAAAAGAAAAAAAATTGAGGTCTTGCCTAGTCCATGTACATAAGAAACTCAGTTATTTATGGTGTTTATCATATTATAGCAGATATTTATAAACTTTAAATTTTGAATTGACCTATTTCCTTCCTAGAAATAAATTCTAAAAGAATACAAAATGAAAAACACACAAACTTTTCTGTTCATAGTGGTAGGCCCTTTATTCACCATCAACAAATAGAGATGTTTTTAATTTTCGGCTTTCCTTCTCCATTGTTCTTTTATAACTTTTTAAGAATAGAACACCTTTTGGTAAACTACAAATGCATTTGCTTTTTAGGAGGAATGTTTTTTTTGATGTTCAATAAAAAAATATAGTATGATTATTTAGCGTCGGCGTATTACATAATTGTCACTTAACTAGGTCTCAATTGGTATTTATGTCTTTAAATTCTGAGTGTGCACAAGTAGACACTTAAATTTGTACGTATGACTCATATGTCTACTTGCTCAACTTTTACAAGTTTAAGTATTTACCTATACATAACCAAAATTGAAGGGCAAAATATCGATTGTCACCAAAATGATACAATCATATATTATGCTTTTATATCAAATAAGTATTCTATCGAAAATTTTTATTATGAACGAGACACAACTTACACTAGTTGTATGAGGAATACTTTATTATTATTATATTTGAACTCGTGGAACCTGCACTTTGTTTTCTTCTTTGCCTCGTATTTCTCTTTCTTGTTTTTCTCTTTTTTCTTTTTTCTCATTTTCTGTTTTTTTTCTTCTTAAATTTATTTTGAAATCGATTTATTTACTCTCTCATTTTGTACATATGAAAATAATTATTTACCTGTTTGTTTTAACCATTTTTTTTAAAAAATATTTTATCATTAAAAATAAAAAGGCACGAGCATATAAAAATTCAAGTTAATTCTTTAAATGGTCCTATATCATAAATATTGACCACTAAAATTATTTCTGTTTCTTTTTTCATTTTCATTTATAGTACTTTAAAAATTTTCCACCTTAATGTTCATATCATTTTAATTTCTACTTTTAAAATTACCTAAAACTTATTTTTTACTTTATTTGAAAATTTAAAATACAACTTTCAACTTGAAGGCATATTTCAAAATTAAAAAACAAATTAGTATAATCTGTTTTTAAAATCATTTTCACTTTTGATATTATATTTATGTTTCATCACATTTTGTTAAATAGTCTTGTAACATTTCAATGAACTCCTCAAACTACTTATTCATTGAAGCAATGATTTACAATAAAGGCAAAACATTGGAGCATAAATTTAAATAGAATAAAATTTAATTAACTAGCGCACAAAACATGTGTTCTGTACTTCTTTCGTAAATTTATGTTGTTTATATTTGATTTGATACATTATTTAAAAAGTAATAAATAAGATACATATTTTTATTTTCGTAAATATAATAAGTTCATATTGAAAAATAATAATAGTCAATAATACGAGAAAATTAGAAACTAAATAAAAAATTAACTCTAATAATTTTCTATAGTGAACAAGCAAAATAAACATCTACATTTTGCGTAATGAACAACCAAAATTAGGGGTGTGTTTGGTATAAAGGAAAATGTTTTTCTTGGAAAACAAGTAGATATTTGACTTATTTTCTCATGTTTGGTTGGTGAGTAGAAAATATTTTTCAAAAAAATATTTTAGTGTTTGTTTTTTGAGTAAAAAGTATTTTTGGAAAATATATTTTATGTTTTACTAGAGTAGAAAATAATTCTTGAAGTTCGATTTTTTTAAAAAAAAAACAAACTTAAAATTTTTTTCATGATGGGGTGGGGTTGGGGGCTGGTAGGGGGGCTAGTGGGCTGGGGGTGGGTGGGTTGGGGGCTGGTAGGGTGGGGGGCTGGTAGGCGTGGGTACGTGGAGGGGCTGGTAGGGTGGGGTGGATAGGGAAAGGTTGGAAGAGAATTTTGGAAAAACGTTTTCCTTAAATATTGAAGGGAAGTCATTTTCCTTAAATTTGAAGAAAATGAGTTAATTTGGAAAATATTTTTCAAAACATTTAACCCAATCAACTATGAAAAAATTGAAAAATATTTTCTAAAAAATATTTTCCTCCATACTAAAAACACCTTAGAAATGAGTAATTTTCAATAAAGACAAAATATTCTAGCAATGAAGCAATGACATTCAAAAAACACAAAACATTCAAACATTAAATTAAAATAGAATAAAGTTTTAATTAAGTAGCCTAAAGACATTGGTTATATATATACTCCTTCCGTGACTTTATTTATGTTTGATTTGATATACTTTTATGAAGTAATTGACAAAATATAATATTTTATTATATTATTTCTAAATTAAATACTTTGAGAATTAATTGTAGTTTAATAACAAAGTAGAATAGGAACTAACTAGTTAGCGAAAAATATTTTTTGATTTTTTAAGTTGAGTAAGTAAAAGTGAACATTTAATATTTTAATCTAATGTACAAGTAAAATTAGACGGCGAGAGTATGTATTTGATTTGTGTAAATGTCGAATGTGAATAATTTCACTATTAGAAATAGAGGCTTTTTTTTCTACCATGAATTAATCAAAAATTTATGTTAATAAACACAATTTTTATTTATTCAATTCCCATCAAATTAGTTTACTGGAAAAACACATGATAAAAAACAGATCTCACGTAAATAAGTTGAAGCTTCCTAATTAATCTGAATGGCTTTTCTTTTTTTAATATAATTGATTCTATTAAAACATCTATGAAATTCAGTGACACTGCATTTGATAGGCAAATCAAATCTTCATAATAGGCAACTAATTTACATGAGAATTGTTAGTCTTGAAATTCAATATCGATCTTGACACTGCATTTGATGTTGTCTTGAGCAAATTCAATTAATATTTTAAGAAGAAAATTAAAGAAGGTAAATTTGATAGGATACATCAAAAACATCAATAGTATGAGATTTTTCCTTTAGAAAACTCAAAGATTGACAACTTGTTGCCCCCAAAAGCAAGTGTTTTTATGATTATATGTTTGCTACTTGTAGTTAATGTTCTTATAGCAACGTGTATTTATAAGGTTAATAAACAAAAATAGAAATAAGATGAAGCAGAAAGAACATAAAATAAAAAGTAATCCGAGTCCACAGAATCTACTGTGTGTCCTTAAGAAATTTAATCCCCTCACTGTACCCAAGGTTATGGATTAATTTCTCCCAAGATAAAACGGATTAAACCTGTTAAAGAAATAGCGGTACCTCAAATTTCTTTAACTTCAGCGAACTTTAGAACAGTAACAAGTCACACAGACTCAGTCGATTGACACTTTGATTTATTTGAGAAAAAAATAAATGCAGAGAAGGAAAAATTTTCAGTGTTTGAAAAATCGAAAATTGACTTCCTTTTATAGCCATTTTCAGCAAGGAACGTGTGTGTTCAGTGAAATCTGTTCAGACCCATTTTATCCAGAAAGTTGTGTCTTTTGGAAAAAATAACAGCTTTTTCAGAAATTGTGTCTGTTAGGAAAATAACGACTTTTTGGAAAGTAACGACTTTTCGGAATGTTACCATTACCCGCAAATTGATAAGAGATAATATTAACAGGATTTATTTGATTTAACAAAAACTGATTAAATAAATTTTGTCCAAAAAATTTATCAATCAATCACATCATTTGCCAAATCCAAATCCAAATCCAAATCCGAAGCCGAAGCCGAGGCTGAGGCCGAGCGACGACGACGACGGCGCGAGGGGGCATATTCTTCTTAGCTCTTTAAGAAGTAATGGAAGTGTTTCCTTATATAAGGACAACAATTTCCCTTTCTTTTGCCGATACGGGAAAAATGACTTTTCATTTGCACTTTGCAAATGGCTTTTCATTTTCCCTCCAAAGTAGTTCCCTCACTTTTAATATTCTCTCTTTTCTTTTCCCATTCACACTTGCTAAACCCCAACAATCCCCCCACATGAATGGAGAAGGCTATTATTAAAACATATGCATGAAAAAACTTGTGTGTCTTGTAGGTAAAGGTTAATCGCATCTGGATAAGTAGGTTTCCCTTTAAACTTTCCGTAGCGAACATATATCGGATATACTCGGTCAATCGGTAGATTTGATATCTTTGAACCTCGAGCTTTGGTGTATACCTAGAAAACATATGTCACACAATCAACCCTTGAACTGTTCTTAGTTCTCATTGTTTTGTTCGTTTCAGTCATGAACACATCTTCGATAAAAAGTGCTTAAAGAACTGGCCTTACCGGATTCTCTTTGAAGCGGCTTACACCTCACACTTAATAGGTGATTTCTACATGTGTTATCCCATAGATACACCATTTGATATTCCCTGTATCAAACTTAGACACCATTATAAAGTCTTTATGTCTTTATCCTGATTACTAAATATTGTCTCATCATGAGAATGAACCATAAAATAATAATAATTTTTTTTTGACAATGTTGAACCGTCATCAATGACTTTGTTTTATCTCCTTGAACCTAGATCTTGGGATCTCCAGTCTTCTAGGTAGAGTTACCGCCACGATGACTTGTTCTCGGCCATAGTCCCATTCCCGGCGATGATTTATCAACTCCCTCTCTATTTAGGCCTTTTGTAAGTGGATCCGACGCATTACCTTTTGACTTCACATAGTCAATTGTTATAATTCCACTAGAGATTAGTTGTCTCACAGAGTTATATCTTCGTCTTATGTGACGAGACTTGCCATTATACGTAATACTTCCATCCTTTCCTATTGCAGCTTGACTATCACATTGTATGCATATAGGGGTCATTGGTTTGGGCCAAAATGAAATATCTTCTAAGAAATTTCGGAGCCATTCAGTTTCTAGTCGTTGTTGGTACCGCCCCTGTTCACTTCAGCATGCAAGGAACACCTTCGGGAAGAATCAAAGTTTTTCTCCTCTGCAAAGCTATCAATGCTTTATTCAAGATCTTTAGCAGTCGATCGTTCATTCTCCCTCCCCAGTGGCTTTCGAAAGCTCGACATGAAAGAATAAAGAAAATAGGAAAAAAGAGTACGGGGATAGTAAGTGCTGCAACAACAACGGTTGCACATAATCGTTCAAATGCTGCCTTAGCGCCGGCTGAGAAACCTGCAAAGTTTTGTGGAGTCAACTTTAAGAGATTGCAGCAAAAGATGTTCTTGTATCTCACTACGTAGAGTCTGCAGAAGTTCATTAATGAGAATGTTCCAGTTATGCCAGATGAAACTCCGGCTGAGGAACGATTCTTGGTAACAGAAGCATGGACACACTCATATTTTTTGTGTAAAAATTATATTTTGAGTGGTTTGCAAGATGATCTGTACAATGTGTACAACAATGCCAAAACCTCAAAAGAACTCTGGGATGCTTTCTAAAAGAAGTACAAAACAGAAGATGCCGGAATGAAGAAATTTATTGTGGCAAAATTTCTGGACTATAAGATGATAGACAGTAAGACTGTCGTCACCCAAGTTCAAGAATTGCAAGTCATAATCCATGATCTCCTTACTAAAGGATTGATTGTGAATGATGCTTTTCAAGTGGCTGCAATTTTTGAAAAGTTACCTCCATTGTGGAAGACTTTAAAAACTACTTGAAACACAAACGCAAGGAGATGACTGTTGAAGATCTCATAGTAAGTTTGAGAATCGAAGAGGATAATAAGGCTGAAGAAAAGAGGTCATGTTGTAATTCAGCAATATCTGGAGTAAATTTTGTTGAAGAAGATCCCACAAAATTAAAGAAAAGAAAGAAAGCATCTGGTCCAAAAAGCAATCCTCGTAAGAAGAAATTCAATGGAAACTGCTTCAACTGTGGTAAACATGGTCATAAGGCTAAATGTAATAAAGGCTTTCCAATAAAGGGAAATTAGCTTAGCACCGAGTGAACTTGACAATGGGAGGTGATGGCTTTTCATGAAGAGGAACGGTTCACTTTACAGTTGCCCATGTGATGTTGACTTCCCTTTTTAGGGATATTTCATCCGACGGATTTCCATGAGAAGGGGACAAATTACCACATGGTATGAAGAAGGAATACCTATCTCTTAGTTCTTCAAGTATGTCGCCACCATAAGATACTAGCTAGTGGATCCACCCAGAAAGCTATGTCACATTTGGTTCTACATTGGACGGTAGCCCATCCTTCATCTGTGTGGGGTTATATGACACCGGATTCCATGTTTAACATCAAATGGTCTATGTGAGTTAAGGCTATAGTTTCCCTAAAGTAAATTGGACAATGGAAGAACCATAACTAGGATAACCTAAGGTTAGTTGCTTAGTGTAGGTGGGGGTATGGGACTTCACCTATACAGGTAATACCTTTCTACACTAAACCATTACCAAGCATCCACTTATTGGATTTTGGTAGCAGAACATCCTCTAGTTCGAGCATTGGAGGTTATCTAAAGGTAGTCCACAAGCATAACAAGTAAAACCCATGCAAAAGCCATTATCCATCCTGGTAAAGTTTCTCTGTTAAAAGTGACATTCAGGAACTTAAAGTGAATTTGAGACAAGTAGGCAACAATTGGGCCACATGCCATTCCAAGTGCACTTGCACTTACAAACCAGCTGAGACCTTCATTTGCAAGTGCAGAGGAACACAATCAGTAATATAACCACATCCCTTGTCAAACTTTTTCTATATCTTGCACACACCAATGGAATTCATCTCAATAAAAAAGAGAAGTCGTAGCAGTTCTCTACCTATATCTCTACATTACTATTGAAGTTCAGAAAATATTGAACCATCTTGTTGCTATACTAGGACGTCATGCTCTTGCCCAAGAATAAATAACCTGATTCAAAGTTCCCCTTGTTTCTCCAACATCAATAAGACAATCTTTGGGATCTTTTTATCTAGAATCCTTAAGAAGTCCTTGAGAACATACTCACGACTTTGTTTAAAAACTTCAATTTGCTGCGCAGAGTTCTTTACTGTCTTCTTCATCAACTTATAATTAATGTAATATCCTTGCCATTCCTGAATTTGAGTTTACTTCAACCTTTTTCCCAAAGGCAAACATCATTCAGAAGAAGGGGAATGTTAAATTGATCTGCATTTAGAGTACAAAACATAGATTCTTACGATTTTGCAGTTCCGTTGAGTATTATGATACATTGTGTTGCTACTATATGTATTATTTTCTTAAAATCATTTGAAAGCTTGTTCCTTGTACTAAATTGCTCCTTCTCTTCTAACACCTCATTAGTTTTAAGGTATTGTCTCAAGAGGAAATTTTCTTTTCTTCTGTTAGATGACAACATTTTCTTGGTTGAATAATCTAAAGTATTTGGATTAATTATAATAGTATTCTTAGCATGGTTTATTGTTCTTCAGGGTCTCGTCCTCAATTTATTGCCATGGTTAAATCTAAGGTTGTAGTTGTTGGAACAATACTGCGACCTGTTTCCAATGGTAAACATGTGTGATCACAATTTACTCTTTTATTTCAGTTCATCCTTACATTTTGATGTAATGTTGATGTAATACAATTTGGTCATGTGTATTCTTATCTGAAGATTCGGTTGACCAACTTGTTACCATTGGTGCCTATGAACTTGTTATATTCTCACTTAAGATATGACCTATAACTTGCCTGCATAACTATCTTTAGCATACTTTCATACATGTTATTTTCTGCTATATAATAAAGATAAACGTGATATGTCCTAGTACTACGAAAATACAACATCTCAGAAAATATGGAGAGATGTATTTCTATCTCCTATAATTTTATAGTTGCACCACTCCTTTATTAAGCCATCTTTCTCTTTAAGTTGCTTAAATTGATATGGAAATATCACATGTAGATTTGAATTTAAATTGTTTAGCTATTCTAATCTTATATTTTATACTCTTTTGTATGAGAGGTCGTAGATATGAATGATTTCTGAAGATGTATATATGCAAAAAAGAATTAATACAAGCACTTTCCAGTTTTTATATTGACCTTTTATAGTATGAAGTTTTCCTCTGACATTTTCTTTCTTTATTTTTGTGATTAAAAATCATTTAGCTTTACATTAATTGATTTAAAATTGTTGTAGGTAAATATATAATGGATCAAAGTTGGCTACTTATTTAAAATTGAACGTTACCACAATATATAAGTGGTGTTGAGCAATTTTTGAATTTTAAATTTTCTAATATTGAGGTTGGTGTACGAATTAAATATCCGTGCATAAAATGCAATAATGAAAACTGCTAGATAAAGTGAGAACATATGTAGGTAGGTTTGGAATGAATCAAACTTATAAAAAGTGGATTCATCATGGTGAACTACATCAATCTTTAGATGATGAAGCAGGAAACTATTTAAAAAAGTTTATTTCACAAAATATTCCAGGAGATTAAGTTAAAGTTTTACTCTCTTTTTTGTGATATTCTTGAGGTTGAAGGAACAGAACACATGATCTTTTGCCAAATCTGGAACATCTCACTCTGTCTTTTGTACATAATTTATAGTGCCTCTGATTTTGGTTATTTTCAAATTACACCTCTGGTATGAAACTGTGATTTTGTTTATCAACCACCTCTAAAATTGACATTTTCTACATTTCGTAAAATAGAACTTAAAACACACATGTGACATGTCATGCATACATTGTATTTTCCTTGAATTTGTCGGTCAAACTAGTTTGTGATTGTAACTCGCGATGTTGTAATAGTTGGTTGATTAATGAGAAATTTGAATAACATATTTGGACATGATATAGTGTTTTTACAATTTTGGTTCTTATAGCCCCCATTGGCTCCACAAGGAGATGTTCCTCAATGCACATTTCAGTTTGATTTTGACCTTGAGAAGAAGATTTTGGCTGAAGCAAATCAAAAGGATTGCCAAATCTGGAGCAGGTTACCTCATGAGAATCTTCCGTCTAGAGGGTCAGACCAACTTTAAAAGGTATTAGTTTCATTTGATTAATGAGATTCATTAGGAGATTAAAGTTTGTTTGGATGTATTAGTGAGTGCATTAATGTGAATACTTCTGTTTTTAAGATTTCTATGTGTATTTTATAACTTCGTTAAATTATAATTATATTTATATTTTATTTGTAAGATGAATATGCATAATTGAACCATTGCTTCAATACAAGTACTATTCAAAAGTTATAACTAGTAGGATTAGAAAATATAAGGACTTGCTTATTATTTTTTCCTTACAAGTACAAACATATGTAGAAGTATTTAGCTCATTGGAATACCAATCTTATATTGACGTTTGCAAATTTATGTAATTCTTAATGTAAATATTTGTAAAAATTTTTTAAAAGGAAAGTGTATTGTGTATATCGCAGCTATTCACAAATTGTTGCAAAAAGTGTAGAAAATATTTGTATAAAATTTCTCAAAAGAAAATGTGTATTATGTGTGTATCAACAACTAACAAATTGTTGTTAAAGGTATATACTAAATATGTTATTGTAATAAAATTTGTTGTTGCTAAAAGCTTTCCCAACACATTACTCACTAACTTCTTGTCAATTTTTTACAATAACTGATATTGTTGGGTAAAAACGTTTATTTGTGGCAACACAAAATTTTGCAGCAAAAACTTTTATAATCCACAACTATATTAATGTAAGGCAACAAATATTTTGGTTGCTGATTTGGGCATATTTATATGTCCATAATTCTAAGTATGTCCATATTTATGCATAGTTGGAAGTCAATATGTATGTGTTTAGAGTTGTATCGAGTCATTTGTGTATTTATGAGCTAACCAACATGATTAGTTGTGTAGGGACGCTTAAGGGGAGAAACTTGCACAAAAAGGGACAAAGGAAGCAATCTTAAGATTCGAGTCAAAAGAGAGCAAGGAACAAGCTGAAGAAAATGCTCGAAGCATTTGCATGATGGCCCCGCATGGTGAAGAGCAATGCAGAACTAGGTTTGCAAAATTAAATTGAGGCAAAACACCTATTGATGCCTCCGCATCGCGCAGAAGAAAAAAAGTCTTGCACAAGAATCTGAAAGGCGTCGCGCGCCTGAAGCCCAAAATTGGCTATTTTTCCTTTTAGTTTAAATATTGTTGTTTTTCCTTTAGTATAAAAATGGCTTATTTTTTTATTTAATTATTTTTTTTCTAGGTTAGAAGAACGACGACTTTGCAGACCGTTTCTAGAGTTTGTAGGGTTCATTCTTAATATCCTCTTTCCAATCGTTTTATGAATCAGAAACATTGTATGATTGAATGTTGTATCATGAGTAGCTAAATAGCCTAGTTCTAGGGTTGTGGCTACAGGATGAATAAAATCTTTTGAGTTTTATTTTGGGTTCATTATTGACTATCATATGAATATCTCTTATATTCTTATTTTTGTATTTCATGCCTAATCACCATATAAATAAATCTATTGTCCGAATTGAACTCGGGAGAGGAATAAGAGGATAGAATGTGGGGCATAGGGAGCTTTTTGAACTCTTAATATCTAGGATTAATTACTTTCTAGGATATTATTATACCTAGAGATCTTGCTTAGGTCACCATACAAGAAGATAACTACATGCTCAGTATTTAATCACTCTATCCCCGTTCAACGATGTAATTTAAGTATTAAGTATTGTGGGCGATTAGATGTCGGGAGACCATGATTATATATCTAACCCTGTGATTCAGTGATCGATAGTTAATAATTACCCATTGAAATGATATTGATTGCATGATTCCTGATAAAAAACTGTAGCCCTGAATCTTTCACAAATCATTGTTCGAAACCCGTGAAATTGAATCATATTAGTTACATTTCATTTATGTTAGTAGTAGATAAAAAATAACTCTTGAAATATGGAAATCACATGTGTGTGAAACTGCAAGTTAGGAGAATCGAGTAGTTTTAATCGTAAGTCCCTATGGGTACAATACCTGACTCTCACAAAGAGCCACTTTATTGATTGTACGATCACGTGCACTCGGTGTGCAATTTGACTGCAACAAGTTTTCGGTGCTGCTGCTGGGAACTTTAGAATTAGGAAATAATTGATTCTTTTGATTACTGAAGTAAAACACAAGTGTTTACAACTTGATCTTAGCATTTCATCGGTGCAAGTTGTTTGAAACTCCAAACTGGACAGCGATCAAGGATTGTTGTTTCCAATCTCAAAACTTGAAAGATTCATATACAGAAGGCGGAGACAAATTGAATATCCAATTCCTCTTGTTATTGGTGAATTATCATCTCTAGTCAAAAAGAGAGGAAAGAGAAGAAGAACCTGAAACAATGGCAACGGCTGAGTTGAAAGTCATACACGTGGCAATCGCACGGTCCACCAATGTAATGTCTTGCATTCAGAAACCTAAAGCTGGAGGAAGGTTTGAACTTAAGCAGAGTATGGTACAAATTTTGCACACAAAAGGGAAGTTCACTTGTCTTTCTCATGAGGATCAAACAGTTTATATTCAAAACTTCCTTGAGATCAGTGAGACTTACACTCCAACTAGAGTGAATAAATATTACTTGAGGCTCACCTTATTCCCTTTCTCTCTGCTTAGAAAAGCTAAAAGATGGTTAAATTCAGATCCTGTGAATTCAATCACCACTTGGATTGATCTAGCATAGAAGTTCCTTATTAGGTTATTTCTATATGGAAAACAACCAAATTAAGGAGTGATATCTTGAGTTTCATACAGAAAAGTGGAGAAAACTTGTACAAATCTTAGGACAGGTTTAAGTCATTGTTGATTAGTTGTCGTCATCACCACCAATCTAATGACATGTTAGTACATATCTTCATTGAAGGGTTGTAGTCTAACACTAAGATTTTACATTATTCGGCTACAGGTAGACATGCCTTGGAGAAGACTTATGCTCAACTCTTTACCTTGTTGAACAAAATTTCTGAGGGAAATCCAGAGTGAAATGGAAGTGGAATGAAAACAGTAGTACAGAAAACTGCAGAAATGCTGGAAGTGGATGTTGTCACTACAGTAACTTCTTAAATTTCTGCCATGGAGAATATGATGAGCACACATTTTAGCATCATGGATTTGAGGGAACGATCAACTCAGGTCAATAAAGTTCAACAACCACCATCTTGGTGTGATATCTGTGGAGGATGTGATCACAGTGCAGAAGGATGTGGTGCGAACCCAGATTCTGTAAATTTTGTGGGAAATGTCCAGAGGGGAGGAGGCCAACATAACTATAGGAACTTATATGACCCAAGTTGGAGAAACCACCCAAACTTTTATTTGGTAGGAAATCAAAATCAAAATAAAGGGCAAGACCAATACAAGCCACAAGGTAACTCACAGGGGTACTAATCGCAGATTTAGAGGGAGACACCCAAATTGCAATCCAAAAACATCAGTGTCAGGAGATGCTGAAAAATATAATGGATTATCAAGCCAAGTAAGTTGTTGATGTGAGATATAATCAGTTAGCTACATATAACCTAGAGAAGCAATTTGGGCAGTTTGCTAGTGCCCAAAATTCATGACCACAAGGAGGTCCACTTGGCAACACGGACCCAAATCCTAAACTAGTAAACGTGGTAAGTATACGAAACATGTTGCAATTGGAAGAGTTAGCTCCTAAACAAGGGACAATGATTTGGCAGGCAACGAAACTGAACCAAAAGAGGTTACCCTAAAGAGAATGAAGCAGTTGCACCAGCAGAAAAAGTGCAACCAATATTGAGACCACCTTCTCCATTCCCTCAGAAGTTCAAAAAGGAAATGGAGGAAAAATGTTTTGGTAAATTTCTATATCTTTTAAAACAGGTTCACATTAACTTGCCATAATGGATGTTTTGCAGGGTATACCCAGGTATGCAAAGTATGTGAAGAAGATTGTGTCTATTAGAAGTAGGGTTACAAAGTATAAGACTGTTGCACTCACTGAAGTGCAACTTTAGAATCCCGAACATGTTGCCCATCAAACTAACAGATCCAGGTAGCTTTAGTGTGTAGATTACTATATGGCAGAGCATACATGCTCGTGTGTTATGTGATTTGGGAGCGCATTAATTTGATAGTCACATCTATGTATAAAAAATTGGGGTTGGGTATTCCTAAATCAACTACCATAATTTTGCAGTTGGCGGATAGATCTGTAGATAAACATGAGGGTGTTGTGGAAGATGTGTTAGTACAAATGGGATCTCTGATTTTCCAAGTAGACTTTGTAGTCTTGAATTTTTAGCCTCATCCGGAGGTCCGTTTAATTTTAGGCCGACCTTTCTTAGTGACTGGTCGGCGATGATACATGTGGCAAGTCGGAAGCTTACTATTAGAACTCATGATAAAGTAGAGATTTTGACATGAAAGAAGTCTTAATAATGTCAGTGAGGAGCTATTTTCCATTACATTGATAGTCTTGCGGCACAAACAAAGCATATCGTGGCAAAGGATACATTAAAGAATGTCATTGGGTGATGACATTTGTGGAGATGCTGAGGCACATGAAATTGTGTAATTCCTAGATGTGTCAATGATAGTTACTGTTGGAGAACGCTGGGAGCCTTTGAATAGGTTACTGGGTCCTCCACTCAAACCCTTTATTGAGGAAACACCTAAGTTAGAGTTGAAAGCACTACTAGCAAACCTGAGGTATGCATTTTGGGTGAACATAAAACTTTACCAGTTATTTATATGCAACATTATCTGGCGAATAGGTTGAGGCTGCATTACTGATTCAGAAAAGGAGGAAAGCAGCTCTACGATTGCAAATTTCTAACATCTATGGTATTAGTCCTCCTCTGTGTATGATGTACAAGACAAGTACACAACATCAGCGGAGACTAAATCCATTGATGAAGGATATTGTCAAGAAAGAAGTAATATAGTGGGTGGATGCAGGGATTGTGTACCCAATATCAGACAGCAAGTGGGTAAGTCTAGTGCAGTGTGTGCGCAAGAAAGGTGGAATGACAGTGATGTCAAATTAAAAGAATGAGTTGATCTCCACAAGAACAATGATTGGGTGGAAGACATGCATGGACTATAGGAAACTCAATGAAGCTACATATAAGGACCACTATCCGGTACCCTTCACTGATCAAATGCTAGATAGTTTTACCAACAAAGAGTATTACTATTTTCTTGATAGTTATTCAGGGTATAATAAGATAGTCATTGCACTTGAAGATCAGGAGAAAACCATATTCACTTGACCATAACGCACATATGCATTCAAAGACATGCTATTTGGCTTGAGTAATTCCCAACCATATTTCATATATATATGATGGAAATATTTCATGATATGGGGGAAGACTTCGTTGAAGTGTTCATAAATGACTTCTCGATGTATGGTGAGTCTTTTGATTTTTGCCTAACTAACCATGATAGAGTCCTTGCTAGGTGTGAGGAGACTAATTTTGGGACGAAGTAGGAGAAGTGCCACTTTTTGGTTAGAGAAGGCAATGTGTCAGGGCACAAGGTCTCCAAAATTGGGCTTGAGGTAGACAAAGCAAAGATGGAAGTGATTGAGAAGTTGCCACCTCCAATATCTGTGAAAGGAGTGCAAAATTTCCTTGGCCATGCTTGATTTTACAGGAGGTTTATCAAGGACATATCTAAAACTTCAATACCTGTTTGCAACTTATTAGAGAAAGAGGTGAAGTTTTTCTTTGATGAGAAATGCTTGCAGGCATTCAAATTTCTGAAGTAGAAGTTGATTGAAGATCCAATTCTTACTTCTCCAAACTGGGATCTTTCCTTTGAGCTGATCTGTGATGCTAGTGATATAGTAGTAGGGTCAATACTTGGAAATAGAAAATACAAGGTGTTCCACTCCATATACTATGTGAGAAAAACACTTGATGCAGCCAATCAAACTACAGAATGATTGAGAAGGAGATGTTGGCCTTGGTGTATGGATTTGAAAAATTCAGATCATATTTGGTGGGAACCACAGTTATAGTCTACACTGATCATGTGGACATTCAATACTTATTCAAAAAGAAGGATTCCAAACCTAGGCTTATTAAGTGGATCCTACTGCTACAAGAGTTTGATCTGGCAATAAGAGATTAGAAGGGAACAAAAAACGAAATAGATGATCATCTGTCTCGACTGGAAGACACATCGCACGTGAAAAATAAGGGAAAATTCGTGAATAGTTTCCTAATAGAAAGTTGTTTGCTCTGTGTATTCCTCAGGTACCGTGGTATGCATATATTGTGAATTTTTTGGTAAGTGGTTTATTTCCCTTGGGGCATCAGCATATCAAAGTAGAGGTTGAAGTATGATGCACGCTTATATGTATATGGGATGAGCCCTATTTGTTCAAGTGGGGTCTAGATCAGATGATGAGAAGATGTATAGCTAAGCAAGAGGTAGCACAAGTGTTGGAGAGTTGCCACACATTGCCATATGGTGGACATCATGGAGGCGAAAGAACTGCGTATGAGGTAATACGGACCGGTTTCTTTTGCCTACTTTATTTACAGACGTTTCTTTGTTTATGAAAGGTTGTGATCAGTGCCAGAGAATAGGCACCATTTCAAGGAAGCATGAGATGCCGTTGAACAACATACTAGAGGTGGAGATCTTTGACGTGTGGGGGATAGACTTCAATGGACCTTTTCTAATCGTCACGAGGTAAACAATATATTATAGTTGTGTGGAATACATGTCCAAGTGGGTGGAGGCTATTGCATTACCAACAAATGATGCCAAAGTGGTACTCAAGTTCATCCGAAAGCATATCTTCACTAAGTTTGGAACACCAAGGTCCATAATTAGTGATGGAGGTACGCCCTTTATCAATAACTTAAAGCATAGTCTTTTATCTAAGTATGGGGTGAGCCATAAAGTAGCTACATCATATCATCCCCAAACTAGTGGGCACGTTGAAGTATCAAATAGGGAGTTCAAGTAGATCCTCCAAAAGACTGTGAATGCTCAAAGAAAATATTGAGTTGACAATCTAGGTGATGCCATATGGGCATATCGAACTACTTATAATACACCGGTAGGGACTTCTCCTTATAGAATGATGTTTGAAAAAAAATTTCACTTATCGGCTTAGTAGAAACACAAGGAGTTGGGCAATAAAAAAGCGGAATCTAGATGTTGAGCTAACTGTCAGAAAAAAGATCGTAAAACTGCATGAACTAGAGGAGTTTAGGCTTCATGCCAATGAAAACACAAGGCTATATAAAAAGAGAAGACCAAGAGGTGGCATGAAAAGAGTATTCTATCACACACCTTTGATCCTGGTCAATTAGTGCTCCTGTTCACTTCTATATTGAATTTGTTCCCAGGAAAACTTTAGTCTAAGTGGAGTGGTCCATTTGAGGTAGTGAGAATGACTCAACGCGATGTTGTTGAATTGTGAAACAAGTATAAGAGCACTACTTTTCTTGTAAGTGGGCAACGAGTCAAGAACTACTTTGATAAGGATGTTAATCGTGAGCTTTAAGCACTCATATTACACAACGAGTGAGTCTTGAGGCGGTTTGTGCTGCAATGTTAAATCAGGCGTATATGGGAGACAACCCATGAACCATTGTAATAGTTAGGATTTAATGTTTTTTTTGTTTAATTTTAGCTCTGAAGAATTATTAAAAAAAAATATATATGCCAAAATATACAAAAAAGGAGTCGTGCCACGACAAAAACTAAGGTGTTGGATGGGAGGCAATCCATCATGTTTCGACTAATGAATTGTTTGTTAAAAATGTGTAGGAGTCTGAAAATTTGAGTTTAAGGAATCTAAGTAGCAAGCCCGCATTGTGCGGGCATGTTTAAAATTAGACGTGAAATTTTAATTGGGGCACAAAGCCTCGTGTAGCTTGCGCGTCACGGTAAGGGATCCAAATTTAAAATCAATGGTAAATTATTTTTACGTCAAGAAAATCACCTATTAAGTGTAGGCCCCACGTCGTATGATCATGGTCACAATTCTGGGTCACTAAAATTATAGTAGACCTCGTGTTAGCCCTGCGTTGTGCGAGGAGGTCCAAATTCTGGGTCAACTGAAATTAAATACCAATAGACGTCGTGTTAGGTCCGCATCACGCGCCCTGGCCAGCTTTCTATTTCTTTAATTTAATTAGATGGGTTTTTCCTATCCTTAATAGGAAATAACCCGATCCATCCCTTTCCCAACCCTCTTGAACCCTGATTTTCTCCTATCTTCCTTCATTCTACCTTTAATTTTCTCCCCTCTCCTTTAGTACGATGAATTGTCTTCCTTTTCAAGTGTCACAGAACTTGTGGGGGTTCATCACCTTCAATTTTTCTTCAATTTGGTGTTGCCCAGGTATGTTTTCTCAATTTTCTCTTTGTATTGTGGGCGTGGATGAAGTTGAAATCACCTAGTTTTGTGATTTAGTTGATTGTAGGGGTGTATGTATGAATTCATTCTTATAATGTTGCATGTTTCATGAGATATCACGTGAGTTTTGAAGTCTTGAGCAGACCACAATTGATGTTTTAAGTGGGTTTAATTAAATTGGTGGTTATGGGAAGTTATGGGTTAAGAAGGATGACTTGTGTGCCATGAGTTGCGTTGGAAGATTTGGAAGTTTTGAACACCAGTAGCGTAGTGATTATCGTGGTTGTTGTTTCATTGTTAGGATTATAGTCGATAATATGCCGTAATATATTTAGGAATTTTAGTAGGATCACTACATTGAGTTGGATTGAGTGAGGTGTTTACTCTGTATATAATGGGTATTGCCATGTGGTATCATCCAGTCGTAGGTCCTTGAAATCGGTGTGCAGTCTTGAGTAACACTAGCAAATTGATGCACGTTTATCATTAATATTGTGATGGTTGTAAGGGTTCAGGAAAGGTTTACTTGCATGAACAAGTTGTTTAAATTTTGGGAAGTCTGAGTACCAAAATTGTGATTTCTTTGAATTAAGTGCGGGATGGTGTGGCGCACACAACCCGTATCTTGCTTGTTGTTGTGATGTGGAGACTGAATTTTGATATGTCGTGCAAGTCACCATGTCTACATCATAACGTCCTTACAAGGCAGTTGCTCAGCCAACCCAAAAGAAGCGGCCAAGGAGTGGAAACATACTAATAGCACCTCCACCCCAAAGGGAAAACCAAAAGATATAGAACCAAGGCTGTGTCGAATGAACGAAAAAATTAGTAGGAGAAGCATATTGAGGCTTCTTCCTTCTGTGATGTCTGCATTGATCGAGATATCCAAGCTCATGAGTTCCCACAAATCTTAAGGAGGATAAGAGCACTTAGAATGGATTTTGCATTTGCTGAGCCATATGAGTGCAACATCAGCATAGTCCATGAGTTCTATGTCAATTGGGTGCTGAAAAATCACCCCAATTATGTGACCGTCATGGGTAGGAATGTTCCTATCACACGAACGAGCATAATGAATATCTTAGGTTTGTTGAGGATATAGATCCTCTTGTCCTAACAATGTTGGATATCAAACCTGCATACCGGGCCATCTAACACTTGCTATGTGGACCAGAGTCCATGTCCTAGTGGACCACGCACAACAGAACGAGATATCACAAATCTCTTCCGTATGCTCACATGCTCCGACAGACACGGCTTTAGTTGAAAATAGTCATGAACTGCTTGATTCCAGGCATGCATTACACGAACATCACTCGTTACGGGGTGTGTCTATTGTACGCGTTGATGTTAGGATCTCAACATATGGGTGATCATCAAATCGACAATGCGGAAGTCTCGGCTCCACAAGGGCCACAAGTATGCATTCAGTGGTCCCATCACAAAATGTGTCATCTTGTAGGGGTCCCGGAGGAGCACTTGGATTACATGGTGCGATTGTAACCAACAACAGTCGATATTACCCTGATAAAGGGTCCTGATAGTTATTTAGGCCCAATTGTCACCACTGTTGAGCATCATAGGAGGGGTGAGTTAATCATGGAAAAAATGTACGGCCTAATGCTTTGACACAATATTAGTGGCCAACTGTCTACTGATCGGGATATTTCAGAGGTGCAGACGCGATATTCGCTGAATGGTCATGCTAAAGCATTGCTTGGCATTGGTCTCAAGTTTTGGTAGCCTATAAGAATGACATCCCAACTGATGAAGAGAATTTGTGCAAGCTATGATGTGGACTCCAATTCTGAGGAGAACATTGACACAACACCAAAAGGTGAAAATGTAGATGGCAATGATGCCATAGAGGATTTATCAGGGATTTATTTTACCTTACCTTACGAACTTGGTTGAATTTTTTAAATGCACTAGGGACAGTACTACTGTATAAGTGTGGGGCGGGGTGTGAGCAACATATCTGGTTTGTGCATATTGTATGTTGGAACATTGTTTTTTGTTTTTGTTTTTGTTTTTATTTTGGGTTCCTTGGTAGTTGTTTTCGGTATTAAGTTTGTAGTTAGAGATTGAGTCAAGATGGCCAATGATATCTCGATGACAACCGTCTTAAGGGAAATTTTGTCATATGAGTCTTAGGTTGGGTTCTGTTGAAGCTGTAACTCTTTGAAAAGAAATTGCATGAAAAGCATGACTGAAGTGATGTAAAAATGCAGTGACATATTTGTATGTGATTTAAAGGTGCAACTTAAGATTAATGAACCTTCTATGTAACATAATTTTCTACTGAAACTAATCCTTTCTGAATACAACTTGTGCTATGAGTGGTGAGCATTGCTATGATATCCATGACATGCTTCTGAGTCTAGAACTTGTTCAGGTTTTTATTGAAGTGAAATGTAAGTATTATTGTGCTAGAGAGATGACAATGAGCTTTCTTTAAAAATGGTTTAAAAATTAAGCCTTTTCGGAAATAATATCCCTAGTAGAGCCCAATTGACCTTTTAGCCTTGATTTTTTTCTAACCCACGTGATTATCCACTCATATTATTGATAAAATTGTTTTGATCCCAACCCCTAATGCACTGTGTTAGGACGAAAGGTAGAATCAAAGGAAAAAAAATAGATAGGGTGGTAAAGCGTGGTTGTTGGGGAAGATTTAAAGAAAAAGGTAAAACAATGCCTCAAGATTAGGAATCTGAGTTGGCCCTTGTCCATAGGACATTGCGCACTTCAACAAATGGAAATCAGAGTTGCAAGGTGGTTAACTTAATAAAATACCTCGATGATGGCCCTAGCCCTAAAAAGGCATTGTGCACCTTAACTAAAGATAAATCTCTATGTGAAGGGTTTCTATTATTGACTATAATAAAAATATAACTAATGAGTAATAATACAGAAGAAAAGGGGAAAAGTAACTTAACGAAAGGTTTGAAAAACTGGTGGAAATCAGTGAAAAAGAGAGGGGCTAAAGCAAAAGAAAAGTTGTGATTGTATGGAAAAAGCGGAACATAGTGCATTAGAGAGGACGAGTCACAAATGTCATCTAAATGAATCCTCCTCCATTACCCTTAACCTACATTACAACCAAAACAAGTCATGTTTAATTTTTAGTAGGATACGCTTGATTAGTCACGATGTACATAATGGGAAAGCCTATGGTTCTCAGTACATGCATGTATTATGTTGAATTCTGAGTGAGAGTGTTGTTTGAAAAGTCCTTAAATGATATTCAGTTGAGTAACTTGAGTGTATGGACTGTTTGTTGACGTGAGCGGCACTTGTTGTATGAGGATAGGTGATAAGGAATAGTGCTTATGTTGTTAAAAGCATTGGTTGCAAAAAGTTGTCAAGTCATATACGGGAGACACTAATATTATGATTGATGAACTGATCTTTTGGAAGTGGACAGTGGACACGATCCAATGTAGTGAGTCTAGATCTAGGAGTATTGAGTAGTTGTTCGAGGACGAACAAAGTTTTAAGTGTGGGTTAGTGATCTTGGGCATATTTATATGGCCATAATGCTAAGTATGTCCACATTTATGCCTAGTTTGAATCTATCTCTCTCTCTCTCTCTCACTATATATATACATATATATATATATATAATATATAATATATATATATATATATATATATGTGTGTGTGTGTGTGGTGTGTGTGGTGTGTGTGTGTGTGTGTGTGTGGTGTGTGTGGTGTGTGTGTGTGTGTGTGCTTAGAGTTGTATCGATTCATTTCTGTATTTATAAGCTAACGAGCATGATTAGTTTTTAGGGAAGCTTAATAGGAGAAACATGTACAAAAATGGACAAAGCAAGCAATCTGAAGATTCGAGTCAAAAGAGAGCAAGGAAGAAGCTGAAGAAAATGCTCTAAGGCATTTGCGTGATGGATCCGCATCGCAAGGAGGAATACAGGATAATATTTGCAAATCTATATCGAGGCAAAACACCTCGTGATGCCTCTGCATCACATAGAAGAAGAAAATTCTTGGACGAGAATCAAGAAGGCATCCCGCGCCTGAGACATAGAATTGGTTATTTTGCCTTTTAGTATAAATAGGGTTATATTTTATTTTATTAATTATTCTTTTTCTGGGTTTGAAGAACGAAGACTATGGAGACCTTTTTCCGGAGTCTTTAGGGTTCATTGTTAAACTCTCTTTTTTCAATCGTTTGATGAATCAGAAACATTGTATGATTGAATTTTGTATCATGTGTAGATAATACCCTAGTTCAAGGTTGTGGCTACAGGAGGAATATAATCTTTTGAGTTTATTTTGGTTATATTATTGAGTATCACATCAATCTCTCGTATATTCTTATTTTTGTATTTCATACATGATCATCATGGAAATAAATCTATTGTCTGAATTGAACTCGGGAGAGGAATAAGAGTATAGAATGTGGGGCATTGATTTGTTTCTAGGATAGGGATATACCTAGAGACCTCGCTTGGGTCACCATACAACAAGATAACTTGATGCGCAATATTTAATCACTCTATCTCCACGCAACGACGTAGTTAGAGTGTTAAGTATTGTAGGCAATTAGAGGTCGGAAGACCATGATCATATATCTAACCATGTGATTCAGTGATTTGATAGTTAATAATTACCCATTGAAATGATATTAATTGCATGATTTCTGATAAAAGCTATACCCCTGAATCTTTCCCATATCATTGTTCGGAACCCGTGAAATTGAATCATATTAGTTACATTTCATTTTACATCAGAAGTAGATGATAAATAACTCTTGAAATATAGAAATTACATTTATGTGAAACTGCAAGTTAGGTGAATCGAGTAGTTTTAATCATAAGTCCCTCTGGGTACGATACCCGTCTCTCACAAAGAGCCACTTTATTTCTTGTTCGATCACGTTTACTTGCGTGTGCAATTTGATCGCAACAATTGCAATAAGTTAGTTTTTGGCATCAATATACTTTGTTTTTGCAAAAACTTTTTGCATCTGCGTTTATTGAAACAACATTGAACAACTTTTATATTATTGCCAAAAATACTTTTTGCAACAACATCCTCTATATAGAAACAAAAATAATTGTTTGCAAATGCCTTTTATCTAGTAGCTTTACTCTACTCAAATCTTAAGTATCGAAACAAAGTAAAACTACGCATGAGGGTTCATGTGGAATTATAAACATAAACTACTAAACTCATCTTATTATGGACGTGAACGACTCATCTTAAGGTGTTCAATAACTACGCATAGAACTCAATACTTGGAACTCAACAACTCCAGATCTCAAGGAGTCAATGGTACAACTCATTTAAAGAATACTCAATTTAGAGGGTTCATGTGGAATTATAAACATAAACTACTAAACTCAAGGACTAGTAGATACTTCTCATCTCAAGACTGTACAAATTATAGGGTTCATGAGGAATTATGAGCATGACCATTTCAACTCAAGGACTTCATGTGTAGAATTAATAGTACCGTGATTAGGAATATAAACTCAAATGGTTTAAAACTTATTACTCAAGACTTAGGACTTGAATATGCTACTCATCTAAAAGGTACTCAACTAATTAAAGTACATGTTAAAGTTAGGGGCATGACCGACTCAAATAAAGAGTTAAAAATATGAATAAGGAACTCATCTATACAAATCTTCTCATTGTCATACTTACTTCCTCATGACTTAGTTCAAAATTGATAGTTGATCTCAAAGGATTCACAATTGAACTCAAAGACTTTCTTGAACTCTACTCTTTACTTTCTCTTGAATGTTAATTATGAATTCAAGAGTTATGGTTCATGATATGAAGGATCTCATGATGAAAAAGTGTACTTATGAATACATTATTCTCACTTTTATACTCACTTTGTCGAGTCTTTAAACAAGTTAATAGAAGTTGTAGAAGACTCGACAAAAGGACTCGAGGGGACTTTATTAGAATGTTCGAAATAATACTCAAAACTTAACTCTCAACTATACCTTGTGTTTGAATAATGAATTCAAGGTTATGATCATGTTTGGAATGATTTTAGGTTTTCAGAAGCAACTTAGGGTAGTTAAATCGTAAGGGAGTTAATGTGCACTTTAAACGAACTCAAATGCAACAACCCAAAACAAAACTAGATGAGGCAGGCAACCCTAGAGCACTGAGTGGCGCATGGTGCCAGCCCGTAATCTTAAGAGGAGGGTTTGGGGCGCTCTGGCTAGTGCATCGCGCCAGACCCCAACACAGAATATCCGACAAATTTCTTTGCTCGTTTCCTCACCCTAACACGCCTAGAATCTAATGGTTCCTTCCCCAATCACTAGGATTTGATTAGTTAACATAAGTAAACTCTAATATACTCAAAACAAAACTGAAGTTACTAATTTTCATCTCAATAAATCATCAAAATCCCAACACAACAAGATTTAGAATAAACTTCCAGAACGCCTATCACTGAAAATAACATGATTGGCATGTGGGTGAACTAAACCAACACTATGGAATCTTACATACCTCTTTAGTATTAAACTCATTGCAAAATTCCGCAACAACGCGCAAGAATCTTGACAAACTCTTGATCATCTCGTTTTTACTCCTTTTTCTCTTTTTTTTCTCTTGTTGAACACTCAACTTAAACCCTAGGAGTATATGAGTATTATAAAACTAAACCAAATATAATTACAGCGCAAAAATATTACTAAAAATGAATTAAATCTTATAGGTTAACAAAAAAGACCAAAATACCCCTCATTATTTTCGACTAACTTTCCTTAACTGGATTAGTTAACTTTAAAAGGTCATATCTCACTCATCCGAACTCAAAACTTAGCAAACTGGATGGTGTCAGAATAATCATTAAAGGATATTTCCTATGGTATCTTGTATAACACCTAACTCATCTTGTTTTGGGAGTTATGGTCATTTGAAGTTGACCAAAAACTCATACTTAACTTAACTCTTAAAATTTCATATTTTTTTATTCCCAATTTAGTTCTTTTAGAACTAAAGGTGCTACATCTAGTGAAAAACCTTAATTTTTAAGAATTTTTAATTTCCTTGGTAAAAAATCTCACTCAATACAAATAAGGGTTCGAGTCTTAGTTTGAAAAAATTCTTGGTTGTTACAATATATCCCTCTTGGGATCATTCGTCCTCGAATGATGACTTGACTTGGTATGGAATGGGGTTACTCTTATTAAGGCCTAAGTGTGATGGTATGCTCGATATGCTCTATATTCAAGCTTAACCTAAATCCTTAGGTTTGGTTTCTATACCTCTCTATAACTAATCTAATCCCAAGACAAATAATCTTTACCACCATATTCAAGCTTAGTACTCTAACATCTCAATGGACTCTTTCTAACTAATTCTTTAGGATCAAACTGATGGCTCTTATTTAACTATTCTCATTGTAAAACTTCATTATTCTCGTCTTACTCATTTATAACCTTAGATGGAATTCAACACCATCACTAACCTGATAAGAACATCAACCTCCTCTTTCTAACATCACTTTATTAAAAGAAGGACCTCTATAAAGATATCCCCCAAACTCTTTGGAACTCATTACTATCTTACTCTCAAACACTTGACTTGATTTTTCACACTTGTAATCTCCCACATTGTTCTAAATCTAACACTTGAAAGCTATGAACTGATTCCACATTGACAACTCAATTATGCTATCTCGATACACATGGAAAATTATAACTTGAATGGAACTTTATCTTGTAACATACCATCTCGACACACCTCTTATGTTATTGTTACTCTTGTTACTTAGACACACTTCACTTCCCTTATCTAAAGGTTTGGATCTCTCACTTGTACCATTCATCTTTAATTCAAGTTAACATTTCAATTTATCACCTACTCTATGTAAGGTCTTCATGGTCTAATCTCAACACTAACACCATCACCCTCATGTTGCCATTATTTTGATCATGACACTCATCTTAAATTCAAGCTTAATATTTATGATTCAACCCGAATATCAATGTGATTGCTCGCTTACTGTACAAACTTACTACTACTAGATGAAAAGTTAATATCATTATCCCACTAAAAATCATGACAAATAGTTAATCCTCACCTCTTAGTATTCATACTTACAATTTAATATCAATATCCCTTCACAATTTGAGTATTGTTCACTCATTCACTATGCATCATGCCTAATTATGTCAATAACAATTTGAATATTATGGGCTCTCTGTTAAAATCATAAGCCTAGATTAGATCTATCACTTCATGAATAATCTTTCTCCTTTATTCAGTACATACACATGGTCATTACTAACACAATGTCACATAGTCATAACCCCCGTCTAGTTAAGGTATACTCTAACTCATGTCGACTTGCACTCTTACTCTACATGTCTATCCTAATTTTTTCACAACTCATCACTTTTTAGTCTACTCATAACGGAAAACACTTTATTAAAAACTTACTAGGAGCATGAAAATAGTAACATAGCACTTCAAAACGCTATGTCCCTTTCTTAAATCACTAAACCTCTACATACTTTCGTCTAACTTTGGGTTCTTTTACTACTACAGCTCATGATCTCGTAACTCATGCTACCTTCATGGGTGAAAATGATACCCAAGATCTAAACGTACTTCCTCATAAGGTTCTCAACTGAAACAGGGATTAGAGAAGAGAATACGACACACTTTTAGCTTGAACACACGATTCATATGAACATGAAGGCATTACTCTGAAACTGAACCCTTTCTCAGTCATGGTCTTATCTCAATCCCCTCTCGAGTCTCATGACTTCCTCACGTATCTTTCTAAGTGATGTTTATTGTGACCAATGACACTAACCTATGGTTTGAGTGTCTACGATCATTGATAATTTAATAACTCAACCAAGGGTTGTGGTCATGTCCCAAGGGAGACATTTCGAGAACATGTAGTCAATTATAATTTAATTTTAATAAGTCATAGATAAAGAGATTAGCGAATAAAAATATTGTAAATCAAAAAGAGAAATATCAATGGGGGGTTTTTGTCACAAGTAAAGTAAAAATAATAAAAATCAAGTATGAGGAGAAGTTCTTGGGGGTGTGACCGCAATATAAATTAAGATAAACTATTGTGTAAATGTTTTTGATAGGAAATTTGAAAGATATTAGTGACTAGGCTATACTCTAGGTGAAAATAAGTTCTTTCTCGAGCAACTACCACGTTTCAAACGCATAAAGAAGTCCTACAGAAAATTCTTAACTAAAAACGAATCATTTTTCAATTTATACTACGAATTTACATTTCAATATCTTAAAGGCTCCTTATAACATGAGTTTATTCATATCTGCCATTAACACTCCACAATAAATATTCATGTTGACGTTATCCCATTTAGCCTTTCATAAATTCTTGATGTATTAGACTCAACAACCTCTCGACTCTCATCAAATTAATACCAACGTGACAATCATATCATCGTGTTTTACTATTCAACTATCTTCAGTATACCTCCTCTCCAATAGATAGAAAAAAATACTATGTATATGAATCTTATATCAAATCTTATACCCTCAAATGTCATTTAGTGATCACATTTATGTTTTTGTCCTTTCTCAACATCTCTTTATAGACTTACCATAATCACTATCCTCTTAATTGATCAATTGATCTTCCTAATCTTACACTTCTATTAAAGACATCAATATTATACATTTAATTATTAAAGTACACTTATCGTAAACATGAGTCATACAACTGACCTAATTAATTAAAATAAAATCCAAGTGTCCTTCTCTAGATCACTCCTCCAGTAAATTGAATCCATGAGACTAGAGGTGATCTAGGTGGATTATTATCAAGTAATCCCACCACTAATTGACAGAGCTGATCATAAGAAACATTATATATGAAACTCCATGAGGCCGAATCAAAGATCATACAACCTTTTATGAAAACTAATTATAATTTTATAATCATTCTTATTGAAATGGTCAATATAAATAGGAAAATTCATCCTCCTAATCTTTAAATCATTTACTACTCACCAACAATCATGATAGACCTATAGCAAAAAAATGATACCAGCCAACCTCTACCTAAACCTTGCACCCAATATCTACCTCATGTAATAACCCTAGTAGTTGATGTGGGTACAATCTCTCAATCTTTGATCGTAGATGCAAAATCCTCTCTAATTCTAAGATAATGAGACAACAAGATAAGAATTCCCACTAAGTAATGTGTGCACGTTAAGGAATGAAAGAACAGAAAATTCCTAAATATCCTATAACCTCTCGAAGATAAGTATGGACGTGATCATACTGATCCACAAGACTCTACTAGACATTGCTCTTGTACTCGTGAGACTGATGAACCTAGAGCTCTTATACAAATTTGTCAAGACCCAAAATCACAATTCGTGATGGCACCTATGTTCCCAACCGATAGGTAAGTCAACCCAATATTTTTACCAATTCAATTCAATATTTAAAGTAGAAATATAAGAGGCAACAAAAAATCCAAATACTATGTTATTTATAAGTATGAAGTGTGGAAATCTATATATCACCCCCAACATTTAGTGTCATAAGTACAAGAGCTTCTAAATATAAAAAATCTCCTATCAGAATAACAACACGACCTAATAAATGTTGGGTATGTAGCAAGAATCGATGGGAAATAGAGGGAAGGAGAGGAATTTGAAAAGTTTATAACTTGAAAGGTTGGGAACTTGAAAAGTCCTCTAATGCTTTATTGAAAAAAGCAATAGTCCCTCATCGGTAATGGAAATGAAAATAGGAGAGTTTAAATAAATAAACACTCCTATTAATTGTTAAAAGGGTTGGAAAGAGGGACCCCCCTCGCGCAGTCGTCGTCGTCGCTGGCTTCGGCTTCGGCTTCGGCTTCGGCTTTGGCTTTGGCTTTGGCTTTGGCTTTGGCTTTGGCAAATGACCGATCGAGAGATAATTTTTTGGACAAATTTATTTTAATTAATTTAATGGCAAAAAATTATTTTCAATTAATTAGTTGATAACAGAAGTTAACCGAAATGTTTTCAATTTTTAGTTAACCCGACCCGACCCGGATCCGCGCGCGTGACCCGTTTTTCCGTTATATTTAAAATTTCCGCCATGGCTATTCTGAAAGGTTGCAACTTTCAGGAACAGTCAATATCATTTGAAAGCTTTCATTAATGGTCGTGTTAATTCTGGAAGGGTTGCAACCTTTCAGAATATATTCTTCTTGCCTATAAATATCATTCAGTCTTCAGAATATTTCCTACGAATTTTCTGATCTTCCTTCTTCTTAAAGAAAACATATATTTCTTCGTGTACTTTCCTGCTATGGATTGATTCGCTGACAGTAGAGTTTTTGGTATCAATACTCTACTGATTAAAATCATTTTACCCTGGGAGGTTATATTCCAAATCAAACCTCGGATACTAGAGGAGAATAATTTCCTTAAACTGGAGTATCTTCACTTGTAAATTTCTGCAGATCAAGAGTGGTAAGCCAGAAAAATACTCGTTGCTGCCATCCTTTAAAATTCACACCTGTGAATTTACCCGGTTTCTCTGCTTGTGATACAAGAGGTCGGGTTGGTGCAGCAACAGCCACTATAACACCAGTGTTTTCCATTTCTGATAAACAAAATTGATACAATATAAGTAAGCAATAAAATTATAATTGCAGACTTAAAGGAGTATAAAATCACAAAGATTTTCGTCTCCACCAGAAACACAAATTTAGAATTTCCTTAAGATTGTTGAAGCATGGAAACAGTCAGACTTCCTATGTAAAGGTTACATTTTGACTGCTTTAGATGATGACTTATATAATGTCTATAGTGAAATAACAACTTCAAAAGAGTTGTGGAATGCACTTGAGAAGAAATATAAGACAGAAGATGCATGCTTGAAAAAGTTTGTGGTCGCAAATTTTTAGACTATAAAATGACAGATAGTAAAACTGTTGGGATCACAAGTGCAGGAACTTCAACTTATTCTCCATGATCTGATTTCTGAAGATATGGTAGTAAATGAAGATTTTCAAGTGGCTGCAATGATCGAGAAGTTGCCTCCTTCGTGGAATGATTTCAAGAATTATCTAAAGTACAAGCGTAAAGAAATGAAGCTTGAAGATCTTGTGATTCGGCTCAAGATTGAGGAAGATAACAGATATGCCGAAAAGAAGTCGCGTAAGAGTTCAACAATCATTGGAGTTAATATTGTTGAAGAAGCTCCTACCAAAGACAAAAAGAGAAAGAAGTCCAACGGGCAGAAGTCAGAACAGGCCAAGAAGAAATTCAAAGGGAACTGTTATAATTGTGGCAAGGCTGGTCATAGATATTCTGATTGTCATGCTTTAAGAAAGGACAAAAACAAAAGCAAAGGCAAAAATCTAGCAAACATCGAGGAATAAATGGAAGATGCAGATGACTTGTGTGCAATGTATCGGAGTGTAACTTAGTTGGAAATCCCAAGGAGTGGTTTCTCGACTCAGGTGCCACTAGACATATTTGCTCTGCAAAAGAAGCCTTTGCAACATACAATCCTGCTGAGTACGATGAAGATTTATTCATGGGAACACAGCAACAACAAGGATTGCAGGAACTGTCAAAGTAATGTTGAAAATGACATCCGGCAAAGTGTTGACTTTAAACAATGTTCTGCATGTCCCTACTATTAGGAAGAATTTAGTTTCTGCTGCACTACTCGTTAAGAACGGGTTTAAGTGTGTCTCTAGTTTAAAGCTGATAATTGTAATAAGTAAGAATGAAATGTTCATAGGAAAGGGCTCTCAATGAGGGTCTTTTCAAACTAAATGTAATGGTTATTGACAGTATCAATAAAAATTCTAATTCTGTTTACTTATTGGAGTTAAGTGATTTATGGCATGCCCGTTTGGGACAGGTAAATTACAAAGCCTTGCGAAAATTGGTTAATTTAGAAGTATTGCCTGATTTTAAATGCGATAAGTCGAAATGTGAAATTTGTGTGGAAAGTAAGTTTGTTAAACATCCTTACAAGTCTGTTGAAAGAAATTGTAAAACTTTAGACTTAATTCACACAGATATATGCGATATGAAGTCAACACCATCTCGTGGTGGAAAAAGTATTTTATAACTGTTATTGATGACTGCACTCGATTTTGTTATGTATACTTGCTTAATAGTAAGGATGAAGCAATTGATGCATTTAAGCAATACAAAAATGAAGTGGAAAACCAATTGATCTAAAGATAAAAATGATTCGGAGTGATAGGGGTGGAGATGGAGAATATGAATCTCCTTTTGCAGAGATATGTTTGGAATATGGTATTATTCATCAAACTACTGCACCTTATACACCACAGTCAAATGGTTTGGCAGAACGGAAGAACAGAACATTAAAGGAAATGATGAATGCCTTAATGATCAATTCTGGTTCACCGCGAAATCTTTGGGGGGAAGCCATCCTTACAGCTAATAAAATACTCAATAGAGTACCCCATCGAAACACACAATCAATTCCATATGAGTTGTGGAAAGGAAGAAAACCCAACTTGAAATATTTTAAAGTGTGGGGGTGTTTAGCCAAGGTAGAGGTTCCTTTACCTAAGAGGGTTAAAATTGGACCCAAAACAATAGATTGTGTCTTTATTGGATATGCTGTGAATAGTAAAGCCTGTCGATTTTTGGTTCACAAATCTGATAATCCTGAGATTCATGTTAATACGATAATTGAATCAGATAATGCAAAGTTTTTTGAAAACGTTTATCCGTATAAAACTGAAAGTGAGTCAACAAGTGAAAGACCTAAACGACCACGAGAAGAATCAATGGGAAATATTCTAACTAGTGAGGAACCTAGGCGAAGTACTCGACAACGAAAATTGTTTCTTTCGGACCAGATTTTGTAGCACTATTGCTTGAAAATGAGCCTCAAACATTTAAAGCAGCTATGTCTTCGTCAGAGTCAACTTATTGGAAAGAAGCAGTCAATAGTGAGATTGAATCAATTTTAAGCAATCACACTTGGGAATTGACTGATCTTCCTCCAGGAAATAAACCTTTAGGATCAAAATGGATCATTAAAAGGAAAATGAAACCTGTGGGACTATTGACAAATATAAGGCTAGACTGGTAGTCAAAGGGTACAGACAAAAGGAAGGTCTGGACTACTTTGACACATACTCTCCAGTAACAAGGATAACATCAATTAGGATGTTAATAGCACTTGCAACAGTGCATGATCTTAAAATCCACCAAATGGATGTAAAGACAGCCTTCTTAAATGGAGAGTTAGGAGGAAGGAAATTTACATGGAACAACCTGAAGGGTTTATAGTTCCTGGTAAAGAAAAGAAAGTGTGCAGACTTGTGAAGTCACTTTATGGACTCAAGCAAGCACCCAAACAATGGCATGCTAAATTTGATCAAATAATGTTGGCAAATGGATTCAAGATTAACGAATGTGATAAATGTGTTTACATCAAAATGTTATGAATCATGAAGTCATTGTTTGTTGTATGTTGATGACATGTTAATAATGAGTAAAGAAATTGATGATATAAATGCTACTAAGCGCATGTTGTCCAACAAGTTCGATATGAAAGACTTAGGAGTTGCTGATTTGATCTTAGGGGTCAGGATTATCAAAACCCCCCAGGGACTAGCATTATCTCAATCTCATTATATTGAAAAAGTATTGGATAAGTTCAATTACTTGAATTTCAATGTAGTCAAAACTCTCAATTGATTTAAGTTGTACATTTAAAAAGAATCAAGGTCAAAGTGACTCTCAATGGAATATGCCAGAGTGTTGGAAAGTTTGATGTATATTATGAATTGCACACGACCAGATATAGCATGTGCTATTAGTAAACTAAGTCGGTACACTAGTAATCCGAATCAAACTCACTGGATGGCTATGAAACGTGTGTTGGGTTATCTAAAATGGACACAACATTATGCTTTGCATTATAATAAATATTCTGCTGTGATTGAAGGATATAGTGATGCAAATTGATCACCGGGTCAAATGATGTAAAATCCACAAGTGGTTATGTATTCATACTTGGTGGAGGAGCTGTCTCTTGGAATCTTCCAAACAGACATGTATTGCTCGCTCCACAATGGAATCTGAATTCATTGCTTTGGATAAGGCTGGTGAAGAAGCGGAATGGCTCCGGAATTTCCTAGAGGATATTCCATTCTGGCCCAAACCTGTTGGACCAATTTGCATACATTGCGATAGTCAAGCAGCAATAGGTAGGGCAGGGAGCATCATGTACAACGGTAAGTCTCGTCATATATGACATAGACATAACACCGTAAGATGACTTCTCTCTAGTGGAATTATCACAATAGACTATGTGAAGTCAAGCAATAACGTGTCAGATCCACTAACGAAAGGCCAACTGAGATAGGAAATTCAAAGATAATCTAAGGGAATCGGCTTACGGTTTAGGACAAGTCAGCATGACGGTAACTCTATCTAGCATACTAGATATCCCAATAGTTAGATTCAAGGAGAAAAACAAAGTTGTGGTGACGGTTCGACATTGTCAATTAACTCAATCCATTCTCATGATGAAGACAATGTTCAGGAAAAGGTTAAGACTTTAAGGCTTGTTAATGAGGTAATAAAGCTTAAAGTTTTTAATGATTTGCTAAGTTTGGTAGATTTGATCAAATAGTGTATCTACGAGATGACACGGTTAGAAATCATCTATGTGAGTGTGAATTGGAAGCCGCTTCAAAGAGAATTTCATGTCAAAAGCCTATTCTCTATACACTAATGAAACCAGGAGCTGTTCATGGCTGAAACGAACACAACCGTAAGAATCATAAACAGTAAAGGGTTAATTGTGTGACATATGGTTGTCTAGGTATACACCAAAGTTCGACAGTTCAAAGATATCACATCTACCGATTGACCGAGTATATCCGACATATGTTCACTACGGAAAGTCCAAGGGGAAACCTACTTATCCAGATGTAATTAATCCTTGCTTGTAAAGTACACAATTGTCCGTGCATTCCTATGTTATCACTATTCCCCATCAATGTGGGGGATTGTTGGGTATGTAACAAGAATTGATGGGAAATAGAGGGAAGGAGAGGAATTTGAAAAGTTTATAACTTGAAAGGTTGGGAACTTGAAAAGTCCTCTAATGCTTTATTGAAAAAAGCAATAGTCCCTCATCGGTAATGGAAATGAAAATAGGAGAGTTTAAATGAATAAACACTCCTATTAATTGTTAAAAGGGATGGAAAGAGGGACCCCCCTTGCGCCGTCGTCGTCGTCGCTCGCTCGCTTCGGCTTCGGCTTCTGCTTCGGCTTCGGCTTCGGCATTGGCTTTGGCTTTGGCAAATGATCGATCGAGAGATAATTTTTTGGACAAATTTATTTTATTTATTTATTTAATTAATTTAATGGCAAAAAATTATTTTCAATTAATTAGTTGATAACAGAAGTTAACCAAAATGTTTTCAATTTTTTAGTTAACCCCCCGACCCGGATCCGCGCGCGTGACTCGTTTTTCCATTATATTTAAAATTCCCGCCATGACTGTTCTGAAAGGTTGCAACTTTCAGGAACAGTCAATACCATTTGAAAGTTTGCAACCTTTAATTAATGGTCCTGTTAATTCTGAAATGGTTGCAACCTTTCAGAATATATTCTTCTTGCCTATAAATACCATTCAGTCTTCAGAATATTTCCTACGAATTTTCTGATCTTCCTTCTTCTTAAAAAAAACACATATTTCTTTGTGTACTTTCCTTCTGTGGATTGATTCGCTGACAGTAGAGTTTTTGGTATCAATACTCTACTGATTAAAATCATTTTACCCTGGGAGGTTATATTCCAAATCAAAGCTCGGATACTAGAGGGGGATAATTTCCTTAAGATTGTTTCCAATCTGTGTTATAAAATCTTATTTACTGGTTATAAAAAACTCTCAGTTACTTCGTGTTTCTGAATGATTTATTAGAACCAGTAATTTCTGATTTTATAACACAGATTGGAAACAATAAATAGAGACAGATAAAGGTAAGGCCGCGGAATATCGTTCGAATTCAGACTTAAGCTCCAAGAAATGCGCTCAAATCCCAATATAATTTGCACCAAAAAGAGTGCATCAAGTTTAGTAGGAGTACAAAACCACGTGTGCCCAGTATATCTCATAGACCGACAACAAAGAAGTAGTGACAAAAGTTTATATAAGAAAAACATGTCTTTACTTATACAAGTCTATATTATACTTACCAGTCAGTTTCATAAAAGAATCAAGTTTCATCAATAAATAATCCAACTTCACGTAAGTACAACCACTAATAAAGCAAGTAATCAACAAGAATAAATGATGTAATCAGATGCAATGCAATGTGACACCATGAAATTTTACGCCTACGATGCCAACTATTCTCTCAACCGCGTATACATGATACTCCATGGATATAATTCAAGAGTTCATGACCCATGAGGGACTTGCGAGGTCCATATACCAACACGGACGATCTTCACGTGTGTGTGTAGACGATTTCAAATTATCATAAAATCAAAATAATTTGCGCACTGACAATCTCCATGTGCCCAAATTATAATCTTAATATTTTACCATCCCAGCACAAAAGATCTATACGTGCCCAAGTTATACATAATCTCATGTCAATGCATGTGCAAAATATTATTTCAATAAAGTGGGTGATGATGCATCTCAATCAATCAAATATCACCATAACACATAACCACCTCAACTATTACAAATATACGGGTTTAAATAAAAAAACACAATCACACAAGGAATTCAAGTCAATAATACAACAACTAATGTCCATATGCTTTGGCATTCTCGGATTACAATTCGCCTACTATAGTAACTAACTTACCCTTTATAACGCCGGTACTCGTACTAATGACCTTCACATCATTGGTACAACACCTCCATCATCCACCTTTACCCATTGTCTCTTTCATTTTTAATCTTTAATTAGGAAAACGTCCTTTAACAAGTTTGTAGTCTTAACATAACTTGAACGTCGAACACGTGTCACAAATACTCAATATTTCGCCTTTTCCTCTCGTAAAGTTTCAACACGTTCTTAATCTACCAATTATGCATTATTTATAAGTAAACAAATTCTAGACACCCATATGCTATATGTATATCCCAACTCGAACTCACCAAAGTTTATGATTAAGTTCATGAATCTTAGTGTTAACTTTGCATGTCATGTCTGATATTCATAAATTTTGAGCATAGGTTAAGTCATAATTTTCCAAAGTGTCATCAATCTAATAGTATTTATACAATATTATACAACTCTTAATGTAATTATATATATGCCAATAACATTAAAAGTTAAATTTCAATACAAAACTCAGAAAACAAATTTCCACCATCATTAGTAATCTATCAAAAACTCCTAATATCTATTACCCAAAGTTTATCCCTAGTCTAATGATCACTATAAAGCCATAACCATCTCTAATCCCATGCCTAAACATTACAGGAAGTTCCCATTTTCATTTTTTCAATTAAATTTCTTTTATTTTGTTTCACAACCGCATTATAATAATGTTCAAATGATTCCATTATAGAAGTACCCATAATTCAAATCACACTATCTTTGTTTTGCCAAGAATTAATTTAATTTCCTATATCTAACAATTTATTATCCCCACATCAGCAACCATCAAGTGTACAGTAACACCAAACTCTAAATTTATTTCATCTACCGTTTTTTTCCAACAGAAAATTATACCGTTGGTCAAAAGTCATTAATGGTTAATTGTTAACCTACCAGTGACTCCTTGACGACAATTTCTACCCCATAAACCAATATAATATCTAATCATTCAATACATACATAAACAACAATATTAAGTTGTGGCTATTTTTTTTCTTTACCCGTAGATCCAAATTTTCATTGTTTTATCCTTCCCATCTGTTGACGGTGGAGAGTTTCTCCAATATTCCTCTTGTTTTCTCTTTTTCCAAAAGTATAATTTGGTATTAAAGTGAGTTTCTCCGACACTCCTCTTGTTTTCTCTTTTTCCAAAAGTATAATTTGGTATTAAAGTGGAAATTCTTCCTAACTTAAATTCAATACATAGATCAAGTGGTAACTATTAATTTTACTAACTATTTAACTATGATACTCATTTAACAAAAATTAATCAATTAGATAATCATAGTTACTGAATAGTTTAAATATCTCTTTAAATTTTTCGGAAAGAGTCAAAATAGTCCTAGTTTCAAAACTACCTAGAAACTTGTTACTATCACACTCTGAGCTACCCCCGAGACGGAGGCACGGGACCTAGGACCACAAGTGATCCCAAGCTAACTCTGCTGGCATGATCATGAGCATACTAAAGATATAAACTAGTGCGAAAGCCAGATTATAAATAAAATTAAAAGATGGGGAATACACATATACTATAACTGAGATATGTGAATACTGATGAAATTAATACAAAGAACATATTAACTCAATACTAAGCTGAAACTAACTATGTCTGAAACAACCTCTAACTGACTAGAAATGTTGGGACAGGCCCCAACTAAGTCTAGCAAAAACTTAAACTAAAGGACTAAAAATACTCAACTAAACTCATAACTGTTGTCCTCAAAGAATGAGAACTTAGTACTGATTCTGCTGAATTGGAGATCGAGAATCAATCTAAGCGTGATATGAATGTTGAGAACCTGAATCAACTTCACGAGAAGATGAAGCGCATATATGCGTCATTACTTGAAAGGTACTGAGCATGGAGGATAGAGTAAAGCTGAAATAAATCATAACTGAACAAGCAATAAAGCAATGATATAATCTAAACGTGATATATTGAATGTTGTGCTAAGATTCCTGATTCTTATTACAAAGCAAATGCATTGGTGTCTAAGTTGAGACTTTCCTCGATAAGAATTGATTGTTGTGAAAAAGGTTGTATGTTATACTACAAAGAGGATGTCGATCTAGAGTCTTATAAGTTTTGTAGTCACCATATCTATAAGACTGGTTGTACCAGAAAGAAACTTGCTATTAAGACTATGCATTATTTACCTCTTATACCAAGATTGAAGAGGTTGTATGCATCAAATAGCTCTGGTCCTCATATGAGATGACACATGAAAATAGAAGGTCACCTGGTGTCATGTGTCATCCATTTGACGGAGAGTCTTGGAAACATTTTGACAGAACTTATTTAGATTTTGCCGCTTAACCAAGGAATGTTAGTGCGTATGGTTTCACCTCTTTTTCAGTTGGGGCTGCACCATATTCTTGTTGGCATGTGTTTTATTACACTGTATAATCTTCCACCTGAGATGTGTATTACAAGTCCATAAATATTTCTAAATTGTGTCAAACCTGGTCCGAGTAATCCAAAAAGCAAGATTGATGTGTATTTACAACATTTGATTGATAAGTTCAAATTGTTGTTGTCTGAGGGGGTAGAAACATGGGACATTTCTTGTAAACAAATTTTCAACATGCGTGCTACTTTAATGTGGACTATTAATGATTTTCCTGCCTATGGAATGCTATCGGATGGATGATAGATTGAAAGTTAGCATGTACCTATTATATGGAAGATACTAAATCATTCACACTAAAACATGGCCAGAAAAATTCATGGTTTGATTGTCACTGTCGATTTTTGCCACCTGATCATGCGTTAAGGAGTAAGAAATATGCATTTAAAAAGAAAAAGCTGAATGAGATGGTCCACCCCCAATATTAACAGGTGATGATATTTGGGAAAGGGTTTAAAATTTTTCAAAGGTAACTAAGGAACCACCATACTAATTTGATGGGTATGGTGTTGCACATAATTGGACTAAATAGTGTATATTCTAGGAGTTGCCTTATTGGAAGGATAATTTGCTTAGACATAATCTTGATGTCATTCATACTGAGAAGAACTATTTTGATAATTGTTCAACACACTGTAATGGATGTGAACGGCCAGAAAAAGGATAATGTTAAGGCTAGACATGATTTACCAGAACATTGTAGACGATCGGAGTTGCATTTACAAGAGTCTGCCAACAACAAGTTACTTAAGCCCAAGGCTAGTTATTCATTCAAAATGGAATAGAAGAGAAAAGTTTATGAGCGGGTGTGATTGAAAATGCCAAGATGGATATGCCTCGAATTTGGGAAAGAGAGTTGACATGGAGCATGGAATATTACACGAGATGAAAAGTCATGACTCTCATGTTTTCATGAAACAAGTACTTTCGATTGCTTTTTGTGGATTGCCTGAAAACTGATATCAATGATTAGTTTTTCCTTCAAAGACTTGTGTTCCAGCACATTGAGAACAGAGAATATGGTTCGAATGGCCGAAAATATTTTCGTCATTTGCAATAAGTTGGAGAATATTCTTCCACCTGGGTTCTTTGATGTGACTGAACATCTTCCCATTCACCTTGTTCATGAAGCCCTACTTGGTGGTCCAGTTCAATAAATGTGGATGTCTCTTATTAAGCGTAAGTAACTATAATACATTCATTCTTATTTTATAAATGGTTCATATATCTTTTGAAATTATATATCTAATATAAAATCTTACATGAGCATTGGCAAGACTAAAAGGGGTATTAAGAATAAACATAGGATGAAGGGCTGTATGGTTCAAGTATTTCTAGCTAAAGAAAGTTTCCACTTTTGTTCTTACTACTTTGATTATTATGTGTTGTGTTTGAGAAACAGACCTAATCGACATGATGATGCTGAGAATGATCCTGCATATAATCATTATCAATCTCCAACCAACCAGGTAAGGGTTCAAAAAAGCGTACATCAAACTTACCGAAAAGGAGAAAAAATCTACAGAGCTTCATTTCTTGTTGAATGTTCAGAAGTTCAACCCTTATTAGAGTAAGAAGTTTAAAGATGTAAACAACATATATTCTAATTGTATTTTGAATTGATTCTACAGTTTCAAAGTTGCTTTCTTGCAAATTTAGTTAATGTCGGAAAAATAATAAAATTTCTAAGTTTACAGTACCAACTCGATGTGATCTGTTATTGGAACATAGGGGTATCGATGAAAAGTTTAAAAAAAGGTAGTGAGATCGGGAAGATGGCTCGCGCATCAGAAAAAAGAGGCTCTTTGCACACCGGTGGAGCTATTAGCCTAGTTACTAGGAAGGAAAGAATGGTATACTTTCTTAATTTTGTAAAATATCTATTTTTCTTTTTTGATAAGTAGTTTTTGGATATTAAATTATACTTGTGTTATTTGCAGGAAAAAGAGTTGGGTAGACACGTAGCTGTAGAAGAGATGTTCAAGGATACTCATGTCAAGAAGAGCACAAACCCTGGAGAAGAAGAAAGATGGATTGAACCACTTGCTCAAGAGACATATGTAAGAAATCTATTTAAGTTAATCTTTTTTTCTCTTTCTTGTATATATTTTATTCTTATTCGTAGAGCTCTTTGTTTAAATTACAAGATAGTTTTATACGAATGTCTCTTTCTTGTATTTCATTGTACCTTTTGAGAGCAGGGAAAGGTCATTTACACAAAAAGAAAGTGAGAAACTGTGGAAACAAAGTGCAGAAGAACCGATTAGAGGTTCAGTCTACGGATATCCAGAAAGGACATATCAAAAGAAGTAGGCTTGGTATTGTGGTTCATCATCCTCTAGTTTCGATGGCAGGGATAAAGAGACAATATCTGCAATGGAGGGTAAGATAGCTTTTCTCAATGCCTAGATTTCTAATGTAGCCGACAGAGAGAGTAAGAGAGAGGTGTACATTGCAGCATCAAAGGAAGCAGAGAACAAGAGGTATGCAGCGCTTCAGGCCAAACTAACTTTTCCTTTTGAATAAGGAAATATTTTTCCTCCATGTCTGGCAAGCAGTGATGATGGAGTTGATCAAGAGGGTGATGAGAATGATAAGGGTGATAAGGAGAGTGACGGTGATAAGGAGTAGTTGTATTGGTTTGACATTTTAGAGTTCTATATTTTAGTTTATTTTGAAGTTGGATGAAGCTTCTTTTGAAATAGTTTAATGTATATGTTGAAAAAATTGTGTTGTTTTGATTGGATGAAGCTTATTTTAAAATAACTCATTTGGAATTCTTTGGGTTGGATGAAGATTATTTTGAAATAGCTTATTTGGAATTCTTTGTTGTTTTGATATAAATATGCATGTGGGATACTAAAACTACAGCTCAATGCTGCCAATTTTGTAGCAGAAATATCGACCTCCAAAGGTCGAAATCTCAAAAATAAAAATAAAAATAAAAATATCGACCTCTGGAGGTCGAAATCTAAAAAATAAAAATAAAAATACCTACCTATGGAGGTCAGAATCTAAAAATAAGAAAAAAATAACCGACCTCCAGAGGTCGAAATCTCAACAATAAGAGAAATAAAAATACTGACCTCCGAAGGTCGTAATCTAAAAAATAAGAAATAAAAATATCAACCTCCGGAGATCAAAATCTAAAAAAAGATATAAAAATACCGATCTCCAGAGGTCAAAATCTCAAAAATAATAAATAAAACTACCGACATTTGGAGGTCGCTATCTCAAAAATAAAAAATAAAAATACCGACCTCTGGAGGTAGGTATTCCAAAATTTGAGAATTAAATATTCTGACCTCTGGAAGACGAAAAAATAAAAAAAAAATAAAGAAATATATAAAAGTGACCTGCGAAAGTCAAAAAATAAGATAATGAATTTAATCGACTTATTTTGAAACTAACCTCGAGAGGTCATTAAAAACCGACTTCCAAAGGTCATAATTGAATAGCGATGAAGCTTTATCCGACCTAAGCTAGGAAGTCAGTTTTTGGTCGATATTTCAGGGAATACCGACTATGGAGGTCGGTATTCACAATTATTTTAGTAGTGGTAATACTTTCAAGAGAACTCAATCATCAACTTGAAAATCTAGTTCCCTTCTCCTTACATCTGCATAAGAATTCTGACGACTCTGGGTTGTCTTAATTCTCTCTATAATAAGTTGCACTTTCTCCATAGCATAATGGATTGAATCTGGTCCTATCAAAGATGCACCTACTTCAAACCAACCAACTGGAGATCTACTTCTACGCCCATATAGTGCCTCATAGAGGGCCATCTGAATGCTGGAATGGTCGTTATTGTTGTAGGCAAACTCAATAAAAGAAAGGTAATCATCCCAATTACATTTGAAATCAATTACACAAGTTTGTTTATGGATGAAACGTTGTGCTAAGGTTGACCTGAGTACCAAGACCCTTTTGAAATGACTTTCAGAAATGAGAGTTAAATTGAGGACCTATATCTGAGATGATAGACAAAGGAATCTCATGCAACCTCAAAATTTCATTAATGTAAAACTTGACATAGTCCTCCACCGAATATGTAGTCTTGACCACCAAAAACCGAGAAGACTTACTCATCCTGTAACTATCACCCAAATGGAGTCATGATGTATACGAGTACGAGGTAACCCTGTGATGAAATCCATATTAATCACTTCCCACAATTCTGTTTTCGTAGATTGTTGTACATCTTAGTGGCACCTAGATGAATAGAATATCTGCAGTTATGCGCTTCTGCAAGAATATGTTGTCTCAACTCACCCACATTAGGAACACACAATCTACATTGGTATCAAATTACACCATCTCCTTTTTAGGAGAAAACTTCCACTCTCTGATTGTGGAGTGCACCCTTTAGTTCAAGTAAGATTGGATCACTATCTTGCTTTTCCTTAACCTCCACTACCAAAGAGGATTTTTCCTATTATGAATTGTTACACCATTGTTTGATATGCTCATAAGGCGAACTCCAAGCGAGCAAGCCTGTGAATATCCTTCACTAGTTCCTTCCTTTTTTTCTCAACATGGGCTACACTACCCATAGATTATGTTCTAAGAGCATCTGCTACTACATTCGCCTTACCAGGATGGTAAAGCACACTCATATTATAATCCTTAAGGAACTCCAGCCATCTCCTCTGCGAAGATTCAACTCTTTCTGGGTGAATGCATATTTAAGGCTTTTATGGTCAGTGAGCACATATACATGAACACCATACAAGTAGTGTCTGCAGATCTTGAGTGCAAACACTACTGCTTCAAGCTCGAGGTCATGAGTTAGATAGTTCTGCTCATGCACCTTAAGATGTCTAGAAGCATAAGTTATAACTTATTCTCACTGCATCAACATATAACCTACATCAACTCTGGATGCATCTCAATAGATCACATAACCATCTGAACCCTCTGTTAAAGTCAAGACGTGAGATGTAGTCAATCTAGTTTTCAATTCTGCAAAGCTTTTCTCACAATTATTTGACCATTGAAACTTGACAATTTTCTTAGTCAACCTAGTCAATGGTGAGGCTATAGATGAAAAATCTTTCCACGAACCTTCATAATAACCCGCTAGACCTAAAAATCTTCTGATATTTGTAGAAGATGTAGGTCTGGGCCATCTTTTCACTGATTTTATCTTCTCCGAATCCACTCGCTAGATACAATATGACCAAGAAAAGTAACGGACTGCAACCAGAACTCACATTTTCTAAACTTAGCGAATAGTTGATGATATTTGAGAGTCTGCAGAACAAATCTCAAATTACTCGCATGTTCTTCCTCATTCCTAGGGTAACTGAGGATATAATCAATAAAAACGAGAATGGACAAGTCCAAGTATTGTTTGAACATCCTGTTCATCAAATCCATGAAAGTTGCAGGAGCATTGGTTAGTCCAAACTACATAACTACAAGTTTATAATGACCATACAGAGTCCTGAAGGCTTTATTCGCAATGTCACTATCTCTTACTCTAAACTGATGATAACCTGATCTGAGGTCTATCTTTGAGAAATGACTTGCACCCTGAAGTTAGTCAAACAAGTCATCAATCCTAGGGATGGGATACTTATTCTTGATTATGAACTTTTTCAACTGTCTATAGTCAATGCACATTCTGAGAGAACCATCTTTCTTCTTTACGAACAACACCGGTGCACCCATGGCGAAATACTAGGTCAGATGAAGCCCTTATCTAGAAGGTATTTCAACTCATCTTTCAATTCCTTACGCTCTGCTGGAGCCATTCTGTAAGGATGAATAGAAATAGGATTCTATCTCGAAGGATATCAATTCCAAAGTTGATTTTCCTTTCGGGAGAAACTTTGGGAAGATCCTCTGGAAACACTTCTGCAAACTCACTTACTAGTTGAACTGACTAAAGAGTTGGGGTTTCGGATTTAGAATCATTGACTCTAACTAGATGATAGATATAGACCTTAGAGATTATCTTCCTAACCTTAAGGTAATAAATGAATCTACCCATAGGCGCTAAGCTACTACCCTTCCATTCTAAGATTGGTTTGTTTGGAAATTGAAGATGAATAATCTTGGTTCTACAATCGACTGAGACATAACATGAGTGTAGTCAATCCATTCCTATAATGACATTGAAATCTTCCATTCCTAACTCTACAATATTTGCTGAGGTGACTTTCTGAGAGACTAAGACAGGGCCTTTTCTGTATGCTCGTCTAGATATGACTAGGTTACCAACTAGAATAGACTGAAAAGGTTTTGAGAGAGTTTCTGGTCTGACACTGAATTAGACTGTTATGTAATGAATTACAAAAGGAGAGAGTAGCCCCTGGATCTAATAATGCATAAACATCAATGTCAAAGACTCGTAACGTACCAGTGACTACTCAAGAGAACCTTCTTGATCCTGGAGAGCCTGAAGAGCATACAACCTTTCTGGCGCTGACCTCCACCTTACCAGATGAGTTACTTTGATGAGTGGGGCACTTGTTGGTGTTGTTGAGTGGTAGATTGAGATCTACCATTTCTACCTACTTGACCCTGTCTAAATGGACAGACCATCAACCTGTGACCAGACTGACTGCATACCAAAGCATCCTTCCTTTATTGAATAGTCTTACAACACTCAGGGAAAGTGGGGTAAGTCTTGGTGCCTGAAACACTTCCCTGATACTTAGAGCCTAGTGCCCTAACCTAATGATCATACTTGTTCGTCGAGGATGGAACACCATCTGACAAAGGAGCTGGGGCTGAAAACTTATGCTGACTCTGCGAGTGATTTACACCACTCAATTTCAGTTGAGAATATTCATAGTTCCCAATCCTAGGCTTCATATGCTCCTTGTCATGTTCCCTAAGCTTATCACCCTTAACCTGCTTAGCATGAATCATAAGCCTTGGCATGAGATTCCTTTGTCTATCATTTCAGATAATGGAGCTCAGTTCACTTCACATTTCCGGATATCCTTATAGAAAAGCTTAAGCACGCAGGTGAAGCTTAGTACTGCCTTTTATCCTCAGACTGATGGGCAGGCAAAGCGCACCATTCAGACATTGGAGGACATGTTGAGGGCGTGCATAATTGAATTCAGAGGCTTTGGGACAACCATATTCCTTTGATAGAGTTCTAGTATAATAATAGCTATCACTTCAGCATTGGGATGGCACCGTTTGAGTCACTTTATGGTAGGAGTTGTAGGTATCCTTTTGGGTGGTTCGAGGTTGGGGAGTTATCCCTTTTGGGACCATGGATCATTCATGAGGTCTTAGAGAAGGTCAGGGTGATTAGGGAATGATTGGCTTATTCTTACAGTCAACAGAAATCCTATGCACACAACCGGAAATGTTCCTTAGAGTTTGATGATGGTGACAAGTTCTATTTGAATATATCACCTATGATGGGGGTGATGAGGTTTGGCAGGAAGGAGAAGTTGAGTTCAAGGTATGTTGGGCCATATTAGATCGTACAGCGTGTGGGTGAGGTGGCCTATGAGTTGGAATTTCCTGCGGAGCTAGCTTCTGTTCATTTAGTCTTTCATGTCTCCAAGTTAATGAAGTTTCTAGGTGATCCAGCATCGATTTTACCAGTTTAAGGTTTGGGGGTCGAGGAAGACTTATTTTATGAGAAGGTACCTGTTGAGATTATAGACAGACAGATCAAGTAGCTAAGGAACAAGGAGATTGCCATAGTGAAGGTATTGAGGAGGACTCATCTTGTTTAGGGTGCTATATGGGAGGCCAAGGCTGATATGAGATCCCTCTACCCCCATCTTTTCAGCCCTTGAGGTTAGACTTGCTACTCGTGAGTCTAAGCATCCTTATATCTCCATTCTTTGTTGTTATTCCTTGTTTGTGAATGGTATCCATGCTATGTTTTTATTTGCATTACGCTAGAGAATTAGTAGTGCCATTCGGGGACGATTGTTACTAAGGGGGTGGGGATAGAATGTACCAACCCAAAAATCAAATATGCTTTGTAACGTACTAAGGACGCTAAAACCACCACCACCCTATATCACACTAGTGGTACCCACATGGACCACACCCACACCCCACGGATGACACTCAACTCTGTAAGGGTGGGCCTTCTCGAAAAGTGGTGTGGGCCAATGGTCCCACGAATCCATGCATGTGGAAATGGCGGGTCCTCTCGTGCCTATACACTCCCGTCTCCAACCAACTTACTGAGTTATTTGAGCTAGGTGGGACCATGTTGGGCGAGGTTATGACCTCATATACGAGTTTACACCCGAGTTTATTTAAACCAGACTTCAAAGGTGTAACCTTATGTTTGAAGAGGCTAGGGGTAAAATGGCCTTTTCCAGAATGAGGGTAACATCATAATTACCCTAAGGAATTAATTAATTATTAATTTATTTACTTGAAGCATCGGTTCGGGTCGGTTCGACCTGAAATAACCTATTTTCGCGAATTGGGTCCACCTGGGTTCGAGCCTTGCTATGAGCATCAATTTAATGGACTAATTGGTGATTTAAATCTCAGTTTTTTCTAAGTTCATAACAGGTCCTTTCACATGTGATTAAATTAAATTAGATTTTACCATTTACCTAAACTTTATTTGACTAAAGTCCTAAGCTAAACTCTTAATCATAAGAAAACTCTCCTTACTCACGTCTATTCTCAAACACACGATCATTCTCTCTTATCACAACATCCACGTTCTCTCTGCCAAAATAACTTCAAGAACAGAAAAACTACTATGTTCTTTACACTTGAATAACTTACACGAAAATATATACATAAACAGTTAATAAGAAACGTTAGGCAAAAAGGGAAGGTGTTACGTCAAATTTGGTGTGTGAGATTTTGCTTTGGACGTGTGTTTAAAGGAGTTCTTTTGTCAGCAAGTCAAGGTTTGAACGTCAAAAAGGTATGGGTTGTCTTTTGTCTTGGTCTCTTTCCCAAGAGACCCCTTAAGGTTCAGTATATTCAAATCCAAAAACTAGGGTTGTTCATATCTGCTTAGCATGTTCATATCTCCCAGCAACATAGCATTTTTGCACTTTGTTTTTTGCATATCTGATACCCTATACAAGAACTTATTCATCTAAGCGCTGGAGTTATCAACCATGTGTGGAGCATACCTGGTTTGCAATACTACCCAAGAAATGTCACCGTCCTCAACCAAAACTCACACTTACTATATTCGGCATACAATTGATGTCCCTTAAGAGTTTGCAATACTACCCTTAAATTACCCATATGATCACCCTCATTCTTTGAATATACCAAGATATCTTCAATGATGACAATGACAAATGAATCTAGTAATTCAGGTCATTTCAAACACATTTATTACATTAGGTCCAATAAACGTTGCCGGAGAATTAGTTAGACCAAGTGCATTACCAAGACGCTATTAGTTTCCACCTAACAAGTACAGAGTTCCGAAAAGTCGTATTTGGTTAGTCCCTCACCTTCAGGTCACCTAACTCATCTATACTTGGTGATACCCCTCCCGACCTCTCACGTTTATCTTTGAAAAGTAACTCTCCCCTTGGAGTTGATCAAACTAGTCATCAATCCGAGGGAGAGGGTACTTACTGTTAATGGTGACCTTGTTGAGTTGGCGGTAATCAATACACATTCTCAAGGACCCATCCTTCTTCTTGACAAAAAAAATCAGAGCACCCAATGGACAAATACTAGGCCTTATAAAACCCTTATATAGTAAATCCTTGAGTTGAGCCTTCAACTCCTTCAATTCGGCCGGAGCCATCCGATAAGGAGGAATTGATATGGGATTTGTTTCCTATATCATATAAATTTTCAGTTTCGGAGGAATACAAGGAAGGTCATTAGGAAAGACCTCTAGAAACTCACTCACTACAGGTACCGACTCAATGGGAGGAATTTCAGTTTCTAAATCTTGGACTCTTACTATGTGATATAGACAACCCTTTGAGATCATTTTGCATGATTTTAGACAAGAGATAATATGACCTCTGGGAATAGAATTTCCTCTTTTAGACAAGAGATAATACGACCTTTAGGAATAGAATTTCCCCCCTTCCACTCAACAACAGTTTCATTAGGGAAGTTAAACCTCACCACCCGTTGTCCTACAATAAATGGAGACAAAACATGCATGAAACCAACATGCCTAATATAACATCAAAATCTAACATATTGAGCTCTACTAGATGAACATAAGAACTCTATCGGGCAACATTATTGGAATTTCTATACACCCTTTTTGCAACAATCGACTCACCCACCGGAGTAGACACTATAAAAGGTTCATGCCAAATGTCAGGTAAAATATCAAACTTTTTAGATACTGGATGTGTAACAAATGATAAAGTAGCATTGGGATCAAGTAAGTCCTATACATCAACAGAGAAGACTTCCAACATACTGGTCACCACGTCGGGAGAAGTCTCTTGCTCACCTCTAGAGTGGAGAGAATTGAAGCAGTTCTTCTTTGGAGCATCACTAGAACCACTTGCTTGATCTTTACCACTACCCTTATCTTAACTCTTCCAATTTGGGCAATCTCTCATCTTTGACCACTCTTGCCGCAACTAAAGCAATTATATGTTCCCTTAAGTCAATCATCATAGTGCTTTTTACCACACTTTCCACAAGTTGTCTTCTCGGTTGGTGAATTAGTACCTTTTCCCTTCTTGAATTTAGGGTTAGACACCCTATCACCACTAGATTTAGGGAACGTGAAAGGAACTTGATTACAAACCCGTTTCTTAAATCTAGGCTTGTCTTGTATTTCAAGACTATTCGTTGAGGAACCTTCATCATATGATGTTGCTTTGTTAGCATATCTACTCTTTCGCTTAGACCTTACTTCCTCAACCCTTATTGCATGCACCGTAAGACAGGAAAACTTTTCATGTTGTCACATAGCATGGCAGAATGACACTTCTCTTGTAAGTCCTCTGACACCCCCCTCCCAAAATGGCTCGTTTGGTCTCTAGGATAGAAAACCAAGGAAAGAGCAGATTTGGACAACTTAATGAATTCCAAAGAGTATTGATGGACACACCTTCCTCCTTGGAGAAGGTTGATGAACTCCACCACTTTTTCCTCCATCATCTCCCTAGAAAAGATTTGATATAGAAAAGCCGCCTAAAAAATCTTCCAAGTAACCGTACCACCCCTTAATGGCCTATTATCCCTCCATTCCACATACCAAGCTTGCACCACGTCCTTGAGTTGATATGTGGCCAACTCGGCCTTCTCACTTGTGGATAACCCCATAGCCAAAAGTATTTTAGAGACTTCATCGATGAATTTTTGGGGGTCTTCATCAACCTTACACCCATAGAAAGTAGGAGGGTACATTCGAGTGAAGTCCTTTAGACGAGAAGCCATAGTAGTGACTTTTTGATGAGGACGGGGCACAACCTCCCGGTTTGCTTCAGCCGTCATAGCTTGGGATTGAGTGGTTTCCGCCTGTTGTTGTTGAGTGATGATAGCTTGGGCCATTTGAAGAAGAGCGATCCTTATATTCTCATCCGTCAAAGGAGGAGGATTGACCGGTGCATGCTCTACATTAGCATCTTCTTCAAGTGGAGGAGCTTGCTCACCACGGGGAGTGCAAAATTCCATAAGATTTCATGTCTAGTGAAGATCCGACTAGGTGTTTAACAATGCGTATTGGGATACATAGGTATTCCTATGCCCAATATTGAGAAATATTGGGAATAGTATAGAAAATTGTCTAAGGGATATTAGCCAATTTCTATATAATACCCAAATAAGCAAAAATATTGGGCATTTTAGAAAATATTGGCTTAAGGGTGTTAGCAAATTTTTCTAAGTATTAATGCGCTTTTCTACGAAATGTACCTGCAATGAAGACCCTAAGCTAATCAAATGACATCTCAACAAAACATATGAAGTAGTAGGCATCAAAGTGTCAATCCTAGCATCATTCCACATGACCATTTAAAATGATCATGTAAATTAAGTAGTGCCCAAGGATATGGTGAGGGTCCTTGGGACAATAAGTAAATATTCCAAATAGGACATCAAGACTAGTTAGTTAAGAAAGTACAACAAACCCATGTGAAGAACATGGGCAAAGCATGTGGGAATCAGCCATAGGAGGGGACCACCCTAACCGAATTCGGTTAGGGTAGTTAAGGGGCAGCATGTGTGGACGAGTCCCTCCTTATGGGGCCTAACTACCTAACCAACTCTAGGCTCTAAATAAATGTATTAACTAACTAACTAACTTAGGAAAAACTGAAATAAACTAATTAGTGCACCAAACAAACTAAGACTTAAATTGGGTGACACAAACCTAGTAACTAGTTAAAGAGACTACCTAGTACCTAACCTAGGATTGTCCAAAAGGTTAGTTATGGTCCTAACATCTTAGTGATACTTTAGTAATTACCCTAGGTTACTTAACTAATTAAATTTAGCAGCTTAATTAATTAATTTAAAATGTACAAACCGATATCACAAAGCAATTTCCAGATTATGGTTAAGACAAGAAAAAGCAAACCTAGGATAGTTCAAAGGGTTAGTTATGGTTATAATGACTTAGGGGTACTCTAGTAATTACCCTTGGTTACTGAATTAATTAAATTAGACATTTAATTAATTAAATTAAAGGGTTCAAAAAAAATTCTTACACTAACCTAGTATAACTCAAGAAAAGTCTAGATCATAGATTAAGATAAGATACATAGGCTGATTTCACAATATACTTCATAACCTATATAAGATCTCAAGAACTTAATCATAGGACTATAATTAATCTTAATTTATTCATAATAGAACCATAGGATAGTAATCTAATCAATAACCAAGACAACTAAATGATCACAATACGATGTAGATAAAGATCACAACCTAGGGTTAGGGATTGAGGATCATGTTCTTCAATTTAGACCAAACCATTAACAATAACCATAAATAAGTTAAATTACATGTTAATCTATTCAATATAACCTAAATAAATCATCAAAAACTCATTAATAACTTCAATATCGTAATTGGGTAAATCCATAAGAAAACTCAACTTTTGAAATCCATTTTGAAGGACCCTTTGAGGAAAGAGTCTCAAAGGTGAATTAGATCTCATACCTTAACATTTCATAACAATTTGGTGATGAATTTCCCAATTTTCCATCCCCCAAACCCTTCTCCTTTCTAGTCTTCAATGGTGAGTTCAAGTAGAGAGAGAAAGAAAGGAGAAAAGTCAATTCTCGTTGCTAAGAGTCTAATTTCTGGTCTCTAAAAGCCTGCACCACATATTAACCATTGTACTGGTTTCCTTCAAGTTTGAACTCCACGGGATGCAAAGGATTCATTCTGTGCACGCAAATGAGATATACAACCCCACTAAATTTATATTCTAGACTCAATGAACAGCTGGAAATCCCATTCTAGATTATCTAAGAAAAATGTGGGTGCCACCCCCTAACTCTATTTTAAACCAAATTCTACCCTAACTCTATTTTGAACCAAATTCTACATCATGGATGGGAATTAGCCTAGAAGCCCGTGGATCCAAATAAATGGTTATTGGAGGCCAAATTAAACATTATGGAGCTAACCGTGCTAACAAATTTTCATTCGGGCTATTTAATCTGAATGATAAGTATAGTCAAACTTACGACTTAACTTGAAAGTTTATATGCCTAATCTCATAAACTCGCACTAAAATCCTCAATCCGTGTAAGCTATTCTTCTAGCCAAAATTGATCCTTCCGGAGTTGATACAATCATTAGAATTTGATTCAAAGGTCATCTTCTTGAAATTTTAATCAAAACTAATCGGTCAAGGTTTAAAAGCTTTTCAATAGTGAAGTTCACATTAAAACTAAGAAAATGACTAGGTAACCGACTTGATAGTATTTGGAAGTCCTACATGACCTGGGGTCATTATAGGAAAACACTAAATGATTATAATAGAAAAAATATAGAAATGATTGGGAGATTATTACAACATCCACTACTAAAATGGACTTTCATCCGCAAAAGTGAGAGTCAAGATGCACTTCAAGGCTCAAAAAAGCCCCGAAACTACTCCCGCATATCAGGCCTGAAAAAGCCTCGAAACTACTCCCGCATATCAGGCCTAGTTTCCTATGTAGCTTCATCAACTAGACGATGCCAAAAATAAACCTTAACCACATAATGTATCTTGAATGCAACCTCCATAGATCTTTGGCTAGAATGGCAAATGCCTTCTCCACAAATCTCAAGCAGTCATCAAATTCTCATGCATCATACTGAAGCAGAAGAGAATCATAAAGAACGTAGCTCTGCAGTATCAAATCATGGAGAACTGGATTAATAGTTGGGAAACGTTGAGGCGAGAAAACACAAATGCAACCTTTCCAACCACTTGGACGATCTCAAAAGGATGAACATAGTAGGGGCTTTGTTTCTACGCTTCGCAAATCTTATCACACATTTCATGGGTAATAGATAGAGAAAGTATTTATCACCTACAGAAAACCTCAAAGGACGCAACCAATGGTCAGCATAACTCATGTTCCTACTGTGAGGTGTCCGAAATATCTATTCAATCACCCTTACATGGTCCCAAGACTCCTAAATCAAGTCCATCTCACGGTCTTGGATTTTTGGACTTAAGCAAACCAACCTGAGAGTAAGAATGCCTTCCATAAAAGGCCTCCAACGAGGCTATTTGAATGCTAAAATGGTACTTCTTGGTATATACACAAACTTAACCAGGTGTAATAACTAGTAAAATTGACCTCCATACTATAAAATAGAAGCCCACAACATATATTCAAGAACATGAACAGTACACTACGAATGACCATAGTTCTATGGGTAGAAAGTTATGTTATGGTCAAAGTAAGTGCCCAACTCATCCTGAAAAGTTCTCCGAATTTTAGAAGTAAGCTGAGCACACCTATATAATATAATAGAGTCCAACACATCGTGTAGAAAAATATCTCATGAAGAAAGTGTATAGATTGGTCAATTGACCAACAATGACCCAAATACTATCAATACCTCTAGAAGTCTGAAGACATCTGACTACAAAATCTGTGGTAATGCAATCCAGTACTACTCTAGATTGGGTAAAATATGAAACTCACTAACAAGCATAAACCCAACAATAAGTTGGAGTCCACCCCACTTGGAGTGATAGGGTAGAGAATTCGACTAGGAAGTGAAATGGAGTTCTACTATTTTGTTGATGTAGACATTTTTGCAACAATAAAGTAAATGAAAAGGATTTGAAAATTAATGTCAAATGGGGGTGGGGATTTGGATGAGCAATGAATAAGCAAAAATATCCAGTGGGTGCACAAGTAGAGAGGGTTTCTTAGGAGTGTTATGAATTGAATGAGACTTTCGCTAAATAGGTGATTATTATTTAGTAAAATACGTTGAACTTCAATGGGTAGGCTAGGACTAAGGTACAACAGTTATTTCTCATTCAACATCACGAATCAAGTGAGTTCTTTCGAACCTCGATCATCACAACACATAAAAATAGACAAATAATTTAAATAATATACTTTTTCAAACTAGATTAGTATGATTTAATTTAGACCCACGTTCCTATCCAAAATATACAATAACACAGTCACTACAATCATCAACTAATAGTTTTAACCATAAAACTCCTTTCTCGAGCAAGTTTAGGGAAATGAACTAGAATTGTATTTGCAATTATAATTTATTAGCTAAAATTCAAACTATTAATTTAACCCACTTTAAATCAACAAGAAAATTAGTATATACTAACAACTATGAGCTAATAAATATATTCAACTACATAATACACTCCAAGAATGGGGGTTTGAGCCAAATATATTAAAGAACAAGAAAATGTTACCAACTATCTTTTCCACCAGGTTGAGCAACAATCTACAATCCTCCATATGGTCAAATAGAAGTCAAATATGAAACAAACCCTAAATCTCTACTAGAAAAAAGGGTTAAAAAAATAATTATAAAGTTGAGAATATAAAACCTAGAACTAGACAATGTTGAAACTCATTTGTTCTTTTTAAAATTTCATTTGTACGTTCCAAAAATTTGAAATTCAGAGTATCTCGGCGAAGTATGTCCGGCTACGCCAATATGATCGGCGATACGCCGAGTGCCCCTTCCATTGCCTTCTTGGCTTGGATTTTAACCCTTTATTTGATGTTATTCTAGGCATTCAAGATCTGTGTTACGACTCAAGGTTACCCCCTAAACATAACACAACATACTTGACCCGGAATATGTCTCATAAAAACCCTTAGCGTAATCATGACATAGAATAAACTGATGCGAAATAAGAGATATAGATATACCTAGTCTCAATGACCATCTAAAATTTATAAGAGATATAATAGTATATACCGTCTACGAATAAAACAATAGAATACAATCTTAGGATCATAGCCCTTTTACAACAGTCTTGAAAATAGAAAGTATGCTACAATCTAGAAAAGAATAATATATCCTCGAACCATGAAGACTCACCAAGATTGGAGAATAGTCAACCCAAGCCTTACTTGAAAGGATAAGTATGTCTCGAAACCGTAACCTATATTTATAGAAAATTTAGAAAAGTAGTATGTACGGATGCTTATGTATGCTTGAATTAGTCTTCTGTTTGTAGTCAGCCAGGATGAGGGTTCGCTTGGGGACAACAATGTTTTTCAAGTCCGGCCACATCCATGGTGTAGACTTGGGTTGTGACATTACAGTTTCAAGAATTGAAAGCTTTCGATTTTTTATTCTCTAATAGAATTCTTTTCTTTAGTTAGGTTAGTATTGCTAAATGGAGATAGTTATTCTTTTTATTGTGAAAAATATTTTTGAGATACATTGATGCTTGTGTATTTTGATGGGTAACAAATTTTTTAATTTATTTTAGGTGTGTACGATAGATTCAGGGGATGACTCTATTTAAAAAAGGAATAAATAACAATAATTGAAGGATATGGTCGAGATGATACAAAAAGTACTAGGTATACTAAAGTTATATGGAGGTTAGCTGTGGAAGGAAAATGAACAAATTGGAGCCTACTAGTGGTGATGAAAGAAATGTATAAAGTAATTGAAAATATGAACTAACGACTACTTTACGAATCAAAATTTTATCGAGGATATATTTGATGATGATCACGATATCGTTATCATTGCGAAGGAGGTTGATCCTATGTTGAACATAATAAACAAGGTTGTCTTATCTACCTCAATCGTTTGTCGGATAGAGGACACATCCAAAGAGTTTACCTGCCACGCCTGAACCTACACCTTGGATGTGGCCGACACTCGAAGACCATTGCGGGTCCCAAGCGAACCCTTGGAGTGACTTACGCGAAGACTTAAAACATTAATACAAGGATTAAAATTCAGTTACTCAATTGTTTTAAAGATAATTTATAACATTTCAAAAAATAAACATTCAACTTAGGCAAATAGAAATTCAATGACTTAGTACATAATAAATGACAATATAAAGAAAACTAACTGCTAAATTGACTATATGAAGCCTCTAATAGCTGAGATAGATGTAGGTACAAGACCCCCGATCATCTTAACAAATAAAAATAAAACTGAAAATAATGAAGAACGAGTCCTCCGACATGCTAGGAGGCTCACAAACTCAATCAGAGCTACTCTCTGGAAAAACGGTACGCTGGGTGCCTATCCTAGTTACATGTATCTGCGTCATAATACGATATAGACTAACTAGCATCAGTACATTGAATGTACGAGTATGAGAGTTGAAATTTTAAAACAACATAGGCTTGAAAGATATTATGAATGAAACACTTACCATGGCTCTTCTCAACTCATAAATACTTAACTAAACTCACTTCGTTGTAAAGAAGTTTAAAACAAGTTTAATATAAAAAAACTGTTTAAAACATGATGTCAACTCATAATCATAATATCATAAAGACACACCATGCTTCCGCTGAAAGTCTACTTGTGCAATGCATGACTTAAGTCCCATATCCCCATTCATACTAAGCAAAGCCCCTTAAGGAACCATGAAATTACATATGTGGGAGTTTTTCTAACCGACAACCACCACTACGATCCTAAGTGGTGATATAGTATTTTTACCACCACGCTGCCAGACAGTCCTATAGTTTGTTGTCATATAGAACTACTTAACATAGTGGGTCCACTAGATTAACTTAGGTGATCATTTAAAAAGTATGACCCATTAATACCCATAATGGCTACATTTTTGTAGACTTGAGTTAATATGAACTAGAATCCCCATATTAGTGCTCAATACTACTCCCAAAGAAATTCTTAGCTCACATATTTTTAAAAAAACTTCTTTCTTTGGTTTGGTGGGATAATTACTCAAAACTTAGCTTAAAAGCTTTCTTGGAATCAATGTTTTGTTTCTTGCTCAAAACTCTTTTGGAAATCTCAGTTTTCTCTTATCTTAAATGTCAAAAATTATTAAATTCCTTGGAAATACTTTGTTAATTATAGATTTTGAGATGTGAACTCAACTCTTTACTCTTAACTTAACTTGAGACTTTTAGTTTTAAAAAAAAGTTAAAGCATTTGTAAAAGACCTTGAAAACTTTGATGAACTTCACTTGACTTTGATTTTAACTCTTACTTGACCGACTATTAATCAATCCTTGAATTGAATTATGGAGTCAAGGATTATGATTTTAGTTTGGAAAGACCTCATAAGGTTTAGGAATGATTTTTGGATATCTAAACTTTAGTAAAAGTTACGAAACCACTGTGTTGGAACAAGTTCGCTATGCTGAGACGTTCCTAAATAATTATTTACAAAATTCAATTTGAGATAGTAGAGTCCGCGATTTGTTCGCGACGCGGAGAACATTTATTCATTGAGGGAACAAGTCCGCGAGACGGACATAGTACATTATCCTTTGTCTGACTTTTTCCTCTTTGTTTTCCATCATCTATTCACCTAAACTCCACTATTGTTCTCAAATTTATTTTAGATTTAGATACCCAACATATGTACTCAACAACCTAACTCAAGATAACTCTAAACTAAAACATAAAGATCTCATAAACTCCACCATTCAAACCAATTCAAGAACAACATCCAAATTGAAGAATTCATGCCAAGCACATAAACTTTTAAAATCTCTCACCCCCCCTCCCTCGCGACAAAATCTACAAGTTATTTTTGACGAACTCGACGATCTTGGGTCCTTTTTTCTTTGTCCATCTCTTGCGTTCTTTCTCCAAAACCCTATTCTTTCTCCAAAAGTTCATTTTAGACCCTTAATAAAATTACCAAAAACGAATTGATATAAAAGGGTAAGCAAATGACCAAACCACCCTTTAAAATTTGGATTGGACTTTGCTTATTCAAACAACCCAACTTCCAATGGGCATAACTCACTAATAAAAAATTAGATTTACGCAAATTCGGGAGCGTTGGAAAGATCATTCCAAGGGATTCCAAACCATATCTAGAAATACACCTTATTCATCTGGAGCTATGAGTTATGGCCACTTGAAGTTGACCAAAATGTCATGTTTTCTTAAGTTAAGTAAATTTCCATAATTGAATTCTTTCCAAAAATTACTATTCCAATTATAAGCTTCTTCCTAGTTATTTCAAATTGCGAGACGTAACAATATCTCCCCCTTGAAAATATTCACCTTTGAATGACATCGCTCTTACTAGGCTAAAGGTGTCGCACCAAACATATAGTTTAAACACACAACAAGCACAATGCAATTTCAACATGCCAACTCAATATCAATTTCAAGAACTTTTCCTTACAACGTTTTGTAATTGAAATGTCCCAAGTTTTCATGTCACAAACAGTTGGCTCATGCAAGTAAGAATAAGTGAAAATATTGAGTTTTAAAATCTCACCAATATTTTTTGCCTATTTCTTAAAAAATTTTATGTACAATTTTTTTTTAAAGTTAGTTGACGTTTGACTTCCAATTCACCTAAACTCTTAGCCAGTGCCTCTAAAGCACATAACAAACCAATTTAGGACCTTTTTAGGCTCTAGATTCACCGATGTCATTTTTGGGGTCTTACAATTAACTCCAACTATTGTTGAACTCTTACAAGACATCTTTTTTGTTCTTTTATTATCTTCCTCAATCGTAAGCCGAACCAAAAGATCTTCAAGCTTCATTTCCTTACGATTGTGCTTTAGATAATTTCTTGAAGTCATTCCACGAAGGAGGAAACTTCTCGATCATTGCAGCCACTTGAAAAACTTCATTTACTACCACATCTTCAACTATCAGATCATGAAAAATCAGTTGAAGTTTATGCACTTGTGATCCAACAATTTTACTATCAGTCATTTTATAGTCTAATAACATTGCGACGACAAACATTTTCAAACATGTATCTTTGGTCTTATATTTGTTGTCAAGTGCATCCCACCACTCCTTTGAAATTCACACCAACGATTACCCGGTTTCTCTGCTTGTAGTACAATAGTTTGGGTTGGGGTAGAAACAACCACTGTAACATTGATATTTTCCATTACTGATAAACAAAAATTTGTACAATCTTCGTAATCAATAACTCAAAATTGCATACTTAAAGGAGTATAAAACCACAAAAAATTTTTGTCTCCACCAGAAACACAGATTAAACTAAAATAATAATTTTCTTAAGATTGTTGTCAATCTGTGTTTGAAAAATAAAATTACTTATTCCAACAAAACTTTACAAAAAAACAAAGTTACCAAAGATTAATGAATCACTAAGAGCGACGAACAGAAATTAATTAAAAAAAATATGCAAGCATACCAGAATATGGAAAATTAGAACAGAAAAAGATCAAACACACTGAATGCACAGTAACCCCTAAAGGAAATTATTCTCCTCTAGTAGCCGAGGTTTGATTTGGAATATGTCCTCCAAATATAAAATTCTCTTAATCACCAGTGTATAAATACCCAAAAATCTTGTGTCAGCAAACCACTCAACAGCAGTAAAGTACACAAAGAAACTTTTGAGCAGAAGAAGAAGAAGTAGAAATCAGAAAAATTTCTAAGGAAAAATTCTGAAGAATGAATGATATTTATAGGCAAGAGAAATAGGTGCTAAAAGGTCGCAACCCTTTCAGAATCTATACCACCTTAAATGAAAGTTTGAAACCTTTAAAATAGTCTGGTTGTTCTTGAAAATTGCAACCTTTCAAAACAGTCATTTACAAATGGTGGGAAATTCAATATAAATGGGAAAAATTTTAAATAAAATGGGTCGCGCGGATTCGATTCAAATCGGGCTAATCAACTAAAAAGTTGAAACGTTTCGGTTAATCTCAACTAAAAAATTGAAAACATTTATTATCATCTAATTAATGGAAAACATTTTTTCCATTTAATTTAATTTAATTAATTCACTATATAATTAAAAAAATTCTTTGTCCAGAATTAATCTTTTCATTAATCATTTTCCAAAGATAAAGCCAAAGTCGAGGAAGAGACGACGACGGTGCGAGGGGGGTCCCTCTGTCCAACCTTTTCAATAATTATTAGGTGTATTTTTATATTTAATCTCTCCTATTTTTCTTGCCACCACTGATGAGGGACAAATGTCTTTTCATTAAAGCATAAGAGGACTTTTTAAGTTCCCAACTTTTCAAGTTCTCTCTCTATTTTTGTGTCTCTGATGTGTTACAAGAGGTTCTAAGCTTTCTCGGGGTTGAGGTGTTTCAGACTTGGAGCCTTGAATATCTTTAGGAGCAGTTGTTGATTAAAAGTGGTTTGCATGTACTTTAGATCCTTTTCAGAATAGGCACGGCCTGGGTAACTCTTGCTAGCTCGGTGACTTACACCCTAGGAGTGGACAGATTTGATGGGTTAAGTTACTCTATATATTCGATATGACCCTAGGTCATTACGTGGTGGCTTACGCCCCATGGAGTAGACTATTTTGCTAGGTGGCCCGAATTGATTGTCAATATTGCTAGATGGAATATGAGTTGACTAGTTTCATGTTTGTCCTTTCTTGGGCTAGGAGACTAGATGATGTTCTAAGATTCAGATTTAGGCCAAAGTTCATTCTTGTAGGCTTAGCTATTTTATGTACTTGTCGGATTATGGGGCCTGTTCAAGTTTTTATTTAAACTTGCACATGAGTGGAACTTCTAGGCTAATGATAGGTCTAGTTAGGTTTAGTTAGTTGTTCTTAGAAATACTTTTAGTATGCTCGTGTGCTTTCCTCCTTTTCTCGCTTTTCCTGTTGTGTGTCTAGAGTATCTCTTTTCAGATTTTCCTTATTTTTCTTGATTTGTGTCACTATGACGCCAACTCAGTACCATTTTAAATACTCAAGCTACAGTCTGCTTCTTTGTCGTGATGGAGGTCCTAGTACCCGCTAAGAAGGATAATCAATAATTCCATCTTTTTAAACATTAAAATGTTGGAGATTAGGGTAACCACTTGACGTCATGGATATATAATGACCCTGTTTCTTTTGTCTTCTTTTCCTTCTTTCCCCCTTCTCATACCTCCCCTACAACTTTTCGTTGTTTTGGATCGGTGGCACACTGCCCAAGGTATTTAGTGCAGGATTTTAGTTTTGGAAGTTTAATCATTGAAAGAGTTAACTTTAATCAACATAAAGAGATTAAGGGTCATTTTTGGTTTAGAGTGAAGGTTGGTTTTAGTTTTAGGACTGTCGTTTAGAAAAGGTGTAATTAAGCATATAACTACTAAAAAACTTGATTTAGCGAAAGAAAAATTTTGTAGGTAAACAAAAAATTCCGTTGCTAAACCCACTTAGCGACGAGTTAGTGACTGTTTTATGTTAGCAACGAGCAAAATAGTAACAGAAAGCGACGATGTTCGTCACTAAATGTAATTTTTTTAGTAGTCATTTTGTTTTTTGATTTTTTCATATTGAATGGAACATGGGGAATATTTATTACTAGACATTCTAGTAATTTAATTCCATCAGTAGAGTTAGCTCTATAATGCCGAGTTTCGTCAATAACGACCTTTGGTTTTATTCTAGAGGAGGACAAGTTGAGTTTTTAGCAGTTGGTGTGGTGTTGGTGTTTCTTTATTAAAGTGTTGACTTTGGTCAGCAATTGGAAAAGACGACCTTAGATTTTTCTCATCATATACATTGAGTCCACAATGTTGTTTCCAAGTGGTTTTAACTTTTTTATGCGCAGTTTGGACTCCAAACCAATTATGAGGCCTTGTTAGATTAATTGGAAACTTAGGCCCTTTCTTAAATTTGTTGGTGTCTAATGTGATGACTTAAGAGAACTCTTTTGTCTGTGAAGAAAACTCCAGTAAATCGACCAAGGGACCGCGTGAGCAAAGGACACCAAGGAGGCTCTGCAGAGGTCACTTAGGAGACCAAGTGTTCTCTTAAGAGAAGGACACCCCTTAAGGAAGGGTTTGCTTAAATGATATTTTTGTCGCTTGATGAGTCCACAAATTGGAAATATTTAGAGCTATATTTTGATAGGATTAGTGTCCCCAAGTTCATATTTTTTTCTTAATAATTGATGAAAAACTTTGAGTGTTCGATATTTAATGTTAAAGGAAAAACATGAATACTATCGAGCAAAAAAAGAGAACAAGCAGCTGGAATAGTGAGAAAAAGATAACCTAATAATCGCTAAACTTCTTTGGCTATATGCTGATGTGACCATCAGCTCACCTAGATGATTCAAAGTGTCAATACAATATAGTAAAGAAAATGAAAATCTTAAGATTGTTGAAATCATTCGGCGACACGCTGAATAGGTAACTAAACCGCCTAAGTTATACAAAGCATGAGAAAAATATGATGGTGAATAGTATTCTCATATGGCGTGTCGCCGATCGAGTCAGTGTGAGAAGATCTAGTCATCGAAGGTGCTGATAAAGATTGTATGCAAGTGTTGATGGGCGAAGTAACAAGGAAGAATTCGAAAAATCGATCGACGATCCCGATATGTATCGCCTTAAGTTACACTGATTTTGATCAAGAATTTATGAAGAATTGAAGGTAAGATAAGAACATTCATCGGATCGCTGAGTTGATCGGTGATCTCGACAAAGTACACCGAGTGATCCCTTGCAGCACAAATTTTTGAAAACTAAAAATACTCGTTGACAGTTGAAACTTTAATAAAATTTCATAGTATTGAACAGTAATTTTCATACTTTGCCTTTATTATTGAGATCTAAGTTTGGAGAAGGTTTTGAAGAACTTGAGGATTAAAAGGGTTTCAAATCCAATATATTGGACTTGGTTCTTGTGGATTCTTCACTCTTTGCTTGTTTTGAAATCTAAATCTTCATACTCGTTTGATGCAAACTCGTTTGGATAAAATTTTCTATCTCTTATACATGTCTAGCTTAACCTTAATTATTGAGGTGTGATTTTATGAATATGGGATGGATTATCACTCGAGTCTTTCATATTGATGGTTTATTTCTTGCTTAAATGTGATTTTATTTAGTAGTTGTATTGTAACTTACTAAAATTGTAGTTGCAAATACGATTTCACCTTTGGGTTTGGCTTGCTCGAGAGAGAGGTCGTAGAACTAAGACTACTAATCTATTGTCGGTAGGATTGGGTCAAGATGAGGTTCAGCTCGAGGGAGTTAACCCTAGTCCTTCTCCCACACACTCATCTCGAGAGAGCTAGAGGCTAAGCCGGAGGTTTTTCTTCATGCGGCAAGTGGGTGTCCGTGGTGTCCGGAAGGAACCCATTTGCTTCAGGGTAAGTTTTTCAAGAGAACCTTACCCCCTCATAGTCTAACCTAATAAAAAAATATTGAACGAATTTAATATCAAAAGAATGTGCCCAATAGTTTAATTTAAATTGTATTTCTACCACATCCCAAGAATCGTGTTTCCCCATTAGTCTCTCTCTTGTTTTTTACTGCCTTTAGTTATTAATTCAATTGTTGAAGATTCCCCCACTGATAATTGATGCTCACGTCACCCCTTAAATTTAACATGTTTTTATTCGATAACGTTTTTAGCTATGACTAATCAGAACCTAATTTATTTTCTAATAATTCTCAAAATCACTACTTTAGGACTCAACCCCAACATTTGGTTGGGTTATTACGATGTTGTACGATTCTCGACACTTGCATTGAAAGTTGTGTCTTAATTACACAAACACCAAAATGCCACCGCTGCCGGTAAGTGATTTTATTTGAGAATACTAAGTTTAGTAGAATTTTTGTTCTTCTTAGTTGTAGTGTACTTACTTAATTCCGTTTTTGTTTGAGTATTTGTGTGTCACAATGGGACATATTAGTGCAAATAGGGTGAATAGAAGCCAAACAGGCCATCCAGTGGGTGGTTCTCTTCATCAAGACGACATCGATGATGTTAATAGGCTTATAACCCTGCCCACGTGGGTAAGATATGTGCAATTTTTATGCAACAAGCCGAAGAAAATGCAATGTATGAAATTACTAGCGCGAAACTTCAGATCATACATTTAAGATGTTTATATGGAGGGTTAGAGAATGAAGATTCGCACGAAAATATACGAAGCTTTGTGGAAGTGTTAACCCCTTTATCTTTCAACAATATATCACATAATCCATACGACTTCCATTATCATTGACCGGTCGAGCTACTAAATGGTTGATCGAGCTTCCAAACAACACCATAATGTAATGGGAGGAGTTGGTTATGCCCTTTCATGAAAGATTCATTCCTCCATCAAAAATGGTGATACTAAGGGACGACAATTAGGATTTTAAGCAAAAAGAGGGTGAATCAATTCACGAATCATGGAAACGATCCAAGAGATTTTTTACGAAAGTTCCCAACGCATTGACTTCAAAGTTAGCTATAGCTCCAATACTTTTACCATAGTTTGGAATCAATTAATAAAGGGATATTTTATCAATTGGTTGAAGGAGGAATAATGTTACAATCATTCGAAGTAGCCTCATTTCTCCTAGGTTGTCTGATTAAAGTAAATCAGACATGGTACACCAAAGATGATCAAGTTTCCCCAATATGCTTTAGATTAACGCAAGAAATCTATAAAGAAAATTGGAGGGATGAAAACATCTAAAATATGTTGTTGTTAATGGAAATTCTACAATAACACATGAAGGGGAGATATGGAGTGTTACAATATAAGGAGGGTTCTTCTTCTGGTTACTCATACCGGGAGAGAATCAAGGTTGGAACTCTAGAATATATGACGAGGGTTTCAACCCACATTATCGACTGCAGGGTGGAAATGAAGGTTAGAACAATTATAGGGGTGAAGAACCAATGAATATTGTCCAAATTGGGCTGAGAAAGGTGATCATGAGGAGGACTACACTCACTTGACTGAAAGCGCAAAATCTAAAGAGAATACAAGTAGTCCTCAGGTAAATAATTTTTTTTCACGCATACTCAATAAAGTTGAGTGTTCTTATTATTTTCTTAAAGGGATTAAAGATGACCTTTCATCAGTGAATAGTAAAGTGAATTCCCATGTTGTTGCCATCAATTGTTGAAGGTCAATTAAGTCTATTATAACCTAAATTAACGTCCAAAACGCTAATGGAAGAAAATGAAAGAGGCTTGGTTGTAGTTACCCGTAGAGAAAAGGTGAAAATAGGGAATGTGATGGAAGATGAGGATCCTCAAAAGCATGAAGAGAGCCAAGATATGGAGGAACATGAATTTCCAATCAAACAAAACCTTGCCAAAGGCCCACATGAGGAAGCGGAGAAACATGTTGAAGATCCAAAAGTCATGGACCCTTTACCTAAGATACCTCCAGCATTTTCCCACACTTGAAAAAGAAGAATGAAGACGAGAAGTTTAAAAAATTCTTGTCAGTATTCAAGAATTATCAGTTAACCTTCTTCTGGTGAAAGTATTGTTAGAAATATCGGGATACGCCAAATTCAAAATAGCTAGTTACAAAGAAAAGGAGCTTACACTAAGAAACTATTGAAGTGCTCCACAGTTGCAGCGCAATAATGACAAAAAAGTTGATCGCTCAAAGCAAAGATCATGGGGTATTCACCTTCCCATGCACCGTTGGCATGCTCCAATTCTCTAGGGCTTTGTGTGATTTAGGAGAAAGCATCAACTTGATGATGCCCTATGGAACATTCAAGAAACTTGGTTTGGTTGAGCCAAAAGCATCAAAAATGAGAATCCTTAGGGAGGATCGATCAGTCAAGCACCCAGTGGGGATACTCTATGAGATCTTGGTAAAAGTAGATTGGTTCATCTTTCGACTATCTTTGTAATTTAGATTGTGAGAGCAATGCTGAAATCCCCATTATTTTGGGAAGACGATTTTAGCAACCGGGAGGGCATTGGTGGATGCCGAAAGCGGGAAATTCCAAAGAATGAACCCCTTTAATTTGTTCTTGCTAATTATGATGAATCCAAATTCTGAGTTACGATGAAGTGGTAGTTTTGATATACATTATCAGGGTTAGGGAAATTGTATGAAATCCATTAAAGTTGGATATCGACATGAAAATAGAGAATTTCAGCCAATTTATTACGCAAGCAAAACCCTAAAGAGTACCCATCGCAATTATATAGTAACTGAAAAGATTTGATTACTGTAATCTATGCATTTGAAAATTTGTGGGCATACTTACTAGACACGAAAGTAATCATACATATTGATGATTCTGCACATCCTTACTTGATGGCAAATAAAAATGCAAAACCAAGATTGATAAGGCAGGTACTAGTATTACAAGAATTTTATTTTGAGGTAAAAGAACAAAAGGCTAAGAAAATCAAGTGGTTAAGCACTTATTGAGGTTTGAATGAAGGTAAAATGTTGAGCATGAGTTCAGCACAGAAGACTCCTTCCCCAATCAACCGGTGTTTGCAATATCTCTTAAATATTAACCATGGTATGCAGATTTTGCAAATTACATTGTGTGTGGGCTGACGCCGGATGAGTTGACCTTTTACAAACAAAAAAGGTTCATGTTCGATGTTAAAATGTTATTTTGGGATGAAACATACTTGTTTTGAGAGTGTGTTTGCCATGTCATTAGAAGGTGTGTTCTGGAAGAAAAAGCAACAGAAATTCTCTATGCTTGTCATGCATCTCCAGTGAGGGTCACTATAGTGGTACTTGTACCACCACTAATGTTCTCCAGAGTGGATATTACTTACCATCACTCTACAAGTATGCACATTAATTTGCAATAAAATGATTGAAATATAAGCAGCAAGGTAGAGTGTCTAGAAGACATGAATTACCTCGCACTCCTATTTTAGAGGTCGACCTATTCGATGTATGGGGGATGGATTTCATGGGCCTATTTTTCATCTCATTTGGAAATAAATATATTTTGGTAGTTGTAGATTGTGTTACCATATGGGTTAAAGTATTTCAACTCTGAACAACGAAGGAAAAAGTGTTGTCCAATTTTTGAAACATTACATTTTTTCAAGATTTGGCATTCCTAGGGAAATTATTAGTGATGTGGGATCCCACTTTTGCAATGAGTGGTTTTCAATGGAACTGAGATAATATGGGGTGAAACAAAAGTTAACAGCTCTATATCAACCCCTAACAAGTGGCCAGGTTGAGGTGTGAAATCGGGATACCAAAAGCATCCTGGCAAAGACATTGAATGCCAATTAATGACTCGTCTAGGAATCTTGATGATGCACTATGGGAATATCGAACCACTTACAAATCACCTATTTTTATGTCCCCATATTAGTTGTTTTTTTGTAAGGCTTGTCATTTGCTCATCGAGTTGGAACACAAAGCACTGTGGGCATTGAAAGCTTAAAATTTGGATAGTTCAAAAACATTAAGAGGGAGGGTTGACAAGTTGATCGAACTAGATAAATTTAGACTCAAGTCTTATGAAAGTTCATTCATTTACAAAGAGAAGATGAAGAAATCGCATGATGTTGGAATACTCAATAAGGATTTCAAGGTAGGAGATCGGGTTTTCCTATAAAAATCTCGACTTAGACTCTTCCTCCAAAAGCTCAAATTCAAATGGTCTAGACCTTTTAAATGTAATTCGGGTGTTCACCAATGTTCCATAGAAGTTTAAGATCAAGAGAGACCTTTATTTAAAATTAATGGTCAACGTTTGAAATTTTATTTTGGGGAATGTCAAGAGATTTGTTTTGTTGAAGTGGTGATCTGGAGGATTTTTTTAAGGCTCTACCATTTAGTGCCACAATGCAAAATAAGGCACTCCTTGGGAGGCAACCCGAGTACTAGAATGTTTAAAGAAAGCTTGTGTGATCTTTTGTAGGAGAAGGTACTCTTGGAGAATCGTCAAACCTTCTTGGTGTTCTTGCTGTGAATTTCCATGGGTAATTTAAAACTGAAGATGAGGCTCTATAACATTCAAAGAGTCGCATGTATTAGTCGGCGCATTACTAATACACTTCACTGATTTCGCCTTTTAGTGAAGATTCATCATCACCATCCTCTACCTGTTTACATTTTACATATTTTCTTGACCTTTTTAAGGTTTTATTCACTTATTTATGTCCATGTGTTTTGGTTGTTTTGTTTTCTCATTGAGGGAAATGTTGAGTCTTTTTGATGGGGAATGGAAATTGGTAGCACCTTCTCCTCTTATGGGTATCATTTTCATCCTCTTATTAACATTCCTCTTGTATAATAAATTTATCTCTTGTATATTTACTTGTCAATTAAATCAATATTGATAACGTGAATGGTTCTAACAATTGAACGAACAAAATGTATGACAACGATAAAGCCAAATGAAGTTGCATAAACAATATGTGAACTCTCTGGATCTCGTTATGATTAACTATGTATCAAATTGATTCTCTTTCAATGAACGTTGCACACTAGAAAAAGTATGGAGTATTTTTTGACTTTAGTGTTGATTCCTTTTGTGATGAGCTTACTGTGACGCTATCTCTTGATATGATCTTAGGCAACTTCGAAGTGTGTGAGCCAATTTGACATATACCTTTTCTGTTACCTACCTTGTGAGTGTGTGAACATCTATTGAACACCCCTTGAACCTTAACTTTCTTTGGAAGAAACTTGATGAAAACAAGACCTCTCCACTACCTAAAATCCTCTTGATTTATTGTTAATTGAATAGACAACTAAGGACAAAAGAATGTTGGGGCGTGATGAAAATAAAATGGAAAGTCCATAAGTGCATGAAAAGTCTCCTTTAACCCATAATGATAGAGAAAAATGGAACCCGTCCATATAAAAAAAAGTTGTGTTTACAAAAGAAATGGGTTTCTAGACAATCCATGGAAAGTGAATAATAGGATGACATATGAGCACTAGAGAGAATGATAAATAAAAAGGAAAGAAAGTGTTGTAAGCACCACAATTCATGAGTATGAAAAATTGTTGAGCATAAATGACAATGCCCTTGCACTCAGCCTCCTTATAAACCTTGGAAAACCCTTTCTTATCTTGAATGAGCTTAAATAAATGTTGATTTGAAAATACGGGCAAACCTATGAGTGAAAGCATGCATTGTGTTTTTATTTGTGAGAGTGAGTGTTGCATTTGATTCAAGAACTTTTAATGATTAAACATTCGTGTGTGAATATGGAATCATCCTTTATGTGAGGGCATTCGAATACTTTTGTTGATCTCAAACTTGCATTTGAAGCAAGTACTGCAACCTTGAGAATCTTTGGTAATGGTGTGCCACAACTTTAGTCTTTGGATACACAATTAATCATTTCATGTGTAAATTGAGTTTTTTTGTATATATTTCATGATTGTGTCTTATGTGGCGCTATTTGAGACATCCTTTTTGAACTGTTGAACTTGAGTTTTACTTGATGACAAGCAAAAAGTTTGAGTTGGGTGTGTTTATGAGTCCACAAATTGGACTCATTTAGAGCTATATTTTGATAGGTTTAGTGTCCCCAAATTCATAATTTGTATCAATAACTAATGAACAACCTTGATTTTAAAGAATTTAAAATTAGAGGAAAAACATGGACACTATCGAGCAAAAAAGGGGACTAGCAGCTGGAATAGAGAGTAAAGATAACCTAATAATTGCCTAACCTGTTTAGCGATATGCCTATGTGATCATCAACTCGCCTAGATGTTTCTAAAAGTTTAAATACTGAAGTGTAAGGAAAATGAGAACCTGAATATTGTCGAATCATTCGGAAGCACGCCGAATAGGTTACTAAACCGCCGAAAGTTCTAGAAAGTGGGAGCGAAAAAGGATAAAAATAGCAATCTCATTTGGCCTATCGCCGATTCAGTCGTCGTCAGATAACCTAGTAGTCGAAGGTACTGATAATGGTAATAAGAAAGTGCTGATGGGCGAAGTTTCAAGAATGAGGGCAATTCACGGAATTGATCGACGACCTCGATCAAGATCGCCTTAAGTTATGGTAATTAATAATTGATGAAGAATCTAAGGTAAGGAAAGAACCATCGGCGGATCACCAAGTTTATCGGTGATATCAACTAACTGCGGCGAGTTATTCACTGCAGCACAGTTTTTCAGAACTATAAATACTCGTTGAGAGTTGTAGCTTAACATCGATTTTGATAATATTTAACAGTAATTTTCAGACTTTGCTTTTATTTTTGAATTCAATATTTGGAGAGGGTTTTAAAGAACTTGAAGATTCAAAGCGTTTCAGCTCCAAGATTTTGGACTTGGGTCTTGTGGACTCTTCACTCTGTCTTGTTTTGAGAAATGAATCTTCATATCCATTTTAATTCAAAATCATTTTGGTAGAAATTTCAATCTCTTATACTTGTTTAGCTAAACCCCAATTCTTGGTGTGTGATTTTGTAAATATGAGTTTGATAATTTGTGGGTCATTCTTGTTGATGGTTTATTTGTTGCTTAAATTGATATTCGTTTAATTATTCTGTTTGAACTTAATGAAATTGTAGTTGCAAATACAATTTCACCTTTGTATTTTCGGCTTGCTTGAGAGAGAGGTCGTAAAACGAAGACTACTTAATTGATGGCCGATGGAATTGAGTTGACAGGAGGTTCAGCTCCAGAGAGTGAACCCTAGTCCTTCTCCCACACACTCAGATTGAGAGAGTGAGTGGGCTAAGCCGGAGGTTTTTCTTCATTCGGAAAGTTGGTGCCCGAGAGGAACCCATTTAATCCAGGGTAAGTTGTTTGAGAGAAATCCCCCCCCCCCCACTATAGTCCATCCTAATTACAAATATTCAACGAATCTACTATCAAAAACATGTACCCAATAGTTTAGTTTATCCCGTATTCCTATCACATCCCAAGTATCTAGTTTCCACATTAATATTTCTCTTGTTTTTACTGTCTTTAGTTATTAATTCATTTCAAAAAACCCCATTAATACTTGACGCTTGCATCACGCCTTAGATTTAACATTTTTATTCGATAATATTTTTAGCTAAGACTAATTAGAACTTAATAATATTTTTCTGTTAATTCTCAAAACCACTCCCTCGGACTCGACCCTAACCCTTGGTTGGGTTACTATACTATTGTACGATCATAGACACTTGCTGTGGAATTTGTCTTGATTACGTAAACATTACCGCTTAAGTGATGTTCTTTTAAGCGAATAAATTCCTGCTTTTGTGAAAATTGCTAGGATTAATGTCCCATTTTCGTTATTATACTCCAACAAGAAACTTGAAAGTAATTCACAAAAGGAATTTGAAATTTGAAACATTGAGACCTCATATTTAAATGAATTGGGGCATTTTTAACCATTTTCTGCACATGGAAGGCCACTAATAACTCGTTTTGGGTCATGACAAGAGAATCAAATGTGTGTAGCTCATGATGTTTTCTTATAAATATGTTTTATCCCCTGAAAAAAATAGTTATCATTTTGACACAAATATGCAAGGACTAAATGATTTCTTATTGGGCGAAGAATAATAGATATTTAATGGAAAAATATTCATATAAAATATTCTAAATAACATACCATGTATCATATAGTTATGAACATGTTAATATCGACAAAAAGTATTGGTCCATGCTGGACTTGAATCATGTGTTGAGTCGCATTAAGTAATAAATGCATATGATGCAAATAAAACAGATCATATTAGGGATTATAAATGTTTGTAGCTTGTTTTACAATGGTTTACAATATAGTTGAATAGTTGAATAGATGTCTTGACTGATAGTAAAACGGGCGGATAACTCGAGTCAAAAAGGGAAAGTTTACCTGTCAGGTTTGGTAGTTGGTCCTTCTCTTCCAAAGACATGTGTTACTATCGAATCCCTCCTATTAGTGTTGCCAAATTTCTCATATATCATGGCTCGGGAGTGTAATCGCATCTCTGAATAAAGTATCTCACAAAACTCAGATAAGTGCACGGGAGAAGACAACATATAGGACAGTTTATATATTATCAGTAATATATTTTCACTGCCAATGTATATAGATTACTGTTATTATTTATGAGTCTTGTCCATTTTGCATTCAAATAAAAAGTATATTTGTTTGCATTTCTTGTCAAAATATGTCGTATTTTTCTTTTGATTATTTTTTTTTTCACAAAGTGATTATGAAAATATGAAAGGTTAATTTATATAAAATATATAATTACTATTAGTATTGCATCAAGAAAATTAGTAAAGTAACAAAGAAAAATAAAATAAAATCATACACTATATAAAAAAAAATAACAGCAAATCTATCACACTATATCAGCTCTACAAAAAAGAATTAATTATTAAAATGTTTAAAGCTATTTTAAATCTATAAAAATAAAAAATCAAATCACTAGGAAAAAAAATACTAAATATAACCGTATGCACCGTAGTTCTCCATAAAAATAATATTTATTATGAAAAATAAAAATAATCTTAAAAATCTCTATTCAAAATAAATATTTATAAAAAATAAATATTACAAATTTGTATTTTACAATAAATAAAAAAGACTCGCATAATTGTAGTTAATTATTTTAAAATTAGTGGGATCAGTTTTGAATAAATTAAATGGATGAGTTACGTGACACTAGCTTGAAATAAAAAGTCAACCAACATTGGGCCCACAAGATAGTGTCAAATAGACAAAAAAGTGATAGAAATTATTAATAAAATAAGTTCAGGATGGTAATAGAACCCTAGTATAGTATAAGTGTGTCTCTGAGATTTCAGACATAGAAAGAGAGGCTACTTGTGCATTATCCCTATATTATATGAAAATCACACTAAGGGCCCGTTTGGATGGGCTTAATAAAAGCAGCTTTAAAAAAGTACTTTTGAAAGTGCTGAAACTTATTTTAAAATAAGCAGTTATGCGTTTGGATAAAGCTGAAGTTTGTTATGCCAACGTGAAAAGGGAAAAATAGAAGAAAGAGATGTTAGGGTTATATGGATAATTTGGAGATTGTATAAAAATATTAAGGAAAAACATAAAATGTGGTCAACTTAAAACAGTTTATAAGCTAAAAAAAAAGCACTCCTACCCCAGCTTTTAACTTTTGGCTTAAAATAAGTTTTTTTTAACTTAAAATAAGCTGTTTTGAGTATTGCCAAATAGTCAAATAAGTCAAAACCAGCTTTTAAGTCAGTTTGACCAGCTTTTAAGCTGAGCCAAACAGGCTCTAAGTAGCAACTTAAAATATCTATATATCTATATTTTCTCCCAAATAATGTGGTATAGATGAATTTAGAAAGTTCACAAAAAACTTTTTAAATGTTTTCAATCATTTTAAGCTATTAAATATTATTATTTATAACACTTTTTACAAAAAAAAAATATTATCATTTAAAGTATTAAAGATTTTTTTGAAAAAATAAATAAATGTCAGCACAAGTTAAATCTATGTTATTTTCTGTGTTTTAATTATTGTAATAACCATTGAATTTGGAGAAGCTACTAAATTTTTTTAAAGGGTTTTTAAATAAATTTTAAGTCGTTAATTATTGTAATTTATAATATTTTTCTTTATTTTAAACTAATATAAGTTTCTCTCTTTGTCTCATTTGCATAACACGAATGTAATTTTGAGAGTCAACTGAAATTTTAAAATATCTTAAGTTGTTAATTATTATACCTTATAATACTATTATTGTCATTTTCAAATATAATATGTTATTTCCATTTTTTTTCAATTATAAATAGTATAGTAAAGTCTAATAGGCCTATAATGGGTGATAAGTTTCGGATTATTTTTTAGTATGGGAGTTAATATAGTTCTATTGAGATCGCTAGGAATAGTTCGAGTATTAAAAGCAACCATACAAGTCGTAATCATTGCATTTTTTGATTCATTCTAAGTTATATGAAAAAACAATTGGGTGTTAGCATTTTGGTCCCGACGATTTTAGTGGTTGGAACTTGGAAGGACATTATATCTCTATTGATTACGAAGATAGAGAGAGGGGAAGCTATGGTATTACTGGCTTCTCATGAAAGATCATTCTTACAAGTAGGAAATTTAGTAATTTTACTATGACTCAACTCGGTAGTGTAGATTTTTTGGAATTCGGATAAGATAGCATTGGATATAGTATTAGTAAAGATCCAATTATCAATACTGTAGTTTAAGCCTTGTATTTTATTTTTACATCTCCTGTTAATAGAGGAGATATGGAAAAACCTTGTATTTGCCTCACCATCTTCCAAAAATCTTCTTCTTTTTTAATAATCTCATTAAAATAATTGATTGCCAAAAGTTTCTAAATTGATGTGAAGTTAATTATAGAATCTTCATCCATTTTTTAAATATCATTAATGTGTCTTAGGATCTTGTCTTTACGTTTGAAAAGGTTACCAAAGGTATGAAACATTCCACTTCTTAATATGAATAGAAAAAGTTGAATAGATGTACGTACCCGTTTTTAGAAAGCCAAGAAGGTTTTACGATATACGGGAATTCGGGATGTCTTAACCATATGGTCTCGAATCAAAATTAGTGATCAGTTCCGTGCTTTTAATAAATTTTACAATATAGGAAAGTGATCAAAATGTGTGAGTGGCAGGTGTGTGACATTTGAATCTTGATATATTTATCGTCCTACTGAATTTTTGGCCTAATACTACCAAGTTATCATTTCCTTTGATGTAGGCAGTTCATGAAGTTAGTGAATTTTTATTTAGTTTTTTTCTTACCACCAAATTTTTGGAAGAGCTAGTCACCGCGGATAAGCCAAGGACAAGAGATTATAGTGGCCATACTTTTTAGAATATCCCATCATTGGATCAATTGTTATCTACGAGCTCCTCAAAAATAGGGCAATCTCTCAAAAAAATGAAGTACCCCAGACTTAAAATACATCATCGTAATCCAAGATATTCAGTGTATTATCACGACCATCCATTCTAGTTTTTGTTAGTGCTAACACTTCTGTTATTCCATTCCACCAGCATGTGTAGTTTTTACATAAGGTTGGGGCCATGCCCACCCCTACTGATACATAGTAAGATTTTTATTGCTAGTTTATCATTCGAAGGCGAGCTCCCTTTTGGTCCTAATGATATCTCTAGGTTTTCAATCGAAGGAGTGTAAAATATCTCCTCTTTTTTGTGAAAAGTTTATTTGTCTTATTGTAGGAACAAACATCACAACAAATTTATTTAGGGGCAATGATTCGTCCCTTTGGACATTGATTAAGAACCTCTTTTCTACATTTTCGGGTATATCTATCGTTAGTGAGTTCCTTATACATAAGGTCTAGACTGGTTTGTTGAGAATGCTTAGAACCTCTTCCCAAAGTTTGGTAGATCCATGTCTGAAGGATTGCTCTTATGTGAAGAGGACAATATCTCTAAGGAGAATGTTTTAGGGACCACTTGATCGTCCATAGTTTTTTCTTTGCTTTTCCCTCGTGCTTCCTGGTCTTGATTCACATTCTACATTCCTAAAATTTTTTGAAGTGATAAACTGTTACAATCGATAATTGTACAAGAAAGATGTATCATATTCTGAGTATTGAGTAGAACAAGCTTGTAGAGTAGGTGATATTACTGGAAGGTTTTAAGCTCCTTAGTATAATTAATTTGCAATGTTGCTAACATGATCAAGCGCTCATGAGCACTTTCTCTAGTACGTTTGGAACAAAGTTTTGGTTCATAGGTGGGGTTATTCGATTGATTCTGTTCCAATTTTGGTAGTTTTTGACTACATATGGGAAGGTAGATAGAAGGTGGGGATTCAGAGGGTAGTACTTTTGGTCGAAAGACGTTAATAAGTTAGTTAGGTGTTGAAATGAGGGGTTCTGAGAGACATATGGGGGAGATCCAATATTTGCGGACACTGATATGGATTGTGATGTAAATGGCTTGAGGGAATTGTCTCTGAAATTATGGTATTGGATTGATTTAGAAGGGGGGAATTTTTGGAGGAATATTGTATTGGGGTATGAAATTTGTGATTGGATTCTGGAGGGAGGTGTGGCTTAGGCGTGAGTCTGAGATTGGGCTCATTAAACTAGTTGGTGGGACATTTAGTTGTTGAATCGATGTATGGTCGATGTTTGATTGCAAAGGATGGAGTATTGTAATATTCGTGTAAGCTTGTGGGATTTTTCCTTGAAAGGTGGTGGTGGTTATAATGTCATCAGAGTTGTGATGTGAGTAAGTAGGATCTGTACTATGTACCATATGAAGTTTTTCGTCCCCTTTTACTGTATAATAGTTTTGATGCACGTATGTTGCACGTGAATATCAAACCATCCATTAATTTAATAGTAATGTGCATATTATTAATTAAAAAAATATATTTAAACAATTATAAAATTAATTAGGAAGTATAATTTCCGATGAATACTGGATGTAAGCTTTCCTATAATTCATATTGACAGTTAGTCACTTTTATATATAGCCTATATCATGAGTTGTGGTCGAATTTCCAGAATATTCTTCCTTTTGCTTCTAGATACACTAAATGTGAACAAGCCTTAGAGGAATCTCTAATTGGATTGGTACAAACAATTTTTTAGAAATATGAAAAAAAGGGAGAAATGACTTTGTTTTTCTCAATGTTAATGTAAAGTATTTTTTTCAGGTTTGGCCTTGAACTTTATTTGATCTTTTATACATGTGGATGGGGAGGGGGTTAGAAGAGTTTCGACCATACCATGTTTAAATTTTTTTTTTTTTTTGTTATAACAATGCTCAAATTTTTTAACTTCTTATAATCAGGAGAATATAATTTTAAAATATTGTTTTGGGCTATATAGATTACCTAGTTTTGATGTACGTGAATGTTAAATCATGCATTACATTAATGATAATGTGAATATTACTAAATTAAAAAATTATGTAAACTATTATAAAATGAATGATAAAGTATAAGTTCATATGAATAGTGGATGTAAGCTTTCTTATGATTGCTATTTAAAGTTAGTCATTTGAAAAATATTTTAGTTACACATCCTCTTTAATATACTTTCTTTTCTCTTCCCCGTAGTGCATTAATTTGGTATTATTTGTATTTTTGGAATTCTTACTATTAATATAATATTAGATAATATGAATATTGATGTAAAATATAAAAGATATACTAAATTGGATATTTTTAGTTTGAATATTTTTTTAATATCATTCATGTTAGGGAATGTTAAAATTTCAATGAACTTCAAGGTTGTCAACGTGTGAAAATCAAACGTGAGTTTTTTAGAATAGAATAATAGAACACAAAAAACGTAGATTAAAATGTGAAGAAGCCCCTTCATATATAGTTAACATAGGTTAGTATGAGAATTTACATATTGTTTCTATCATAGAAGTCCCACCCATTTGAAAATGTCATAGCTCACTGGAAAAACCAAAACTCTTTGAAAAAGTTGTAACCATTCAAATATGAAATGGTCTCTTATTTTAATTTAATATAATATAACATAAATAAATAAGTGAATATATATAAAAAAAAAGTAAAAGATATAATTAATTGGATGTTATAAGAAGAAGAGGAACAATGGAAAACTCAACATTAACGTTTAAAAATTTGAGGAAATCCTTCTTTTCATAACCAACAAAGGTGTAAAAAAGTGAGAACCCTTTCGAAACACTGTTTGGGAATGTCAAAACCATTCAGAGAAGTTACAACTCTCGAAAAAGGTGTAACCCTACCGAAAAGTCACAACCATTCTAAAAGGTCACAACTCATCAAAAAAGTTGTAACTCTTTGGAAATGTCAAAACCCTTAAATATGATAAAGGTGCATGTCTTTAACATAATATAATATAGTACAAATAAATAAAATGAAATATATTTTTATATAAGGTATACTATGTTTTATGTTTTAAGTTGTTGACATTATAATAATTTATCATTTAAGTTATGTAGTTCATTCTTTTATGTTAGTATAAAAGATGAAAAATATAGATATAGATTTGTCTAATTTAAATTTGACATGAAATTTTAACTGATAAAGAAAATTTTTAATTTAAGGATATGCATAATATATAAAAATATCTTTTAAACTTGTGGCCTTAATTAAAGATGAACTCCCAACAACCCAGAAAAAAGAACAGTCATATTAAACTGAAAATTAACATTACAACAAACAAATTGGAAATAGATGAGTACTTATTAAATCTAGTTTAGACACTTCAAATAAGTTTTTGATCAAATTATTTTCCTCCAATATATAGTTTGATACTTTTCATAGCTTGATGTAGTTTGTGCAACAGAAAATCATTGAATTTCTTGTCAAGTAGAATTTGTTGTAAAAATATATTTATGGTAATGAAAATGAGTACATATATGAACTCTTCAAAAAAATTTCATCAAATATTTTTTCTCCAACAGTTTGAGACTTTTTCACAACTTAAACACAAACTACTATCACAATCTTCCTTGTGTTAAAGAAGAAGAATAGAAAATGTATAAAATTCAAAGTATGAGAAAACTCTCATTATGTAGAAACAAAGGATAGTATGAAGATATATTTATCATGCCTAATCTAATAAGTCACAATCCTTTTGAAAAGATACATCTTTTCAAAAATGTCACAATTTATCGAAAAAGTCATGACTCCATCAAAAAGTTACAACCCTTTGGAAAAGTCACTACCTATCAATATTAAAATGTGTGAGATTTTAATATTATGTCGAAAAAAATATAATATAACATATTTACTAAAATGGATATTTTATGTTAGGGGTATTATGGTAATTTAGCATTCTTGTTAGGTAGTTCATGCGTTTAAAGTACTATAGATATATAGATAGATGTTACATTCCCAGCTAGATTTTGTGAGGTAATGTTAAGCATTGAACTTACAACTAATTGGGATATGAGTAGGTTATTGGATGAGGAATTTGAATAAGATTTTCTTGGACTATAAGGGTATAAGTTTAACATTTCCTGGATGAAGTGTATATTTCAGGGAATGTGGGGCATATTTTTTTTTTTTTTTTTGATATTTGGATGTGAGGTTTTTTTTTCATGTGTTCAGGACCTGCATGTTAAGCGGGAAACATTGAATTTGAAAATGTACTTTGCCATCTTTTTTCCTATAATGTGTGTTTTGTGACCTATCGTTGTGAAGAACAATTGTTTTCTTTATCTGTATGGCTTCACATTATCCAGCAATTTGTTGCTAAAATTCTTTATTAGAGTTAGGGACTCGAGGATACTGGTTTGGTGTTTGATACTGGAAGTTTTTTGTTGGCTTTTTTGTTGTTTGGATAGGAAACTGAGGTGTCATCATCACTTGTCAAGGAATTCGAAGTGATGATGCTTTTATATTATGTGTTGGATGTGGATGGAATATCGTTTGGTTATTTTGACAAACATATATTAGGTGGACGATTCTTTTATATTTTTTATGCTCGTAATCAACAACACTAGCCTAGAGTCTGAGTGTCTACGAATCGAAGCTAGTTTATAACCCAACCAAGGGTTGGGTCATGTCCAAAATAGAATGGTAGTAAAAGTAGTAGCTACTTAGAATTCCGTTCTAAATATTGATATTTCAAGAAATTTTTGAATATTAAAATGAAATTCAGTTTCTGACACGTAAATGTCAAATATCAAGATTGTTTTTTCACAAGTAGTAAAATGCAATAAAATAAATGTGAAACAAGTATGTGAGAGAGTTCTTGAGGTGCGATTGCTATATGTGAAGATAAAAGTTGTGGGTACATGCTTTCGGTAGCAAATTTCAAAAGACAATGGTGACTAGGCTAAGCTTTAGGTGAAATCAAGTTTCCTCTTGGGCAACTTAAATCATATAAAAGGGTTCCTCTCGGACAACCACTTGTCTAAACTATCCAACCAGCGCCTTATCCACACTCGTCTAATGACGGGAGGCTTGGATCTGGGACTAGGGCTCACCCTCTCAGGCTGAACTTCATGTCAACCCTCTCGTTAGGAGATCATTCTAGTGGACTTAGTTTCACAGCATCTTTCTCCAGAAAACCAAAAACACATGGGTTATTTTTTATTTGCAACCACAAAACCATTTGATTAAACCACAACAACTAGATGAAATTACCATTGAAATACAGTTTAAGCTACAAGCAAGCAAGACCCAACAAATTAATCAACCCATAATTTCTAAACCACACCCTAAGAATTGGGAGTTTTAGCCACTCATCATGTAGTAATAAAATATACTTAAAATGATAAAGGAATGAAGTGGGTATAAGAGAATAAACCTTAAAAGTAGCACAAGTAGGTAAATGGAGAAGGCCCACTTTCAAAATTGGAAAAAGATCTTCATTCTTCAAGCTTCCACAAAAACCCTCTCAAAACTTGAGACAAAACTTAAGAATAAAGTTTCTAAAAAGAATATCAAGTGTAATTTATTTCAGTCTCTAATTTTCTATATCTAAATAACAAAAGAGTTCATTATTTATAGACTCCATAAATGTGCTGGTGGATCTTTTCTCCACAGTTAGTCGTGATTCGGCGAATCTCTCTTCGTTCAGTTTATCGCCGCTTGTACGATGCCTTCCTTGTCTATGTGTTCTGGATTGATGGGCGATAATATTTTACTTCGCGGAACTGATCGGTGATGCATCGACAACTCCTTAGTTAACGTAATTCCACGATGTAAGTCAGTCTTTAGGTTTGACTCTTGGGGTTAGCCATAGTGTCTAAGGCAAACCCTCTTTTTGTCTCGGGTTGAGATAAGATGAGATTTGGACCATCTGAGTCTCTAAATGCTTGATTGAGACGGAATGGGAGGTGACACTCTTACTTAGGGTGGACACACTTTCTTTTATATCTTTTAGCATTTTCTTCAGCTTTGTTACGAATACCCGAGATCATATACTAAGATTTACCACCTTCTGGGTCCTTAGGATTTTGTCGCTCATGGGTAGCACATATCTATCCTTCTCTCCATCTTTCCAAATCTTATTTCGAACTCTCCATTCTTAGTCTCTATCCTTCCATCCTTTCTCTCTAGCTCAACCTTTTTTACCACCCTGACTTGGGTAGTTCGATTGGTAACCACCACCTTGGTTTGCTAAAAAGTTTGCATCCTCACCGTATGAAGTTTCAAACTTCATTTCATCAGAAATTTTACTCCAAATTCCCACATCATTAGCGCTATGGGTGCCTGCTTCCATGGCATTCTTGGATAGAATATCAAGTTGCATGATGATCTTGGACATTTTTTGTCCCTTTCATTGTCTTTATCAATCTGCTATTTATATAAATGAAAGGTGACTGGAGAAATTCAGTCTTCACGAGTTTACCATACCCTTTTGAGGGTTTTCATGCCATCCAAAAGTTGGGATGCCACCGCGTATGGTTGCTGCATTAGTCCTCTCGGTGAGAGTTGGTTAGCCACCCATTTGTTGACTGAGTCTAGGCGCTGATAAAATTATTTGAGGAGAAAGATATAAAGAAGACCATGTGTTGCGCTTTAAAGTACCATCTTTTTTAATCAGATCCAATTTTCATGTAGGATTCTCCATTCAAATGTTCAAATCGTTGGATGCTATCCCGAATGGTCATCGTCTTCTAAGTGAGAAAGAATCGTATGTTGAAAGTTTTAACCGTTTCCTCCCATGAAGTTATTGAGTTGCGTGGAAACTAAGCTAACCACTTGCAAGTTTCGCCAATCAACAAGAAAGGGAATAGTCTCACTCGAACTGATTCCTGAGAGATGTTTTTAAACGAGAATGGTCCACACAGATCTACAAACACTTTTAGGTTTTGATGTGGGTCCTCGTGATCTAATCCACTAAGTAGTCCCTTTAGTTGAAAAAGTTGCAACATGGTACTAGTTATGTGGAATATTGTGTTTCTCTCTACTGGAGGTAATCGAATGGCCCTGACACATCCCATGATATGTGGGTCATTGACATTGGTTCCTAGACATCTTTCAAATTTCCAATGTCGTCATGATGGCGTACCTGATTTCCATTGCTACCGTTAACACTCATGTTACCTGGGAATCTTAAACAACAAATAAAACAAAACTAAACATTAAGTTAGTGGAAACTACACCATAGAGAACTGAAAACTATAAATAACTATGTTTTCACGTGAAACCACTCCCCTACATCAGGGCCATTTTCATTCTTTTACTTTATTTTTTATGCTCGTGATCAATGACACTAGCCCACAGTTCTTAGTGTCTATGAATCAAAGCTATTTATTTAGTGACTCAACCAAGGGTTGGGGTCGTGTCCCAAGGGAGTGGTAGTGAAGCATAAAATTTCATTCTAAATATTGATAATTTAAGACATTTTTTAATATTAAAACAAATTAAATTCAGTTTGTGACACCAAATTTTAAAATATCAAGATTGGTTTATCACAAGTAGTAGAATGCATTAAATTAAAGGAGAAACAAGTATGGGAGAGAGTTCTTGGGGTGTGATTGCTATATGTGAAAATAAAAGTAGTGGGTGCATGCTTTCGGTAGCTCATTTCACGAGATAATTGTGACTAGGATAAAATTTAGGCGAAAGAAAGTTCTCTCTCAGTCAACTTAGCCCATATCAAATAGGTTCCTCTCGAACACTCACTCGTCTAAACTATTCATCTTACGTCTTAGGTACACTCACTCTTTCAATGGAAGTGCTTATATATGGGACTAGGGCTTACCCTCTCAGGTTGAACCTCTAGTCGACCAACTCCTTAGGAGATCAATTTACTGGTCTTACGACCCAAAGTACCCGTTAGGTTTAACTAGCGTCGTCGTCCTCTAAGAGTATTAATACAAGCCCCTAACATACATCATTGCATATCATAGGTCAAAATTATGGAAAAATGAAAACTTCATATATGGAGTTTACATAAACTCCTCACATACGAAGTGTACATAGACTTCTCCTTTAGAATAACAAATCATATAGAGTCTAAAGTCTCAGCTCACATATAAACCATCTACAAGAGTAGAAATCACGATAGTTTGGGCATAGCCCCTAGTCTAGTACAATAAGCCATATAGGCTATAGCGAAAGTCTCGCCATGTGAATGGATAATTGTCTCAAAACATAGACAATACTAATAAGGCTTGATGAGTGGCTTTATCTTCGGAACTCATGAGGACTCACCAATTGAATTAGCAAATAGCCAAGTCTTCTTATTCAATAACAACCAATCTCCTCAATGACCCGAACCTAAAGTATTTGGGAAAAAGGAGAAAATATGGGTTAGTACAAACCACATGTACTAAATATGGCTCCTATGCGCAAAAACCATCAATGCATGAGAAAAGGACAGTTTAGTAAAAAATCATGCTTTTTTTTCAATTTAACTCAACATGCATATATAAGAAGCATAATAAATCAATTAAGCATAATATTAACCCAACACATAGATCACCCAAACACTGCTTGTGAAATGCCAAATACAGACCCCATAATCCTATCCAATGCTAAATATCACATTAAGCAACCCACTTCATACTCACAACATATTCTTATAATTCAAATGATTAATACATGAACACTACTCATTGCTTATAATCATAAACATAATCATAAAAGAACACTATTTGAACCATCCCTTAAGATCCCACATGTGCAATAAGTAAGAGAAGTCTCATCCCATCCATTCCTATGTAATAGCCTTCATAAGGAGATTGTTTCTAGAATCCTTGACTTACTAACGTTGAGGTTTCCATCTCATGATACAACATATTATTTGGTAATCTGGACTTACTAACATGAGGAAACCCATGTGGGACGCCAGACTTACTAACGTGAGAGCTCCAACTCATTTACATGCCCATTCGGTGCTAATCATTTACTCCCTTTAGTAATAATCTTATTACATCGTAAAAGTTCACATTAGTCTCTTCATAAGAACTACATTCAATCATATCATGATCATGCAACATGAAGACATAATTCATAGTCAATACATGTGCCTAGGGTTAGGGTTAAGGTAATCATGTCATAAAAATCACAAAAACATATTAGCTATAGCATCATTGTCATGTAAGTAGTTTCACCTTTCATCTTTGAGATCAAAGAAGAATCAAGAGCATACCTCATTACCCTTCATGGGGTGTCACCCTTCAACACCCAAGAATTCTCAACCAACATATGAAATAGGGAAATTCATGAAGTATTATCATAACTAAAATCAAAGCAACCAAGTGACATGTTCATCACCCTCAGCAATTCACCTTTATCAATCTAACAAACAAGGGATTCGGGGGAAAGACATGGGTCAAGGGAAAAATCATAGGAATTCATAAATTAACCATCAATTCATATCAAAACAACATTAATTCATCATAATTCATCACAATTGATTAACATTTTAGTTTTAGAAATAACACCCCTGTGAGGAGAAAAACCCTTGTATAGGGAAAACTAGAAATCATCTTTCGAAGGATCTCTTAGGGAAAGAAATCCCAAGACTGAAAGAAACCATACCTTATATATGAGAAATCTACGAAATTGAGTATAAATTTGAGGTATTTGGTCTTCTTCTTCAAGCTTTGAAGCTTCTTCAATGGGGGATGAGTAGAGAGAGAATGTAGAGAGAAGGCAGAGCTTTTTGGGATTTATTTTGGGGTTTTCATTTGAGTGAGTGATTTTGAGGGAAAACTGAAGGAAAATTAATCTTAAACCATCCCCTAAAATACCCAAAATAACCCTCGCTTAGATTTTCCATTTAATGAAGTCAAACTCGAATTCTATTTTCATATTCTTCATCGGGAACAAGTCCGCTTCGCGGAGCTGTTCCCGCAAGATTTCCAAAATTAATTTTTGTAACTGTTGAGTACGTGACCTGACCGCAAATCTAGCTTCAATTTTGATCTTGGTTGAACTAAGTCCACGACGTGGACTTGTTCCCTCCAAGAACAAAAGATGCTGCCTCTTGGCAGCTTGCTTGGTGCAATGTGGGTACCTTTCTGGAACCCTCGGGCGATCCTTGGGGGGGGGGGGGGGTTGGACCTAAATGTTTTCATCCTATATACTAATTTTTACCTACTTAAAGTCATTTTAAAAGTTTTGGACTTCATATGACCCTACAAAACCTTCGCCAAACCTAGGTACGTCAACTAGTTAAATTTTTGTTATTTTCGGACGTTAAAGATTCTCTCTAATGCTATGGCTCCAATGCTTCTCGACCTAGTTATTTATACTTAATTAGGTATAAAATCATCATTACCCAACATATAAGGATCTAGTATAAGTCATTGAACTTGCGGGTGTGTCATCAATATATAATAAAAACTCATAAAACAATGTAAACAACTTAGTTCGTTAAAGATAATGCAATAACAAACTCAACTTTACGTATAATAAAAGTAGTATATTTTCTATTAGAGTTTCTCTAAGAGACAACCATCAGTATAAGCCTAGGAAATGGTACAACTGTCTTGTCTCACGTTGCAAAAGGACCGCACTATATCTTATCATTGGTAAAGTTAATCTAACTACTAACTGAATCTACTAGTCTATGCTAAAAATCACTAAGGAATCGTCTAAAAAGTATGACCCTTTCTCTGTCTATGTTGGCTACATAGTTTATGGAGACTTGAGTTGTTATGAACTCACGTTTAGCTCATGTGTTTTTTCAAAAAATTATTCTCTGTTTGAGGCAATTGCTAAAACATAGCTTTAAAATTCTCTTGGAAATCATAGTTCCCTTTTTCTAAACTATCCAAAGGCTCTGTGGAAGTATAGCTTCCATTCTTTCTCAAAATGTGAAAGCATTTGTAACTCTTAGGGACTATGCAGTTCGCTTATAGCTTTTGAGAAATTCACTCACTCTTTGCTCTTTGTTTAACTTGAAACTTTACTCTTAGAGAATACTTAGTTCTATATAACTTTTGAGATTTAAACTCAACTCATTACTCTTTGCTCTAATTGCATCTTAAGCCTCAAAACAAAGTTAAAATGTTTGTTTAAGACTCTTGAAAACTTTAAGAACTTACTTTAACTTTCTTCTTAACTTTTAAAGTTAACTCTTAACTTCTTTAAGTTTGATATTAACTTTCCTTGAATTGGATTATGGATTCAAGGATCATGATCTCATGTTTATGGGTGATCTCATGATATTAAGATGTACCTTAGAGTGTTGAAATCAACTAAGTGACATAGGTACATCACTTAGGAGCTAGTAGGGAAAGATGGGGGAAGAATGGGGTCTCCATGTGGACCTGAAGCTGTAGGAGGAGCGGTGCGCCAGAGCCTGATAGACAGACACTATACTCGGGCACTCTGGCTGATGCGGCATGCCAGAGCTTGACAGAAAAAGTCTTTTCCGAGGGGCTCTGGTTGACGCGGTGCCCCATGTCCTATCGGACAGGATTTTTGATTTTTCTTCTCCGATTTTCATCTCTAAACCTTGTAAACTCCCATTGATGTTTTTCACAAACACTTAGGATCACTAAAATTCTTAATATCAAATCGATTATATTCATAAAACAGCCTAGAAACACGAATGAAAATAATTAAAGGTATACTCAACCTCAACCAACCAGAATCCAACAATTGTTCATCAAGAACTTCGATGTTCATCATTCAATCTACTCTTAATGCGCTAAATTAAACACATTGGTGTTTCGGTGAAAGAAACCAACACATAAAGATATCACATACCATATAGGGATCACTCTCGACGAATTCCACTAAAGGATCTTGTCGTTCTTGATGAATTCTTGGCCCTTTCTTCTCTTTCCTTCAATTTTTCTAAAACTGACTTAAAGCTTAGTTTTACCCCTAATAAGCGTTTAAAACAAATTTGGAAATAGTAGGGTTAAAATACTACTTTAACCTTAATAAAATCCGGATCGGACTTTCCTTAATCTAACAGCCCAACTTACTATAGGAATATCTGCCTTACACAACCTCAAAAATGTGCAAATCGACTATATTTAAAATATCTAATCAAGGGCTTTCAAATCATGTAAAGAATTGACACTAACTCATCCAGATCAGATCTAGAACTTATGGTCGTTTGAAAATGACCAAAAACTCACTTTTACACTTGGGAATTTTTTTAGATTTTTTCTGTTCTTTCTAAAAATAACTATTCTTAATTACTTTGTTTATTCCTAGCAATTTTGGGTTATGAGATGTTACAGGAAAAAGGATCAAAAGGACACTGCAAGGAGTAGTCGATGCATCGTCGAACACTTCCACAAAGAGGTTTTATATTGCAAGTAGTCTAGAACATGAGACATTGAAGGTAAGGACAAAACGTCATCAAACAGAAGAAGGGAAAGTCGTTGAGTCATTCATGGACCTCGATTAAACTCGGTGACTGGTCAGCCACATCACTATATTTGAAAATATATATAAATACTAATCTTGTTTATTATTTTTGGAGATCCAAACATTATTAGTTTTCAACTTAGAACACTATCTCACTTGTATTTTCTCTCAAGTGAGAGGGTTTTTGGGAAGACTTGAAGAAAAAAGGATTTCATCTTTCCCGAGTTAAAAAGTGGGTCTTCTTCATTCTTCTTCCTTTGCTTAAATCAAGGTTTTATTTCTTGTACCCATTTGATTTTACTATCATTTTAGGTGTATTTTGTTATTTCTTGATGTGTGGGTGTGATTTAGCAAATATGAGTTGATATTATTGTTGAGTCTTGCTTGATGATAGGTTAGATATGTTTTAATGGTGATTTTACCTAGTGGTTGTGGTTTAATTTAATGAGTTTAGAGTTGCAAAAACAAAACCACCCATGCATTTTTGGCTTGCTCAAGACGCGAAACCAAGGCCGCTTGACTTATAGCCTAAGGAGTGGGTTGACATAAGGTTCAACCTGAGAGGGTGAGCCCTAGTCCTATATCCTAACACTCATCTCCAAAGAGTGAGTAGGGTAAGGTATAGGCTGGTGTCGTTCGAGAGGAACCCATTTGAAACGGGGGTAAGATGTTCAAGAGAGAACTTATTTTTATCTAAAGCTTAGCCTAGTCACTATTATCTTGCAAATTTCCAATTGAAATCATGTAGGCAATAGTTTATATAAACTTGTATTGCAGTCACACCCCAAGAACTTCTTGACATACTTGATTTTCCTTAATTTTTACCCTTTTTGCTATACTTGTGACAAACCTACTTTGATATTTGACACTTTTGTGTTCCCCCCTTTTATTTTATGATGTTTTTATTCATAGATCTCTTTCACTACGACTAATTAGAATGAAATTTTAATTAACTACATATTCTTCAAATCGCTCCCCTGGGACACAACCCCAACCCTTGGTTGGATTACTTTACTATCGACGACCGTAGACACCTGAACTGTAGGTTAGTGTCGTTGGTCACGATAAGAAATCACGTAACTTTACTTACAATGATTTTTGCATACGTGAAAATATCACTCATCTTTACTATTATTTGAGCTCACATCTCTTATCCTTGCACGCAATTTACTTATTGTAATATTGCATACTTGATTTTGAATCAATCTATTTGAATGGCTACTATGGCTATAATTCTGATGGATTTGTTCTTTTTTCTATCTATTGGGTTAATTAGGTATGATAGTGTGGCGGGTGTGTTGTCTTATGTGAGGGATGTAAGGGACACATTTCAATTCTAAATGGAGAATTATGAAATGTTCTTCGAGATTATGAAAGTCTTTAAGACTTGTAGGTTTGGGACAAAAATATTTGTAGTGTTATGATTCTCATTACTTTTTTAATGCATGAAAGTTTTTTTAAACATTTTTCATAGAACTGATATTGGGGATGTCATAGCATAAGTTAATGAATTGTTTGAATAATATCATAGTTTATCCTTGGATTTAATGCTCTCATGCCTATTCCTATTAAAAATCCTCAATGATGAAGAGCCACCTTCAAAGAAAACCACTTATACCGAACAAGCTATCAAAAGGTGTGTTTGTTTGTAGAATGGACAATGTCTTTTTTTCCTTATTTTCTGATAATTAAAGTAAAATTTGTTGTTCTTTTTTTTTTTTGCAGCATGGGGCCATTGAGAGAGGATGCATATAATACAACACCATTTACGGGGCCATTTTGTTCTTCACATGAAGAGTTGTATGATCTATTTCCTCTATTTATTTTCTTTATGTTTTGATTTTTTTTTCAAACCAAGAATTTGTTTAAAGTAGATGTGAGTGCCACTAACTAATATTTGCATTTACAAACATTAAAGTTGATATAATAAATCTACAACACCGTTAATAGATACTCGAACTATAATTTGTTCCAATTATATTGAACACATGAACATATAATAAAGTGTTCTATTAGAAAATTTTATTTCAGAATTTAGGACACCTTTTTCTCTATTTTGAAGTGTCAATTACATAGATATGTTAACCACTTCAATTATGTCATAAACCCTGTCTACTCTTTGATAACTTCATTCAGAATTGACAAACTAAGGTAACCTCTGGGTTCTCTATTCTTCATTACTTTCATTTTTTTCACTTAAATTATATCTCATAGGGTTTGAGTTGACATTCAAATTTTCAAAATAACTTCTATGATTGTCTCCCCAAAGCATGGGGTTCCCCCTTATGTTTGCAATGCTACCATAACGTTATGGATGAAAGGACCACGAGCAATAGGGTCGAAAATGGTTCCGTGATAGTAGGGGGAGTTGAACGATATGTTTCAATTAAAGAATTATATTATGGAATGATTTAGGACTTGAAAGACTAAATTTTTACATATTTATGTTCTGCAGCTTTTTAGGAATTGTGATATGTAGAAAAAATTGTCGAAACATAAATTTGTTTCTCCAAGGGCGCCATTTTGATGCACGCCGTGGAGTTTTGGAAATTGAAAGCCACTATGGAAACCTTCCATCTCTCTATAGTGGGTGCAACTGTAGAGTGCTACAACCCACAATGGCGTTATCCCTATGGAGCTATGCACGTCCACATAGCGCCCCTTTCTCTCTATAGTTCTAGCCCGCCCATTAAAAGGAAAGAGAGAAATTATTGAAGCCTCCTAAGTTGCCTCAAGAAACGATTTCTTTTAATGCAGATTTCTGAAATACAAGTCAACAATAGACAGTATTGATGGCCCCAACTAACCCTATGAGAGATATCTTGATGCTTCGATTCATAATAGGTACAAGGATATTCCACATATTGGATTTTATATAAAGAGGGATTTAACATGGGAAAACAATTCATATCATCACCTACTGCTATCTCACAAGATTATCCCTTCCATGGTTCACAACATTTATTGTCACACCCTGAGACTACCCGCTAGATGTAACACGGGACCTCCGATCACGAGTGACCCTAAGCTAACCCTAAGTCATGTATATCACAAGCATCGCAAATAGATAACAAATATAAGGGAAAGAATGACTTCTAAATAATTCAAAACTAAGGACTCCAAATAAGAACAAATCTAAACACATCTTGGGGAAACCACCCTAAAAAACTGAATATTTACTCTGTCTGAAAGCTTCTACTACTGATGAGTTGTTGGGAAAAGTCTCTAGCTAACTCTGAAAATACTAAAAAGAATGGAAGTAACTAAATAAAACAAGCATAATTAAATGTCCTCAAAGTATGAGGAGTTACTCGTGAAGCTGTTGAATATAAGCTGAGAGTCGAACAAAGCGTGATCTACATGTTGAGTCCCTAAACCTACATCATAAAATGATTTTGTAACGACCTATTTAGTCGTTTTGAACAGCAGATTTTATTTCTGGAAAAACTGTCTGAGTCGACGGAACCCACGACGGACCGTCATGGGCACGACGGACCGTCGAGGGTGTCTCGTTCCAAAACACTTAGAATTCTGAAATTTGGGTACTAAAATCGACTCTCTGAACTTCGTCACGGAATGGCAGGATGGACCGTCGTGGGCACGACGGACCGTCACACATCTTCTACAGAAATTAAGTCTCTGAACTTTGTAACAGACCTGCAGGACAGACCGTCGTGGGCACGACGGACCGTCACAGACTATTCAAGGAAATTGAGTCTCTGAACTTTGCGATGGACCTGCAGGATGGACCGTCACAGCCATGACGGACCGTCACAGGTTGCGTAATCCCAGGCTGGGTCGGATTTCTGTTTAAGTTTTAAAGGGGCGTTTTGGACTATTCCTGCTATAATTATAAATTTCGTGGGTTAATATTAATAACTCAATTTCTTGGGGGTTAAAAGAGATAACCTTGAGTTAATTAGTGGGTTAATTCCTCATCCTTTATACTTAATTATATGCTAATTAGGGTAAAAGAAAGAGGGTTTGAATAAGAAAAATAGAAAGAACAAAGAGAGGGAAAGAGAAACGATCGAGAGAGGAGAAACGAAGAGGAAAACACAAAGCTTTGGGAAATTGCTTGCTTGATCACAAAATCTTCGGTGGAGGTAGGTTATGGTTTTTGATACTATTCGTAGTAAACTCTTAATAGCGAATGATATGTATTGGTAGTATTGTAAACCCTTCTATATGCTTAATTGTATGCTTGCATGAATATGATTATATAATTGTGATAAAATAAGCATGATGAAGCTATTGAATCCTAAATCTTGAAAGAAACCCTAATCTACTTTGTTAATGATGATGCCTTGGTATAAAAGAAGGCTTTATGAACTAAAGTAATGAGATTGATGATGCCTTGGTATAAGAGAAGGCTTGATGAATTGATAGAATGAGATTAGTGGATCGGAGTGTCACGTTCCGACACATAGTATTAAGGGATCGGGTGTCACGAACCGACACGTAGAATTAGGGGATCGGAGTGTCACGTTCCGACACATAGTATAAAGGGATCGGGTGTCACGAACCGACACGTAGAATTAGGGGATCGGAGTGTCACGTTCCGACACATAGAATTAAGGGATCGGGTGTCACGAACCGACACGTAGAATTAGGGGATCGGAGTGCCACGTTCCGGCACCAGGATAGAATATGGATCGGAGTGTCACGTTCCAACACCAGGATAGAATATGGATAGGAGTGTCACGTTCCGACACCAGGATAGTATATGGAGCGGAGTGTCACGTACCGACACGAGAGGAATAAAGATAATGAATCTTGAAAGATGTTAAATATACTCGATTTAATGAACCTAATTCCCAAATGAGTATGGTATTGAGGCTTGAGTCCTCATGGATGAACTTGGTGGTACTTATTGTTGATTATAGTAGTTGTTGGTTCTACATGTTGAGTATTGTAGTTGATTTATGATATTAACTGATATATACTGTTTTCTATTTTGAGTTGGCCGATGATACCTACTCAGTACGTGTTCCTTGTACTGACACCTACTTGTATTTTTCTCTTTGTTATTTGTGGAGTGCAGAAACGTACCATTGACTTCGACTCGTCCGCAACCCTAGCCAGTCTTCAACATATCAGATTTCATGGTGAGCTATTATTCCTAGCTCAGACTGGATTCTTTCCTTCACGTCTTGATGTCTTGAAGTTCTGACATGGACCATCTCTTTTACTTATTTTAGTTTCTTAAATACTCTTAGACTTAGAATTTGAGGATAGATGTTCTTGGTGTGATGACTTCCAGATTTGGGGATAATAAGTTGATAAACTTTAGAATGTTTATTTATTAGTTATATTAATAAGATTTTGAGTCTTCCGCATTATATTCTGTTTATTATGGTTGAAATGTTGGGGTTAGATTTGTTGGTTCGCTGACATAGTAGGATAAGTGTAGGTGCCACTCGCGGCTCGGTTTTGGGTCGTGACAAACTTGGTATCAGAGCATTAGGTTCGTTGGTCTCATCACACAAGAACGAGTCTAGTAAAGTCTTAAGGAACGGTAGGGGGACGCCTTTAATTTTCTTTGAGAGGCTATAAGACTTTAGGAAAATTCCATTCTTTCATTCTTTCTTTCGTGCTATTACTTTGATCCAATTGGTATCTAGGTGATACAAATTGGTATCTGACCATCTTCACTCTATTTCGCAGATAGTTAGAACTAGAGCAACGACTGCGCCAACACCAACACCGGCAAGACAGGATGCGTCTGAGCCAGCCACTGGGGCTGTAGCTCGGAGAGGAACAGTGGCAAGAAGCCGTGGAAGAGGTCGTGGGAGGACGTCCTCTAGAGGAAGAGGACAAGCACCTAGCCCATCTGGTACTAGGGCAGTAACTCCTCCACCGACTGAGGAAGTGATAAGAGAGGGTGAGGAAGGGGAGAATGAACAAGTGCAGAATGAGGAATTGCCACCCCAACCTACCCCAGAGATGATCAATCAGGTTCTTGCTTATCTTAGCGGGTTATCTGATCAGGGCCAGACACCTCTAGTGTTTTCTGCACCAGCACCTCAGGTTCCGGAGGTACAACATGCAGCTACTGTGGCTCCCCGCATGGATGCCTCATTGGAAATAGGCATGTTTCCTCGTCTGACTACAGGGCCTATAATGACAAATGATCAGCATGAACTTTTCAGTAAGTTCTTGAAATTGAAACCTCCAGTCTTCACGGGTGCTGAATCTGAGGATGCCTACGATTTTCTGGTTGACTGCCATGAGCTACTACACAAGATGGGTATAGTAGAACGGTTTGGTGTTGAGTTTGTGACTTATCAGTTTAAAGAGAACGCCAAAATGTGGTGGCGGTCACATGTTGAGTGTCAACCAACAGAGGCACCACCTATGACTTTGACATCATTCTCTAGCTTATTTATGGAGAAGTATATCCCCCGGACTTTGAGGGATAGGAAAAGAGATGAGTTCTTGAGCCTAGAGCAAGGTAGGATGTCGGTTACTGCATATGAGTCTAAGTTTCGTGCATTATCCAGGTATGCCACCCAACTTTGTTTCAGTACACAAGAGCAGATTCGCCGTTTTGTGAAGGGGTTGAGGTCAGAGTTGCGGATTTCAGCCTTACAGGTAGCGGCTACAGCGAAATCCTTTCAGGAAGTGGTAGACTTCGTAATAGAGGTGGAGGGAGTGAAGCCAGATGACTTCACCATGGCATCGACATCAAAAAGGATTCGAAAGGGAGGTGAGTTTAATGGTTCTTACTACAGAGGGCAAGGCTCAGGAGGTTACTCGGTCCGACCAATTCAGTCTTCACTACAGATTGTAGTTGGGGGTCCACCTCAGACCGGTCAACACTTCTCTGAGAGACCTATGCTTGACTCCAGAGAGTGTTATGGATGTGGGGAGACTGGACATATTAGGAGGAATTGTCCGAAACAGAGTTATAGACCCCCAATAGCTAGAGGTAGAGGTGGTCATGGTAGAGGCCGTTATTCTGGAGGACGTGGTGGTCGAGGTAATGGTGGTAACCAAAACGGCCGGGGTGATGGGCAAACTGGAGCCACTACAACACAACATGGTAGGGGCAACGGACAGACAAGTAATGGGGCCCATTGTTACGCTTTCCCTGGGAGATCTGAAGCGGAGACATCTGATGCTGTTATCACAGGTAATCTTTCGGTTTGTGATTGCATGGCTTCTGTTTGTTTGATCCTGGATCCACATTTTCTTATGTATCTTCCTTCATTTGCTACTGGTCTTAATTTACCTTGTGAATTACTTGACATGCCTATTCGTGTTTCTACTCCGGTGGGTGAGTCTGTGATAGTTGAAAAAGTATATAGGTCTTGTTTCGTGACTTTTGTGGGGAGCAACACTTATGTAGATTTGGTTATCCTAGAAATGGTTGACTTCGATGTAATTCTGGGTATGATTTGGCTTTCTCCAAATTTTGCAATCTTGGATTGTAATGCTAAAACCGTGACGTTAGCCAAGCCTAGGACAGATCAGTTAGTGTGGGAGGGCGACTACACTTCCACTCCGGTTCGTATCATCTCCTTTCTTCGTGCTAAGAAAATGGTTAGCGAAGGGTGTTTAGATTTCCTGGCACATCTCAGGGATGACACTACCCAAGTACCTTCAATTGAGTCGGTTTCGGTAGTCCGTGAGTTTCTAGATGTGTTCCCTGTAGATCTTCCTGGTATGCCACCGGATAGAGATATTGATTTTTGCATTGATTTGGAACCGGGTACTCGCCCCATTTCTATACCCCCTTATAGAATGGCTCCCGCGGAGTTAAGAGAGTTAAAGGCCCAACTTCAAGAGTTGTTGAGCAAAGGCTTCATTAGACCAAGTGCATCTCCTGGGGTGCTCCGATGTTATTTGTGAAGAAGAAGGATGGGAGTTTTCGGATGTGCATAGACTACCGGCAGTTGAACAAGGTAACTATTAAGAACAAGTATCCCATTCCTCGCATTGATGACTTGTTCGATCAGTTACAAGGTGCTTGTGTCTTCGTAAAATTGACTTGAGATCCGGTTATCATCAATTGAAAATACGGGCAACGGATGTGCCAAAGACTGCTTTTTGAACCAGGTATGGGCATTAAGAATTTGTAGTGATGTCTTTTGGTCTTACGAATGCCCCTGCTGCGTTCATGAGCTTGATGAACGGGATATTTAAGCCATATCTGGATCTCTTTGTGATCGTATTCATTGATGATATACTAATATACTCAAAGAGCAAGAAAGAACATGAGGAGCATTTGAGAATGGTATTAGAGTTGTTGAGGAAGAAAAAGCTTTATGCCAAATTCTCCAAGTGTGAGTTTTGGCTAGATTCAGTGTCCTTCTTGGGGCATGTGGTTTCTAAGGATGGAGTGATGGTGGATCCTTCTAAGATTGAGACAGTGAAGAATTGGGTAAGACCTACTAATGTGTCAGAAATAAGGAGCTTTGTTGGTTTAGCTAGCTATTACCGTCGATTTGTCAAAAGATTCTCTTCTATTGCTTCCCAATTGACGAACTTGACTAAGCAGAATGTTCCATTCGTATGGTTAGATGAATGTGAGGAAAGCTTTCAGAAACTCAAGACCTTGTTGACTACTGCACCAATTCTTACCTTGCCAGTAGAGGGTAAGAACTTCACCGTTTATTGTGATGCATCCTATTCTGGTTTGGGTGCAGTGCTAATGCAAGAAAAGAATGTGATTGCTTATGCTTCGAGGCAATTAAAGGTGCACGAACACAATTATCCGACCCATGATTTGGATTTGGCTGCGGTAGTATTTGCATTAAAGCAATGGAGACACTATTTGTATGGGGTGAAGTGTGAAGTCTATACGGATCATCGCAGCCTACAATATGTCTTCACTTAGAAGGATTTGAATTTGAGACAGTGGAGATGGATGGAACTACTGAAGTACTACGATATCACTATTCTGTATATCCCGGGAAATAATATATGTGGCAGACGCCTTAAGTAGAAAGGCAGGAAGCATGGGAAGTCTAGCTCATTTGCAAGTTTATAGACGCCGTTGGCTAGAGAAATCCAAAACTTGGCTAATGACTTTATGAGGCTAGAAGTAAATGAGAAGGGAGGATTTTGGGCTTGTGTGGAGGCGAGACCTTCTTTTCTTGACAAGATCAAGGGAAAACAGTTTGATGATGAGAAACTTAGTCGAATTCGGGATATGGTGTTGCGAGGAGAGGCTAAAGAGGCAATAATTAATGAGGAAGGTGTTTTGAGAATTAAGGGAAGGGTATGTGTGCCCCGTGTTGATGACTTGATCCACACTATTCTTACAGAGGGTCATAGTTCCGGATACTCTATACATCCTGGTGCAACCAAGATGTACCGTGACCTAAAGCAACACTTTTGGTGGAGTAGAATGAAGCGCGACATTGTTGATTTTGTTGCCAAATGTCCAAATTGTCAACAGTAAAGTATGAACACCAGAGGCCCGGAGGAACACTTCAGAGAATGCCCATTTCTGAATGGAAGTGGGAGAGAATGCAATGGACTTCGTGGTTGGTCTTCCAAAGACATTGGGAAAGTTTGATTCTATTTGGGTAATTGTGGACAGATTAACTAAGTCTGCTCACTTCATTCCGGTCAAGATGACTTAAAATGCAGAGAAGTTATCTAAAATCTATATCACAAAAATTGTTCGACTGCATGGAGTTCCACTCTCCATTATATCAGATAGAGGTACGCAGTTTACTTCTAAGTTTTGGAGAACATTGCATGCGCAATTAGGTACTAGGTTTGACCTTAGTACTACATTTCACCCTCAGACCGATGGTCAGTCTGAGCGAACAATTCAAGTATTGGAGGATATGCTTCGTGCATGTGTGATAGAATTTGGTGGTCATTGGGATAACTTCTTACCCTTAGCGGAGTTTTCAAATAATAGCTATCACTCAAGTATTGATAGGGCTCCATTCGAAGCATTGTATGGGAGGAGATGTAGGTCTCCCATTGGTTGGTTTGATGCATTTGAGGTTAGACCTTAGGGTACTGATCTGTTGAGAGATTCAATAAAGAAGGTGAAATCTATTCAAGAAAAGCTTTTAGAGGCTCAAAGTAGGTAAAAGGAATATGCGGATCGAAAGGTTAGAGACTTGGAGTTCATGGAGGGTGAACAAGTCTTGCTGAAGGTTTCACCCATGAAAGGGGTGATGCGGTTTGGTAAAAGAGGTAAGCTAAGCCCAAGGTATATTGGACCATTTGAAGTACTTAAGCGAGTAGGAGAGGTGGCTTATGAATTAGCCTTGCCTCCAGGACTGTCAAGAGTGCATCCGGTATTTCATGTGTCCATGTCGAAAAGATACCATGGGGATGGAAACTACATAATTCATTGGGATTCAGTTCTGCTTGATGGGAATTTGACTTATGAGGAGGAACCTGTTGCTATTTTAGATAGAGAAGTTCGCAAGTTGAGTCGAGGGAGATTGCATCCATCAAAGTCATGGAAGAATCGACCCGTTGAAGAGGCCACTTGGGAGAAGGAGGCTGATATGCAAGAAAATACCCACACACCTGTTTACAGATTCAGGTACTCCTTTTCGCCCTTGTTTTTTCTTCTTGTGATCGTTCGAGGACGAACGATGGGTAAATTGGTATCTATTGTAACGACCTATTTAGTCGTTTGAGCAGCAGATTTTATTTCTGGAAAAACTGTCTGAGTCGACGGAACCCACGACGGACCTTCATGGGCACGATGGACCGTCGAGGGTGTCTCGTTCCAAAACACTTAGAATTCTGAAATTTGGGTACTGAAATCGACTCTCTGAACTTCGTGATGGAATGGCAGGACGGACCGTCGTGGGCACGACGGACCGTCACACATGTTCTACAGAAATTAAGTCTCTGAACTTTGTGACGGACCTGCAGGATGGACCGTCGTGGGCACGACGGACCGTCACAGACTCTTCAAGGAAATTGAGACTCTGAACTTTGCGACGGACCTGCAGGACGGACCGTCACAGCCATGACGGACCGTTACAGGTTGCGTAATCCCAGGCTGGGTCGGATTTCTGTTTAAGTTTTAAAGGGGCGTTTTGGACTATTCCTGCTATAATTATAAATTTCGTGGGTTAATATTAATAACTCAATTTCTTGGGGGTTAAAAGAGATAACCTTGAGTTAGTTAGTGGTTAATTCCTCGTCTTTATACTTAATTATATGCTAATTAGGGTAAAAGAAAGAGGGTTTGAATAAGAAAAATAGAAAGAACAAAGAGAGGGAAAGAGAGAAACGATCGAGAGAGGAGAAACGAAGAGGAAAAACACAAAGCTTTGGAAATTGCTTGCTTGATCACGAAATCTTCGGTGGAGGTAGGTTATGGTTTTTGATACTATTCGTAGTAAACTCTTAATAGCAAATGTATGTATTGGTAGTATTGTAAACCATTCTATATGCTTAATTGTATGCTTGCATGAATGTGATTATATAATTGTGATAAAATAAGCATGATGAAGCTATCGAATCCTAAATCTTGAAAGAAACCCTAATCTACTTTGTTAATGATGATGCCTTGGTATAAAAGAAGGCTTAATGAACTAAAGTAATGAGATTGATGATGCCTTGGTATAAGAGAAGGCTTGATGAATTGATAGAATGAGATTAGTGGATCGGAGTGTCACGTTCCGACACATAGTATTAAGGGATCGGGTGTCACGAATCGACACGTAGAATTGGGGGATCGGAGTGTCACGTTCCGACACATAGTATAAAGGGATCGGGTGTCACGAACCGACACCTAGAATTAGGGGATCGGAGTGTCACGTTCCGACACATAGAATTAGGGGATCGGGTGTCACGAACCGACGCGTAGAATTACGGGATCGGAGTGCCACATTCCGGCACCAGGATAGAATATGGATCGGAGTGTCACGTTCCGACACCAAGATAGAATATGGATCGGAGTGTCATGTTCCGACACCAGGATAGTATATGGAGCGGAGTGTCACGTACCGACACGAGAGGAATAAAGATAATGAATCTTGAAAAATGTTAAATATACTCGATTTAATGAACCTAATTCCCAAATGAGTATGGTATTGAGGCTTGAGTCCTCATGGATGAACTTGGTGGTACTTATTGATGATTATAGTAGTTGTTGTTGCTACATGTTGAGTATTGTAGTTGATTTATGATATTAACTGATATATACTGTTTTCTATTTTGAGTTGGCCGATGATACCTACTCAGTACGTGTTCCTTGTACTGACCCCTACTTGTATTTTTCTCTTTGTTATTTGTGGAGTGCAGCAAACGTACCATCGACTTCGACTCGTCCGCAACCCTAGCCAGTCTTCAGCATATCAGATTTCAGGGTGAGCTATTATTCCTAACTTAGACTGGATTCTTTCCTTCATGTCTTGATGTCTTGAAGTTCGGACATGGACCATCTCTTTTACTTATTTTAGTTTCTTAAATATTCTTAGACTTAGAATTTGAGGATAGATGTTCTTGGTGTGATGACTTCTAGATTTTGGGGATAATAAGTTGATAAACTTTAGAATGTTTATTTATTAGTTATATTAATAAGATTTTGAGTCTTCGCATATTAATTTGTTTATTATGGTTGAAATGTTGGGGTTAGATTGGTTGGTTCGCTCACATAGTAGGATAAGTGTGGGTGCCACTCGCGGCTCGGTTTTGGGTCGTGACAGATTTAGAGCAAAGTCTACGTTAGTACTTGGAATGTATTGCACATGAATGATATAGATACTAAGTTGAGCAAAGTATATCAGTTGAACAATGGACAATTGAGAAATGATATAATCTGAACAGGGATATCGATATGCTCTGAAGTTTAACTGAAATATTAACTAAACGCAATGAATAAATATTGATCATGAAGATAACATGTTGAACTATATAATTTAAGTAAATGTAGAATGCCTGGTCATGGCACTTAGAGTCTTTCAATGGGAGATATTATTAACCAATATAAGCTACGTGATCTAAACGTGGAGTCCGATATATACTCACCGTATATTGGACACGATACGCCTTTCTAGGGGTATAGAAGAATAATTGTGGTGTGATCACTAAAAATGATTCCTAACTAAGTGGACTTATAACCTTTGTTGGAACGTACTTCTAGGATTCGAGGGTGCGTTAAATCCTAGTGCAACTTTGTGCTAGGTCTACTCCCATATGAATACTCATGAAGCTAAAATGCACTAAAAAGCGTAGCTCAAAAGTGACATGTTAACTGAGAATGCAACATTTATATACTGAGAATATGACATTCAAAATCAGAGGTATGAATTTCACTCTAACTGGCATAGCAAGTATAATTCATGAACTAGGATAAATTCAGACAAGCTAGGGTTCTAAGTGATATGAATGAAATTATACTAAATTATCACAAAATGAGTTTATTTAAATAAAAAAAAACCATAGTCACAATAAATCTTGAAAATCTGAAACTTAGGTTTGAGAGTTTTTGAGGGTTTGAAGTAATAATTGAGTTCTAGGGACCTACTTGGTGAAACTAACCCAATAGTAAAATCCCACATACCTGGTAACGAAAATTACATAGAAATTTTAGGCCGAAGTTTCAAAAAGCCTCTGTTTGTTCTTGGAAGAAACTGATGCCTCTTTCTCCACTTTTTGTTCTAATTTCAGTGGTTTTAGAAGAATGAGGATTTTTTATATGTTATGGATAGATTACTAGGCTAAGATGGAGTAAAATGACGTATTTTAGATATTAACCGACATAGTTTAAATGTCAAATGCATAGGGAAAATTACAGAACAACCCTTAACGTAAATCCACGAGGCAGCTCACCGATCGTTGATGGGACTACGGCCCATCGAACGGGTCGTGCTTCTTGGACAATGTTAATTGTTCTTGGTATAACCATCCACTATTAACTTCACTAACCGTTCTACGAACACGTCGGCACCCATGTGAAGTTCCACGGACTTTCACTTCGTATGTTTTCCTTTACATGAGTTGGTCTTATAAGCTTGGTTAGAGTTAAATCACGACAAGGGTGACGTGTCGTGGTCCTTTTAACGACCCGTGAACCCCTCCATGGTTCAACTTTCTTTATTGTTTAGTATATGTTAAATTTGTGAGGTATTACAATTTAACCCCTTGGGAACATTCGTCCTCAGATGAAGTCCAAACAAATCGAGTTTCGAGGAAAGAGCTGAAATTCCTACAAGATAAATACTAAAGATGTTATATATCTAACTAAACTGAGTTTCAAGAATAACGCAAATATGTTGAAACGCAAGGATAACTTAGGGAACAAGATATTGATACTGACTTACACAAGATTAATTGAGAGATTGGAGAGGAACTATTACCTCAAGTTGAAATTGTATCGAAAGGAAGGGGGTGAGGATATTTGGACATCAAGGATACTTTTGCTTCCAAAGTAAATGAATTATAAATAACATACATCAGTTAGTAGAGTTTATTATTTCCTTCTTGATCCAAATCTCTTTTTTTTTTAAAAAAAATTGAAAATATAACGGGAAAACTCTAAATATTCCTATATCCATTATATCAACAGTAGAAAAGATGTTCTTGTGGGGGCATATTTTTCTATTGTTGTCCTCTACGGCAGATTAATTGGGATATCTAAGAGGCGCTAGTCTATGTTATGGAAGATGTAAGTGATTCAAGTAGGATCTCTCTCATTTATCGTTAGGAAACCCTTGTGATTACCTCTCGACATGATCCTAAATGTTGGCTCGTCAAGTTGGCTTCTTGTGGCGGGCTTTCCACTATGAGTCCTGTTGACTTGTCTCGGTATGTTTTTCACTATACATGTGCCTCACAATTAGAATCCCACCACAAGAAGATCAACTTTACAAGCCAAAATTTAGGTTCGTGTAAAGATGTAATCACAAGAGTTTCAGAACTATAAATGAGAGAGAGCCTACTTTAATCGCTTGTATGAATTGTTGCATAAACTAGCCCCTGTAAGGTCTCCTGACTGATCTACCATAGAGTACACCAATAGAAAATAACCCCACCCCCAACCACCCGAACGCTAGAAAATCTTTTCTTCTTTGATGGAAGAGAAATAGTATGATTGGGAGTTGGCACATTAGATTTTTAACTTTAAATGAGATTTTAATTAAGAAGGAAATCATCAGACCTACTAATTGGGGTATGTTATTTATGATAACTAATGTATTTATAATTTAATTATGCTAGTCCTTACCAAAGAATTTGTCCCAAACTTTCCGATGTAGGGCAGATATATCTCTTGTTAAAAAGTGGTGTGTGTATATATATATTATATATATAATATATATATATATATATATATATATATAAAGTTATGTAACTAATCGTTTCTTATTACCATGTTCTTGAACAAATTTATTTTGTTTAATAAAAAATGAATACAAAAATTATTTTTTAAATTCTAAAAATGTTATGTGACCTTAATAAATTGCCTCACCCATTTTTAACCCTTACGGATATAAACCAAATGAAAAATAAACCAATCATGCATTTTTTTAACATAAGAAAATAAATAAGAAACTCATTTATTTTTCTAGAAAATTGTTTTTCATGCAATACGTTTTCGTTCCTAAGAAACATACCATGCATTGTAATTCACGTGTCACATTTTAGTTTTACTAATGTAATGACACAATCATCTATTTTTATATTAAAATAAAATAAGTTACTTAAAAAATAGTTGACTAATTGAATAAACTTTAACGTGTATAAAAATGACTAAGATTGCATTATTATTTCAATTCATGTGTGTTAGTTACATATTTCACAAGTACCAAAACAATAATTTATCAATAAATACAATACCATACGTGTTATGATCCTCTATAATTAAGTTTTTAATTTACATATATTGGTAAAAATAGTGTTTTACACTTTTCTTTTAGTACTACTTCATCTTTCTCAAAAGACTTGTCTCCATTACAAAAAATAGTTTCCCTCTGAAAAATGTAAGTTATTTTCTAAATGTACTTTTAGTGTGCTAATATTGTTCAATTTGACTCAGGTGTATATTTATGGATTCAGGGAATGCCTCTATTTTAACAAGGTTATTTATACTGTCTTGAGTCTAGCAAAGGGGAATTCCAAACTTGTGAAGGTGGTTTTATAACTTGGGTGGACAGCGGGACTCATACGGAATGGCCTGTCTTTGTAGATCTCCATTTGGGGAGTCCTCCACTTGTTGAAAAGCACAACAAAGGCCCAATGCTTCTATGTGATAAGGAGTCAGAAAGGACTGTGAAATTGATGAAGAATATTTTTTTAAGATTTTTATCATCCTACAAATGTTCATGTTTGAAAAGATTGAAGAAACCTTACCCCAGAACAAGAACCAGGTTCTTGTAAGTTTCTTTTAAGTAAAGAACACAAACACTTATTAAATTAAAAATCTTCCTCACTCAAGGAAGGAAAACCTCGTTTTATTAATTCACTATAAGATTTTGTGATTACAACTCAATAATCAAAAAGCCTTATCACTACTACTTCTCTCGATTGACTACAATCGATCTCTCGAAAAGGTCAAACCCACCTTTTGTTACAACCCTCACTGAAACTTAACCCTACAAGAAGCCAAACCCACCCCTTGTACAATAAAACGTAACTTACAATCAAGAACAAAACAAGAAGATAGTTTTACACGTTGAAAACTTTCTCACTCAAGAATGTTTTAAACTTAGCAAATCAATCGATCTTGAAGACTTCAGTTTGATGAATAAATCTCACTTTTCTCTCTATGTGAAGTCGTGATCTTCTTCATCTGTGATTGTCCTCTTCTTATAGAGTTTTCTTTTGCCTTGAATCCTTATCAGATAAGGTAAGGAAATTATTGTTAAATAAGGATTACCGTTTAAAGTACAATCCTTATTATACACAATTTCCTTCCTTAATAATATATTTAAGGTTTCTTTTTTTGTATCAACTTATACCTTTAATATATTATTTTTGGATTTGACAAATAACTCTATTTTCTTGACTACGTGGCTGACCCATTTTTACACGCTTTTGGCTGCTTTGCTGCATCGATATGCTAGTGATAATTTGCACTTTTTGTCTATCATCAAAACATCGATTATATTCTATAGTAGAATTATCGATTCTATCATATTCCCCCTTTTTGATGAAGACAAATCTATCTGTGTGGTGCAAATACACTCTTTCCCCTTTTGACAAATCAAAAAGTGTCCAACAGCAGCTAAACAAAACCAAATATCATCCATAGCAACAATTGAAGCTCAGCCAGTTGAGCATAATAAAATGTTCTGGCAACCAAACGAAGAGTAACTATACAGAGTTAAACATCTAATAGAACCAGATTCAAACAAGATGCTTTTTCAAGTTGAAGTTTGACTAGGCTTGGTTGAAGCAGACGCAAGCATGTCCAGAACTCTGTCAACTCTTGCATTGTTAGCAAGTTGCTGCTGCACCAACTGATCCTTCAATCTGTGAATTTCAGCATTTGAAGTACGAAGTTCAGCACGTAATTTCTGGTTTTCTAACTCAAGAGTGGCATATTTTTCTTCAGCCACTTTGAGTTCCCTGAGTAACTGAGCAACAGGACCAGATGTACGTGGAGAAGCATTTGCAACCTGCTCCGACTCCATGGGAATGCCACAATCAGCAAGAATGGTTTGAGTGAACATATTTGCACGAGTTAAAATCCTGCCTTCTCCCAATGGTACTTCAAATGCATCAAACACTCTAGTTAACAGATTTCCAAAAGCTAATTAATGAGAACCTTGTTTAGGATCAACAATTCTAGCAAGATATTTGATAATCAGTGTGGGTCAGTCAATGCGTTCTTTGCACTCAAGAGCATTCATAAGTCCATGTCTCTTATGGAGGCAATGTGACGTTGGTGACCTCTAGGCAGTATCACCTTATGAACTATCTCAAAAACAAGCTTATGCAATGATCTCATAATGCCCTTTAAAACATTTTGTGCCCTAGAATTGACTCTACCTTGAGAGAATTTGGTTGGCAAGCTAGAATGTTCATCAAAACCCCAATGATACTCATTAATCCCAACAGATGGTATATGCAAGATTTCCCCAAGTTTAGTTGCATCAAAAACTATGTCAACCCCCTTCACATTAGATGATACCACATCTCCATCCAGGATTACCAAATTTGTATAGAAATCTACCACTTCTTGTTCATAAATCAAATTAGGTTCAAGGAATAATTCCTCCCACCCCTGAAACATTAGTAGTTCACAAACCTGCTTGACTATATCCATTGAAAGTATATCAGGGTGAAAAGTTCTACCCCTAAGCACTCCTTTGGTTTGGAAATACTTTTTCTTTCCCAGTTTGAGAAATTTATGTACATTTCTTTTTGCAGATTTTTATTTTGATTGAGGAGTTGCAGAATGTTTACCCTCAGAGACATCATCAGTTTCAGAATCAAGATTCATTGGAGAAACAGATGAGTGAACAGGAGACTTACCCAGACGACGACGCTTCACACTAGATGTTGCATCATCAGTTGGTTTGACCACATTCGCACTACGAGTCAATGGCCTGTGTGGACGAACTTGTTTAACTGCAATGTGCTTTCTTGGCCATCTTGTTTTTTTAGGGTGAAGTGTGCTCAAAAGAATGTCATCATTGATTGGAGAATGTGTAGATGGTGGTGGATTTTGAGGAGTGGTTTTGTGAGATGGGGAAGAAGAGTGATTATTTGGGATAGTGGTTATGGGAGTTTCTGGGTTTGGTGATAATGGGGTTTCTTGGACTGGTGGTGGTGGAGATTCTATGATTGGTGGTGGTGGAGATTCTGCAACTAGAGGTGGAGATGCTTCTTTAACTAGTGATGGTGGAGACGTAAATTTTGGTGGTGGAGATGTAAACGGATCTGATTTGGGTGAGAATGTAGATGGTTTGGTTGAAAGTTGGCTTTCTTCCCCTTGATTAAGCACAGTATCAACGACCGGGTTCTCTCCCCCCTGAGAAAATGCACTGTCAGATGAATTTTCGTCATCTAAGTAAGCAACGAGTGGATTAACCATGGTGATGGAGGGGATTTCTTTTTCTTTTTTCTGAAGAATGAAGAAGAGAAAAAGTTGGTTGCTTGTTTAGAGAGAGTGCTTTATTGGGAACGGTTTTGATGTTGTATTTGAGGGGTTTGAGTAATTATGGGGGATTGACATCGAGGAGACGTGTGCTTTGACGGTTGCACCTGCTTTTCAGAGACGTGACATAGGAGAGAGAAGATGAAATTGTTTTCCCCTTTTTTTTTGACAGCCAAGTGTAAAGCAGTTGTAGAACCAACTTGACTGAACCTGGTTCATATCTCCTTAGAACTTGGTTGGACAGAATTCAATCTAAAAAGATGAGCCCTAACTCAAGTCTATTTTTCTGAAATGACTCTCTTCCTAGTGCCTTGGTGAAAATATCAGCAACTTGATCCTCAGTTTTGCAGAACTTCATTACTATGTTTCCATTTTCAACATTATCACGAAGAAAGTGATGTCTAACATCTATGTGTTTGGTGCGTTTGTGTTGAACTGGGTTTTTGGCCATGTTCATAGCACTTGTATTATCACATAGAATAGGAATACAACCTATTTCTATACCAAAATCTTTAAGCTGCTGTTTTATCCAAAGAAGTTGGGCACAACATGAAGCAGCTGCAACATACTCAGCCTCCGCAATAGATATAGCCATTGAATTTTGTTTTCTAGTTGCCCAAGATATTAAATATGGTCCTAAAAAGTGTGCCATCCCAGAGGTACTTTTTCTATCAACCATATGTCCTGCATAATCTACATCAGCAATCCTTTTAAGTCAAAAGAGTCCCCAGTTGGATAGCAAGAACCAGGTTCATTGTGCCTTTTAAATATCTCAAGATTCTTTTGACAGCTTTTAGATGTGATTCCTTGGGACAGGACTGAAACCTTGCACATAGACCAACACTGAACACTATATCAGGTCTACTAGCAGTGAGGTATAGGAGTGATCCAATCATACCTCTATATCTAGTGTCATTGACTGGTGAACCTGGTTCATCTTTATCAAGCTTTGTTGTTGTCCCAATGAGTGTGTCATTTGACTTAGATTCATTCATATCATACTTCTTCAGTAATTCCTTGATGTACTTTTGTTGATGAATTGATGTTCCAACTGGAGTTTGCTTAATTTGGAGTCCCAAAAAGAAGTTTAAATCTCCCATCATGCTGATCTCAAACTTACTATTCATTAGTTGAGAAAATTCTACTCCCAGTGAATCATTGGTTCCTCCAAATAAGATATCATCTACATATACTTGGACTATGAACAGATCTTTACCTTATTTTTGAAGAAACAATGTATTATCAATTTTTCCTCTTGTATATCCATGTGTGAGAAGAAAAGTGGACAATCGATCATACCATGCTCTAGGTGCTTGTTTTATCCCATAGAGTGCTTTGTCCAGTTTATATACATGATCAGGATACATGGTATTCTCAAAACCTGGGGGTTGTTTTACATACACCTCTTCTTGCAGATAACCATTTAAGAAAGCACTTTTGATATCCATTTGGTAGAGTTTGAACTCCATGTGAGCAGCATATGCGACCAATATTCTTATTGCCTTAATTCTTGCTATTGGTGCAAAGGTTTCATCATAGTCTATTCCTTCTTCTTGGTTGTATCCCTGTTCAACTAGTCTAGCTTTGTTGCGCACTATTTGACCTCGCTCATCGAGCTTGTTTCTAAACACCCACCCAGTTCCTATTACCGTCCTGTTTTGAGGTTTTGGAGCCAGGTTCCATACTCTGCTTCTTTCAAACTGGTGAGTTCTTCTTGCATGGCACTAATCCAATCAGAGTCTAGTAGTGCTTCCTTTATATTTTTAGGCTCAATCAGGGACACATAGGCAGAGAATGCACACATGCTACGTAATTTGGATCTTGTAGAGATGCCTCAGTTAAGAGGAGTAAGAATGTTTTGCAAAGGGTGAGAGCTTTGATGTTTCCAACTGTGAGTTGGAATACTTACTGGCTCTTGAGGTGCAGACGAACCAGTTTCATTAGTAGACTTATCTCCTATTTCAGGTGTTTTATGAGAAGGTAAAGATTCTTGTTCCCATATTTTTGGTTCTGATGGCTTGGAGAAGGTTCCCTCATTCTGTTCATCTTCTGAGTTTCCTTCAACTTCAGTGCTATTTTCATTAAAGACAACATGAACACTTTCTTCTACACGGTTTGTTCTTTTATTCAATACATTGTAGCCCTTGCTTTGTGACGAGTAGCCCAGAAAAATTCCTTCATCACTCTTGGCATCAAATTTTCCCAAATTGTCTTTGTCATTGTTGTGTATAAAGCATACACACCCAAAGGCCCTAAGATGTGCCAGATTTGGTTTTCTTCCTTTTAGCAGCTCATATGGTGTTTTGTTTAACAATGATCTGATCATACATCTATTTATTAGATAGCATCCTGTGTTCACTGCTTCAGCCCAATAGAATTTTGGAAGTTTGCTTGAGATTAACATTGTTCTTGCAATATCTTCCAGTGTTCTATTTTTCCTCTCAACAACACCATTTTGTTGTGGTGTTCTAGGTGCTGAGAAGTTATGCTCAATCCCATTTGTAGTACAAAATTGTAGGAATTGTAAGTTCTCAAACTCCAGCCCATGATCAGATCTGATGCTAATTATTTTTTTGTTGAATTTTTTCTGAACCAGCTTAGCAAAGATTTCAAACATAGTGAATGTCTCATCCTTTGTTGCAAGAAACAATGTCCAAGTCAATCTTGAGTAGTCATCAACTATTACAAACACATATCTTTTTTCACCCCTGCTTTGTACACGCATTGGTTCACACAAATCCATGTGAAGCAGTTCTAGTGGCTTGGTAGTACTTACTGTCAACTTTGGTTTGAAGGATGACCTAGCCTGTTTTCCTTGAATGCAGGTTCCACATACTTGGTTGTCCCTGAAACTTTTGGTTGGCAGTCCCCTAACCAGGTCTTTAGATATGAGTTTGTTCATAGTTGTCATGCTAATGTGTCCCATTCTTTTGTGCCATAGCATGGAGCAATTAGAGACTGCACTTAGACATTTAAGTGTATCTTCCTTGGAGTCAACAATCTTGGCTTTGTATACATTCTTGTGTCTCTTACCTAGTAGGACCAGGTTCCTAGTCACTGAGTTTGTTACTCTGCATTCCTTTTCTGTAAAGAGAACATTGTTTCCTTTATCGCATATTTGAGATACGCTCAATAAATTATGTTGTAGGCCATTCACATAGTATACGTTCTCAATTGCATGAGTATCCATTGATCCAATCTTTCCAATTCCTTGAATTTCACCACTTTTTCCATTACCAAAGGCAACGTTTCCTCCTTTGATGTTCTTGAGTGAGAGGAAGCTTCTTTTATCTCCAGTCATGTGTTTGGAACATGCACTATCCAAGTACCATTGTTGTTGCTTCCTCTTCACTGATCCCTGCAGTTTTAATTTTGGGGATTAGATTTTGGTACCCAAAACCACTTTGATTTATGCTTAGAGAATGGATGGATAAGATTTCTTCTAGCCCATCTAGGAAGAGATTTGACTTTAGGAACTTGTTTTTGCTCATTGGTTTTATCATGATGAGGTTTTCTCAAAGATTTCATGTTTTTGTTATGAGCAGTTAGTTTTCTTTGACAATCATGACTTTTATGCCCTACCAGCCCACAGTGCATGCATAGACAATCTATGTTGGGATTTTTTACTTGAGAGCTAGTTCTATCAAAACCTATCCCATGTCTCTCAGATGTGCGGTTCTTGTGAATGTTTGCAAGCAATTTGGAGGACCTGGTCCATCTCATTCCATTTTCAGCTTCAGTTTTAGTCACAAGAAGCTCTTTGGAGAGTGTTTCATTCCTTTTAGTTACCAAGTCTAGGTTTTTACTTAGTTCAGTATTCTTGGATAAGAGATGAAGATTTTGTTTTTCAAGATTCTTGTTTTCTTCTCTTACTGATGCATAGTCTTCCATTATCAATTCCCTTTTTGAGTCTATGGTTTTATATGCATCAATGAGAGTGTAGAGTAAAGATTTATCCTCTTTTTTGAGTATGAGTTTAGATTGTCTTGTATGTGATGAAGACTAACCTTTTCATTCATAATCTTCTTCTTTATCCTCTTCAGAATCTGATCCAGCCATGAGTGCTAGTATGGTTTCTTGTGATCTGCAGGTTTCCTTTTCTTCCTTGGTTTCTACTGCTACAAGAGCAAGAAAGTCATAATCATCTTCTTATTCTAGTGCAAGAAGGGACTTGTTTTCTGTCTCATCACCCTCAGACTCTTCATCAGATGAATTCCCCATTGCTTCAAAGGCCCTTTTCATTGAGATATCTCCCTCTTGAGTTGTCATTCTTCTGTTTTAGGGGACAACCTTATCTTTCTTGATGTCTTTGCCCTTCTCAAAGTTTGCTTTTTTCTGCTCTAAAGCCCAAAGTGGACAGAATTTAATGAAGTGATCCGGGCTCCCACACTTATGACAAACCTGGTCTTTAGTGTTTTCAGATGGCTTTTGAGGAGTTTTCTTTTGAAAGGTCTGCCCTCTCTTTAGCGTTCTGGGAACCTTTTGGTTATGAGGGCAATATTTTCATCTTCAAAATCATGAGTAGTAGCCTTAGAACCAGGTTCCTTTCCTTCCTTTTTCTTCCGATTTCCTTTTCTTGGTTTTTCTTGTGTTCGTATGTGATGAGATTACCAATTAATTCATCCATGGCAACTGAATCTAGGTCGCGGGCTTCAGTGATAGCCTCGACTTTGCTTTCCCAAGTTTCAGGTAGGACACTCAAGAGTTTCCTTAATGCCTTTCCATTAGGAACTATCTCTCCCAAAGAGTACATCTCATTGATGATGGAAGTGAACCTTGTGTGCATGTCTTGAATAGTCTCCCCTTCTGCCATCCTGAACAGCTCATATTGCCTGTTCAAGTTATCAATTTTGGACTTCTTGACTTGCGTTGTTCCTTCATGAGCGGTTTGTAGTGTTTCCCATATGGCTTTGGCATCTTGACGAGACGAGATTCGATTGTATTCGTCTGGTCCTATGCCACAGATCAAAATTTTCTTGGCTTTGGCATTGTTTTGGATTGCAAGCTTGTCTTCAGCATTCCATTCTTTTCTTTCCTTTGGGATTTTGGTGATTCCATCAGTTGCAGTTTTCATAGGTGTGGTTGGTCCATCTATAATTACTCCACATAGATCAGGGTTTTTGCCGATAAGATGGTCCATCATACGATTTTTCCACCATCCATAATATTTTTCATTGAACAGTGGTGGTCGTGTTTGTGAAGCTCCCTCTTGTGGGGTAGGTGGTGCTGTCATTGAGTCTTTTCAAGGTGTGAATCTTTTATCTAAAAGACCTGCTCTGATACCAATTGAAAAAACCTTACCCCAGAACAAGAACCAGGTTCTTGTAAGCTGCTTTTAATTAAAGAACACAAACACTTATTAAATTAAAAACCTTCCTCACTCAAGGAAGGAAAAACCTCATTTTATTAATTCCACTATAAGATTTTGTGATTACAACTCAATAATCAAAAATCCTTATCACTACTACCTCTCTCGATTGACTACAATCGATCTCTCCAAAAGTTCAAACCCACCTTTTGTTACAACCCTCACTCAAACTCAACCCTACAAGAAGCCAAACCCACCCCTTGTACAATAAAATGTAGCTTACAATCAAGAACAAAACAAGAAGATAGTTTTACACGTTGAAAACTTTCTCACTCAAGAATGTTTTAAACTTAGAAAATCTATCGATCTTGAAGACTTCAGTTTGATGAATAAATCTCACTTTTCTCTCTATGTGAAGTCGTGATCTTCTTCATCTGTGATTATCCTCTTCTCATAGAGTTTTCTTTTGCCTTGAATCCTTATCAGATAAGGTAAGGAAATTATTGTTAAACAAGGATTACCGTTTAAAGTACAATCATTATTATACTCAATTTCCTTCCTTAATAATATATTTAAGGTTTCCTTATTTGTATCAACTTATACCTTTAATATATTATTTTTGGCTTTGACAAATAACTCTATTTTCTTGACTACGTGGCTGACCCATTTTTACACGCCTTTGGCTGCTTTGTTGCATCGATATGCTACTGATAATTTGCACTTCTTGTCTATCATCAAAACATCGATTATATTCTTGTAGTAGAATTATCGATTCTATCATATAGTTTGATGAATAAATCTTACTTTTCTCTCTATGTGAAGTCGTGATCTTCTTCATCTGTGATTGTCCTCTTCTTATAGAGTTTTCTTTTGCCTTGAATCCTTATCAGATAAGGTAAGGAAATTATTGTTAAACAAGGATTACCGTTTAAAGTACAATCCTTATTATACACAATTTCCTTCCTTAATAATATATTTAAGGTTCCTTATTTGTATCAACTTATACCTGTAATATATTATTTTTGACTTTGACAAATAACTCTATTTTCTTGACTACGCGGCTGACAAATTTTTACACGTTTTTGTCTGCTTTGGCTGCATCGATATGCTACTGATAATTTGCACTTCTTGTCTATCATCAAAACATCGATTATATTCTTGTAGTAGAATTATCGATTCTATCATATAGTTTGATGAATAAATCTTACTTTTCTCTCTATGTGAAGTCGTGATCTTCTTCATCTGTGATTGTCCTCTTCTTATAGAGTTTTCTTTTGCCTTGAATCCTTATCAGATAAGGTAAGGAAATTATTGTTAAACAAGGATTATCGTTTAAAGTACAATCCTTATTATACACAATTTCCTTCCTTAATAATATATTTAAGGTTTCCTTATTTGTATCTACTTATACATGTAATACATTATTTTTGACTTTGACAAATAACTCTATTTTCTTGACTACGTGGCTGACCCATTTTTACACGTTTTTGTCTGCTTTGCTGCAGCGATATGCTACTGATAATTTGCACTTCTTGTCTATCATCAAAACATCGATTATATTCTTGTAGTAGAATTATCGATTCTATCAAAGATGTTCATAGTAGAAGGAAAAGAAGAATGGTGGAGGCTTTTGTAGATCATTAGAGAAAGAAGATCAGTCCATCATTTTGTAGGTTCTTGTTTGACAAAAACATCAATTGATAATCTTTTTGTTGATATAGTCATGTGTAGGGAATGGTTTCCTCATCATTAAATTGGAAAAAAGGAAGTGTTTCTTTGTCAGAAACATGGTTTCCTCATATTTTAAATTGATTAAACAATAAACTCAGCCTCTTCAATAATTTTCTTAAAATTCTATTGTGACAAAATGTGAAACTCTATTTTGACCAAAATGTCATTATTCAAAATTTAATTACAACGGATAATATTGTACTTTTAGTATTTGAGTTAGTGATAAATTTTTATTTTATTACTTGTGATATATGACTCGGTACATTTGATCTTTTACTAATAAAAACATGTTCTTTTTTTTAAATTGGAAATATATCATATCTGGACTATCTCTAGATGTAATGGCATAAAATATTGAAGTAATAATACAATTTTAGCATAACACATCAATTATTAAACGATAAAACATAGTAAAAAATCGGAATCATCTATTCAGTTTGTTCACACATGATTTGGTAAGCAAGTACATCTTCCGTAATATCGTAGGTGTACGATTTTTGTTCTGTCAAGCATGATTTTTTGTACTCCACACAGGTTCTACTTAATCTAAGTATATCAAGGTTTTGTGTATAGTTTTGTCATGCAATTTAAACGAACATACTCTTCAGTTTATATTTTGTTCACTAGTAAAATCTTGAACTTATGTGTCATTGGTAGGCTACTAGATCTCGAAGAAAGCATGGATAAAAATATTTCCGAGAGTCACCATCAATTTTGGATATTGAGGGCTTCAAAGCTTTGGATTCTTCTGTAGACAAGGATTCTCCTATTTATGGAGAAGGATATGTGTGGGATATACCCAAATGTCAACCTAGAGGACTTTGAGTCCATCTGGAAAAGTATTATAGGATATGTAGGAGGATGCATAATATCACAACCATCTGGTACCAGAAAAAGCCAACTCTTCATAATATTTCTTTGGTTATTTCTGAAGAAGTCTCCATAGTGTCGGCATGTAATCAATTATCCATCTAGTTTTCTTCTTAACTGTCAAACTGTGTTCCAGAATTGAGAGGTGGACATTCCCTTCTACATAGAAGAATAACGTGCACCTCCCATTTCATCGACTCGTCTTCCTAGTTAAGAAGAAAATCGGAAGGATCTATGATTAAGAATCTGATAGTGTGGGAACTACAGAGTAAGACGATATTAGAGAATGAGTTGGTACTTTTATTAATTTATGTTGTGTGGTACATAAAGGGCTATTCTCATACAAAGTACTAGTATATGAAAAGTATGTGTATGATAACAATAATAGATTAAATGAGATAATTGAAGTGATTGAGTGGGACTCTAATTCTAGAGATTGTTAAAACAACTAAAATAATAATATGCATAAACGTTGGAAGAATATTCAGTTGCTATTACGCCCCAGCTAGTTGGTGCTGGTATCAATCACACAAAACTTGGCAAAGAGCCGCTCAAAGGAAGAATGTGGCAGCGGCTTAGTGAGTATGTCATCAACTTGGTCAGTAGCATGTAAATGGTTGACTTCAATCTCCTTGTTTTGCACCTGATCCTGTACAAAATTAAAGTCTATGGCAACATGCTTCATCCGGATATGAAAAATAGGATTGGTACAGATATACATAGCGCTAACATTGTCACAAAATACTCTTGGAGCACCATCAAGAGGAAAATGGAGCTCCTGAAGAAGATTAGACAACAAGTTTTTTTGTGCAAAAGCAGCAGCGACAGCTCGGTATTCCGCTTCAGTTGATGAACGGGAGACAGATCGCTGCTTCTTGGACGACCAGGAAATAGGTGTACCACCTAGAAAAAACACATAGCCTGATGTGGAAGTACGATCATCTGGATCTCCAGCCCAGTCAAAATGGGAAGTTTCACTAAGATAGCAAAGAAGCCCCTTAATTTCCTTCTAGTGAGTTTGACTTGGTTGATGCATGAACTGGGAAAGTTTTCTTACAGCGAAGGCAATGTAAGGGCGAGTAAAAGAGAGGTAGTGTAATGTACAAACAACTTAACTATAATGAGAACCACCAGCTGGATCATCTGCAGATTAGGTGGTAAGAACGGTTGTGGAAGTCATTGGTGTTGGAGCTCCGTTGTTGTCCTGCATACCAATATCATGTAACGAATTAAAAGTATATTTTGTGTTGTGAAAGAAACAAGCCTGCACTGTGTGGGAGGACTTCAATAACCAAAAAAAGTATAAAAGACCAAGATCCTTTATTGAAAATCGATGAGGGAGACGATCAATAGTATGTTTTACACCTGCAGACTTATTACCAGTGATGATTATGTCGTCCAAATTAACAAGAACATTAATGGTAAAGGAAAAATTGTGTAAAATAAACAAAGGGGAATTTGATTGAGACTTCGGAAACCCAATAGTTACCAAACAATTCTTGAGCTCAGTGTACCATGCAAGGTGGTTCTTGTTTCAAGCCATAAATCACTTTGTTGAGTTTGCACACATGCGATGAGTGATAAGGATCCTCAAAACCAAGGGGTTGTCGCATATAAACCTCCTCCTCTAGTTGACCTTGAAGAAATGCGTTGTTTACATCTAGTTGATGGATGGTCCAGTTGCGTTGGGTAGCAATAGATTTATCCTTTAAAGGTTGTTCCACAAAATAGTTTTCCAAAGATAACTCTACTATGTTTTTATTTTTCAAGTTCGAAAATAAATTTTCTAAAGGAAAATTGTCCTCTAACAATGGAACATCTTTGGACAAATAAACTTTGGACTTCACTGGATCAAAACATTGGTGGCAATAATATTTATTTGAATATCCAAAATAAACACATGGGGTTGAACGAGGCTCTAATTTGTTCTTAGCATAAGGTGTAAGCTAGTGATAACATAGACAACCAAAAACCTTAATAGAATCATATTAAAAGGGCATCTTGAAATACAATCTCATATGGACACGCATCCTTTAAAGTTGGAGTGGTTAGTCTATTTATATGATAGACTGCTTGAGGACAAGCAAAACCCAAAGGGATGATGGTAACGAAGCTTGATGTAATAATATTCTAGCCATCTCAATAACATATCTGTGTCGGTGTTCAACCAGAGCTACTCATTTTGGTGTATATGGAAGAGACACTAAGTGTTTAATACCATGTGTTTTTAGATAAAATGACAAACTTGAAATTCACAACCACCATCAGTGTGCAAGGATAAATTTTTTGTTTGAAATCGCTTTCAAGCAATGGATGCAATGTTTGGAAAATGTGTAGAACTTCTTTTTTTGATTTGAGAGTAACAACCACATTTATTTAGAGAATGATCAACTAATAAAACATAATATCTCTTTTTATCAATTGAAAAAAGTGGTGAAGGACCACATAAATCATTGTAAGAATTTGTAAGGGCCTTTGATATTGCAAAGAGTTTTCAAGAAATTGCAACCTGTACATTTTATTTGTATAACATGAATTACTGCTTGAAATTGTTCTAGAATGAGAAATAGGAGCGGAAAACTTGTTAAGAATTTTATTCAAAACATGTTGATTAGGATGTCGTAAGCGTCGAGGCCATAGATTGAGAGGAACAACTATATTACACTTGGGAGACTTTTGTGTGCTACCTGGCATCCACTCATACAGCCCATCTGTGTTCACCCCGCATAGAAGAGACGCCCCCGTACTCATAAATTCAATGTATGTCAGATTATCTTGACAAAATTTGGAAAAGAAATAAGGTTGCTTTTTATGGCAAGAGAACACAAACTGCTAAGTAGTTTGAAATCATAGTTCGATGCACTTATGTTAGTATTACCGGTATGAGCAAATAAGATGGTGTTTCCATTTCCCATTTCTATATCTTCAGGACCATGGTAATCATGCATAGTAGCTAAACTCTGATGATCAGAAGCGATTTGGTGAGTCATCCCACTATCAACTATCCAAGGGGTTTCATGTTGGTTAAAGCGAGCAACAAAGTTGGCTCGGGCTTGCATATGGTTGTGCGACTGAGCACGACAGAGTGTCCTGGACGATCACAAAGTTGGATACGAAGGTTGTTATCTGGTTATGATTATTTTTGCATGGACGCTGTGTACGCCATTGTTGATTACTATCATCTTTGTTACATTGACTCCTATTATTGTTATTGGCGTTGTTTAGAGGAGGAGTTGTAGTTGTTTGTTGTGCTATGGCAGCGGTGATTGTAGGCGTCTGTGGTTTCCTAGCTTCTTCATGCTTGAGAGAAAGATCATAGTCGAGAAACTTTTCATACAACTCTTCATATGAGATTGTAGAATCTCTTGCACGAATAGCGGCAAAAAGTTTACGGAATTCAGATCCAGCTCAACTAAGAATTTTAACAATCAATTCTGGATTAGATACAATTGTTTCAGTTGTTGCAAGTTCATCACACAGTGATCTAACTTAATAGACATAATCAGCAACAGAAAGAGTGTTTTTGGTTACACAGGCCAATTGGTCACACAAACTAAAGATTCTTTTTTGAGACCTGCTTACATAATCACTATGCAGAGCGTCCCATGCAGCTTTTGCAGAGTCAGCAACGGCTACAGTGGCAACAAGAGTTGGTTCAACGGAGGAAAAGATAGCATTTTGGATCAATTGATCTTGATGAAACCAAACAAGAAACGTAGGATTTTCAATGTTTTGACTGTTTTGAGAGAGCGTCTGAATTGATTTATCAGAGTGGTCATAGATATTGGGCCACACATCAGCACCGATACTTGAGCTTACCACAAAGAGAAGTTGTGGCTCCCTGATAGATTTGTTTGTAGCTTCAAAGCTTTCGAAAATCATTTCGTTTGTCTTTGAGACTTCAATATCAACTTATTTATTTATTTGATCTCCACTTTATCTGTCTACTTTTAAAATTTTCTCTGAGTTATTAATTGGCCTTGATGTTGCAGAAGATTGACCAAATACCTAGAATGCTCTTTCTTCTGTCAAGGTAAACTTGAAGAACATGACAATCTAAAGTGAAAGATATGTCTTGTTTTTCCTTTGATGTTCCTCTTGTCGGATACTAGAGTATTGCCTTCTCCTTCGACAAATACTCCATCCAATTGTTTGGCTAATAGCTCCTGTGCGATAACAAATTATCAAATTCCTCAAAGGATGGTTATTGAGTCCATCCTTGAATTGACGTCACAAATGGAATATATTCAGGTTTCAAACCATGAATAAATATCCGTCTTATTCATGATTCATATATAGCCTCTTCGGGATTCAATAAGCATATCTCAGAAACATAAGTTCTTAATCATTAAAAAATACTCGACGATAGAAAGATTACCTTCCGTTGTTATGTATAGTCAATTCATTCTCCAATATCTATAGTCGGGCTTCATTCTTCTTATTGAACAAACGATCGAGGGCCCTCCTTATTTCTTGAGCAGCTTTACACCTTATAATATGATCAACTAATTTTGGGGAGTTTTTCCTCTTCAAAATGAACTCACTCTTTGCATTAATCCGCTTCCACTTCTTGTACGCAGTGCTATTTTTTGGTCCATCAACAAATGTATTTGTGTTATTTCCGATCACAACATCCCACAAGGTATGATTCCATACATGTTTTCCATGCCTAGTAATTCGACTGATTCAACAACTCTATTCCCAGTCTATTAACATGTCCGCTAAAATCCATATAGACAAACCAATTGAATCTACCTCTAACGGTTCTTGAAATAACAAAAACAAGACAATCTACACCTATGGATCTGATATGATTTAGCGAATAGCAGAAGAAAAGTATAACTCGAAAATCCTTTTGCTAGCCCAAGATCATTAACTAAGATCGGACGATTCATATAAAGAAGTGAAAGTTAGAAATGAGAACTTTTATGGAAGATGATTCTTTTCTTTGAGTTGTTCTTAGGTTTTCTTGGGTTGGTTAGATATTCTTAATTTCACCCTTATTTATATTTGTATAGGGATTCTTCTAGAAATTATTCTAGATACATCTACAAGAAACATCTAGTTTTTTTGCTATGTAACAAAAATCTAGATATTTCTATACTTTAATATAAATATCTAATTATCTAGAACATCTAGATTTTCTTTAGTATAGATATCAAATATATTTACTCTACAGAATTCTAGAAAGTTCACTAAGATATTTTTTGTACCTTTAAAAAATCATCTTTATTTTTCAGTGAACAACAAATCAATTTTACATCTTACATTAGAAGATGGAAAAAAGTTGATACTATTTTTGTATATGCCAAGTGATCTTTTGAAGAGAGACTAGAGTTATAGGATGATTTTAATGTAATTTGGGGAGATGAAGACAAAAAAAGTAAGTTTTGTTTACCCATGAGAATATGAAGATTTTGCCTTGTATATTAATTCATGTGAGCTGGCTAATATACACTTTTCTGGAAGTCCATTCACTTTATGGAATGATAGATTAGATAAAAATTGTATCTTCAATATTAGACAGAGTGATCAATAACCAAGCTTTTCAAGATTTGATTGGAAACATGGAGACTCAACTTCTAGCAAGGGACTGGTTATGACCATACCCCTTTATTACTTACTTGTGGAGGATATGCACAGACATTTAAAAAACCTTCCAGTTTATTGAAATTCTCGATGAAAAGGCTGATTTTAAAGAAATGGTGAAGGAGAGCTGGAAGGGGGAAAACTACGAAGTTGACTGTTAAGAGAACTAAGTTAGCACTTTATAAATAGATCAGGAAATCATTTCGTGATATCTTCAAGAAATTTCTGATTAGAGAGGAGATTGTGATACTAAAGGAGGAGCTTTTTGACAACATCAAACATATGTGAATAGGGTTGTTCTTTATTAAGCACAGGCTGAATATAACTTCTACCTTCATAGAAGAGGAGTCTAAGAGTCAAAAATCTAGCATTCAGAAGTTTAAAGAGAGGGATAACGAAACTAAATTATTTCTCTGTTTAGTGAAGGTAAGGAGAAAGAGATTAACTCTAAAAAGATAGTTGAAATTTGATAGGCATTGGACTGAAGGAGATCAAGTGATTGCATGTGAGGCAATAATTATTTTACAAAATCATTTCAAAGAATATGATGTTTCATAGAAGAGGAGTCTAAGAGTCAAAAATCTAGCATTCAGAAGTTTAAAGAGAGGAATAACAAAACTAAATTATTTCACTGTTTAGTGAAGGGAAGGAGAAAGAGATTAACTCTAAAAAGATAGTTGAAATTTTATAGGGATTGGACTGAAGTAGATCAAGTGATTGCATGTGAGGCAATAATTATTTTACAAAATCATTTCAAAGAATATGATGTTTCCAATAATTTCTCTCTTTTGCAACATATATACCCCAGGTCTCAGCTGATGAGAGTTTAAAATTAAATGTTTTTCCTGGAGAATATGAAATCTAGAGTGTGGTGTTTGAACTTAATGGGGATAGTGATTGTGGACTTGATAGATCCACTAGTCATTTTTATCAAATTTGTTGGTTATTGTTCGGGCATACATTGTAGATATTGTTCAAGCTTTCTTTCAGGACACTCCTTACCAACATCAATTACTCACGCTAATTTGGTCTTACTAGCTAAAAGGATTACATTCAGTCATTTTTTAATTTAAGACCAATTAGTGTAACTAATGGGGTTGAGGGTTTAATGTATGGTTAGTTTGGCTCATTGACTTCTCCCGTTGAAAGCATTGTTCCAATCATCTTCACCTTTTATCAAGTTTTTTCATTTGAGAACGATTTGTCAATCACCTTATTTAGTACCCCCTTTAATTTCACCAAACTCTCTTTTTCATTTCAATTTCTTTAATATGTTCATTACAATACCTCTTTTTCTCTATTTTTTTTTACTTTTGTTAGGAATAGTTCCTTCTTTTTGTAATAACTTCAAAGTTGAGTCTCATTCCTTCTTTCTTTTCCTTTAACTTGGATTTCTTTCCTCCTTTATTTCCACATCCCCAATTTAGGCTTTTATCTTAAGTTGGCATTTCAAGCATACCAATGCTTCGTAAAGGATTTTGGGTGAGAAGTTAGGGAAAAATTCACTCAAGATGCTTAAATATGGTTGTCAAAAAATAATTTAGGCTCAAATGGTGCCAAAATGGATGTGCACCCTCACAAGGTGGCACATAAGGATATGGAAATTTGGGCTCACTCTCAAAATTTCTGCCAAGGATCATTCCTAACAATTAGGCTAGACAATTAGACTAACAATTTTTTTTGAATATTTAACAAACCTGCTTTCAAGTAAAACCTCACCACACGGGGTACTTCAAATACATTCCTAACACTAACAAAGGCTAGACAATTAGACTAACAAGGAAAATTATAGGATTCAACAAATATACTTCCAAGTAAAACCTCACCACACATGGCACTTCAAATACAATAATCTATCACAACCTAAAAAGATCAAAAACTTATGTAGTATGTTCATTGCAAGGCTAAAATAATAAAACAACTAGTCAATCACAATATTCAAAAAAATCGCTCAAAAGTGCAACCACATCGATTTCAATCTTGCATGAAAAACATTATACACCGTGATCAACATGATCACTATTCAAGACATCAATATTGAACACAGTCGATTCTCAAATTATTATCAATGAAAACTCAAGCATTTCACTATTTCCAAAACTCATGGGGTAATTGAAAATTTGAGTGGAAAAAAGAGACCAAGTGATATACACGAATCAAAATACTATAAAATGATAACAAGATACTACATTATCCAAATAAAGGGGATTAGTGACATGCGGACCCTCACCCCCATCAAAATAAAAGTGTAGTGTCCTCAATGCAAAGAAGAGACATTAAAATCTTAGATTGAGAGACTCCTTCACTCACGAAGAGAATTATGAGATTGTTGACCAGGTAGGCGGATCGCCAAAAGAGGATGAATAATAGAAGATGCCTGTAGCGATTATGGAATTATAACTTCGTTTGACTGAGTGAAGACTGATCACCCAAATTATTTTGGCGGATCACTGATATATCTAAATCATCACTACAATTAACAGTACAATCCCTAAATTTTGTTGCTCAATGGGTGAATTGAGTCAGGTTCACCTAATATAATCAATGATCAATGGATAGGATATCCACCAAAACTTGGGTTGCCTTCCAAGAAGAATTTTGTTTAACGTCATGGCACAACATGGATATGCTCTTAAGCATAATGCAAGTACAACTTCAACGACTCTCACATCTCCCAAAAGTATACTTTAAACCTTAAATCTTACCCCTATTCATATTTTTAATTCAATTGCATCATAGACTTTACTGATTGTGTACGGAACGGTCAACTCCGACTTTAGTTTTCCTGGAAAGATTTTAGCTGGGAGTTGAAATGAATGACTAGCTAGCCCACAATAAACTCTTCATGTTTGCTTTTGGTGTCATGCCAATTTTATTTCTCTCTTTGTAGAGTGTGGAGTCTCATATTCTTGTAATCAAAACTCATCCAACTCAAGTAGTTGGTTCACATGATTTTTAGCTGTCACTTTCCCATTTGAATTCGTCATTTTTCAATTCCCATTAGGCTTGATGCTCCAACTCAGAAAATGATAGCCCTACCCAAATACAAAGTTTTACGGCCACATGCCAATTGAATATTTGAACGTTGTGCAATAATTCCAAAGTGCATCATCCAGCTTGCTACACCAGCTCATTTGGTGGACATTTTATCATTTTGGCTAGAATGCTCTTTATCTGCCGATTGGACACCTCGACCTGTCTACTAAATTGCAGATGGTACGGTGTGGCAACTTTTTGTTTGACCCCATATAAAAACAAAGTGGATCAGATTGTCGATTGCAAAAATGTGAAACAACATCACTTATAATGGCCCTAGCCCTTGGACTTCCAAACCCTGTGAGAATTTGTTTCTTTATGAACTTGGTGACCGCTTCTCCCTTCAGGGATAAGTAAACTTATTTTCTCTGCCCACTTGGAGACATCATTAGTTGACATTAAAATGTAATCGTTCCCAAATGAACTAGGGAAAGGACCCATGAAATCAATTCCTCAAACATCAAAATAATCAACTTCAAGCTTTATGAAAACATCAACTTATTCCTCCTATAGATACTTCATTGTCGTAGACATTGAACATAACATTTGCTAAAGTCATGGGCATCTCTAAACATCATATGAAATAGAACATATATTAAAACACTTTAAGGTCTTTACGAATATTCCCATGATGTCCATCCTCCGTCGAAGCATGGCAAACTTTGAGTAATTCTTACACTTCCACTTTGATGACACAACAACGGAAATATCATCAGCACTCTTCCTAAAGAGGAACCTTTCATCCCATATATATTTCTTCACATAAAATAAAAAATTAAGCTTCTCATGGCTACACAAATCATCTAGCAACAACCCACATACAATTAACTTTGCATAATAAGTATACCAAAGGGAAGATGTTTGAGAAATCATCATTATCGATTCATTAGGGAAAACATTGCCAATCTCTCATCCATCCGCCATATTAAAATCCTGTCCAATCCCTAATAGGTGGTCAGCTACTTGGTTTTCACACTCTCTTTTTTTTTCACTTCAAAATCAAATTCTTGAAGGAGAAGCACTCGTCGAATCATCCTTGGTTTTGCCTCTTTCATTTCCATTGAGTATCGTAGGGGGGCATATCACTACGCACAATAACTTTTGTACCCAATAAAAGAACTATAAACTTCACAAATCCATGTAAAACAACCAACAAATCTTTCTCAGTGACAGTTTAATTCTTTTGATCACAATTTAAGGTTTTTCTAGCATAGTAGATGGAATGGAAGAACTTGGTTTGTTTTTGCCCAGGAACAGCTCTGAGTGCCTTCCTCTAGTGTCACACATCATTTTATAGGGATGATTCCAATCAAGTATTATGATGATAGGGGTTGGGATAATATTCTCTTACGAACTCTTGAAAGCTTCCAATCACACACCATCAAATTCGAACACGCTTTCCTTTTCAATGAGCTTACACAATGGAATAACAATCTTGGAGAATTATTTAATGAACTACCACTTAAACTTAGAAAATTAAGCTTCTTACTCCCTTCAATGAAATTGGGGGGAGGTAATTCGTCAATTACTTTGATTTTAGCTTTATTGACTTCAGTACCATCCCCATGAATTTTGTACCCAAACACTATTCTTTCCTTAACCATGAAATGGAATTTCTCCCAATTAATAACTAAGTTGGAAACACAAATCTTTGAATAACCATCTCTAAGTGATTCAAGAAATCTTCAAATGAATCTCCAACAATGAAAAAATCATCCATAAATACATTGATAGAGTCCTCCACCGGATCCACAAATATTGATGACATGCGGAAAGTGGTTAGTGTGTTGAACAACCCAAATAGTATTTGTTTGAAAGTAAAAGTACCATAAGGACATATAGAAGTCATTTCATCTTGGTCCAGCGGTTCAATGAAGATTTGTTTGTATTCGAGATACCCATCAACAAAGCAATACAATTTCATACCCTGGTCCTATCAAGCATTTAATCAATAAAAGGCATAGGGAAATGATCCTTCCTGGCCCATGACTTTTGTTTCTGATAAACTATGCACACACGCCACCCTTTCATGGTCCTAGTGACAAGAAGATCAACCTTTTCATTAGAGACTACCGTTATACCAGCCTTTTTAGGTTCACGTTGGAGAAGACTCACCCATTGGCTATCCACAATTGAAAAATAACTCTCGTATTAAACTATTTTATGATGTCCCTTTTCACCACTCTGTACATTGAACGATTTAACCGTCGTTGGTGCTCAATGATTAGTTTACAATCTTCAGCCAAATTAATTTTGTGAGTTCACATACTCGGAGAAGTTCCCACAATATTGGCAACTCACCACCCCAAGGCTCTAATGTATTTTTCAACATTGTGAGTAACAACTCGACTTTCCTTTTTTCAAGATCAATAACCAGTAGTGTCTCATTTCCCCCGAGAAAGAAAATTTGAGACAGGAAGGAAATTATTTCAATTTTAATTTTGTTGGCTCAATAATAAAGGGCTTGGCAGGTAATGCTGCTACACTAGAAAAATCGAGATAAAGCTACTTTTTAAATAAAGTGTGGAAGCCTACACCCACAAGAGCAGCCACAACTTCACATAGTCATATTTACGGCTTGATCATAACTAAGTAACAGCTGCCAATGACTCCCTTCTATATGAGGTCTCGCCAATACTTCTCATAACTTCATCCATCTGATCCAAGTGATACACATTGTTCACATCACTTGGATATATCATCGACTTTTGAATATAGAAGCTAACTACCACGTCATTAACTTGAAATTTCAAATCACCACCTTCACATCAACCAAAACTTTTCCTGTAATCAAGAATAGTCCACCATAGATAACTGATATAGCATTAGCAATTTCACAATCAAGCACTACAAATTAGAGGGAAACACAAACTTGTATAACTTCACCATCACATAATAAACCACACGAACCGATCCCTTTATCGAACGATCAACCATCAAGAGACTCATGTTTATCCTTTTTTGTTTATCAAGCCCAATGTCACGACCTTAGAGCAATCCCTAGTCATAACCGACGTCTTCATACTCGAAGAGTCCTTAGACAATCCCTTAGCATACATCATTGTATCATAGATAGAACAAAAAGCGGAAAAAATAATATTTTAATTTGAAGTTCAACTTCACTTCACATATAGAAAAATAGATCTATAATCGTCTCACACAACAATCTAAACATAGGAGTACGAGAAATGGGACTTATTTCTAACATCATTAAAAATCTTATAAGAAATAGAATATGGTCAGTAAAATAGGAGAAATAGAGCAATGTCTTTAACGTAACAAATTAATAAAGCTAGATTCATAGGCTTTATCCTCGGACTTGAACATTCACCAACTTGGGAACAATCCAAACTTCTTTGAGAATGGCCTTGAAGAACCTGAATGGGCCGAACCTACATTTATGTAAAAATAGAAAAGATATGGGTTAATACAAACTACATGTACTAATCATGGATACATGCAAGTAAAATATTTAGAAACATGCTAATAGGACATTTTGTTTATAAGCATGCTAAGTTCACTTAGAAAACCTTTTTGCATATACAAGAACCATATACAAGTCCATATCCCCATAACAATAAGGCACATTCATATTCAGGTCAAGAATAACATCATGACAAAACCATAATCAACATTTCCATTTTATCGATACATCACAAGACATTACTCATAATCCCAATCCAAGTCCACTAGTGCAATGTGTATGTGAAGACCCATAACCCAAGTAAACTAGAAAAAAGACCATAAGCATTTTCTTTTACCTCATACCTCGTCATAACAATTGTAGTCAACCTCATACATAAAAAATTTAGACCACATCATGTATATCCAGTAAACCAACACCATACGTATCATATGAGACCAACATCATGCATTGCATATATACATAAAGAACACACCCTAGAATTCCCCTCAAGGTCCACATGTGGAATGTATAGGTAAAGTCACATACCCTTTCCTACACTAAGTAACACCTCACTTCTTAAGCAGACCTAGTTATTGTTCATATTCTTACTTCCTTTCATTCATATTAACTTTCGGGGAACTTCACCATAACCAACATAGATCCTTTAAACTAGACATGGAATCTGATGTCCACACCTCACACAAAAACAGAGCATCCTATTTGCCAAGGTCAGACATCAACATCATCATAGCCTCTAGGTGGATCCACTCGCTATGTTTCCTATGGGGGCACATAGTTAAGGAACTAGGAGGTTGTTACTAGAAACCCTCTTTATGCTAATTAGAATTGTAGTTTCAACCTTATGAGATAACATAGTGTGGACCTCCCTTCCTTTGTGATGCAACACCTCTCATGTTCATGTTAACTCGGTGCAAAGCTAAATTCTCTTTTTGAAGTATCTTTTAGTCTTTCTTAAAATCAATTCGTAACATAGGTCTTAGGAGTTTATTACCTCAAATATTATGTTCATATCTCATATGTTTAGGATTAGAAAGTCTTTTGCTCACGACCTTACATAATGTGAGAACAATACTTTATAACATAGTCATAAGATGCACATAGGAATTACATACAACTCCTCATAATAGTACACCTATCATCATTTCACAACCATCATATTCAAAGTATGATTATACATTCATAACTTCATCATTCATACTTCAATTAACCAATACTACCAAATATAAGCCAACAATACAACAATGTCTAGTGGTCTTGGACGTCTTACCAATGGCCTCTTTGAAACTCATTTACGAATTCACCTAAAATTCATGATATATATCCATCAAACCCATTATAATAACCATAAAATAATCAATTATACAAGAATACACGTAATAACATCACCTCTAGCCATCAATTAACATAACTCAAGAGTTAGGGTTAAGGGAAGAGGGACATACATGGGTTCTTAAAGAAATAGATCCAAACCCCACAATTACCAATCATTATACACCTAAACAACCTTAACTAATAATAATTCCTCATAATAAATCCATAAATTTCAGTTTTTAAGGAAGACTCATGTGAAGAGATAAACCCTTGTTTTGGGGAATGGACCTCTTGGGGAAAAGAATCCCAAGAAGGAAAGAATTCATACCACAAAATTGAGTAATAAACTTGGAGGATTGGTGTTCTTTTTGAAGCTTCAATGAGTCTTCAATGGAGGTTAGGTAAAGAGAGAATTTAGAGACAAGTGGGAATAATTGGGTTTTAAATTTGGGATTAGATTTTGGTGTGGGAACTGAATGCTAAATTACTTAAATTCAATATATAGTAAACCCCTAAATTAAAAGTCCAACTTGACCTCAACCTTTGGACCTCATCTAGTCTTCACGCCCCACTTCACGAGCCGTAAAGAGCTCAACGGCTCGTGGTGGTGCTAGCGAATCATGGAGAAGTAGCCTCCCTAAACGTTCCTTCCTCCTAGTATCTAAGTCAAGTTTATGACCAAAGAACTCTTGCCCGTCAAGTGCACCACGAGCCGTCAAGTTGATCGTGGTGTGCTAGGCAGTAAGCCCACCAAACCCCTCCATTTACCAAATGACTAAGGCAAGACAACGACAAGTGTCTCCCTGCCCTAAATTACACCACGAGTCTTCAAGTGAGTAGTTGTTTATTAGGTAGTACCTTGCCCAACTTTTCCCTTCTCCAAACATCCAGTGAAGTTCACAACCAATCCAGGTGGGTCGTCAAGTGCACCACGAGTAATGTAGTGGGTCGTGGTGCCTCGGATAGGAGCTAATCCAAGTTTCTGACATTTTTATGGACAAGTCAACTATACGAGTTCCCCACTTTCCCATGGTCTTGAACACGAGCCATGGTCATTCCCGTGAAGGTTGAGGCAGTAGCCTCCCTTTTGAGGAAGTCTTAGCCTTTGGCTTTGAATTGCCCCTCAAAGTTGGCACTCCTCCCTTGGTCTTGACCCCTTAAGCCCTTGCTTTGGTACCTATTTATATCTTCATCATGTTTTAATGTTAAAATCCTTAGACACCCCTTTTGAACTACCTTAGTATCACTAGAACCACACTAGCCTAGGTTTCTAGTTCACCGTACGTCATGGTCATTTTAATTTCATATCGACCTATCTTCCTAAACTATGTTGGTTGGCATAAAGTAGGACCTCTAAGATCTTTACATACCTTTTTAAGTCATTGTACTACATAGCCCTAGCTTAAGTCATTGGATTTATGAGGTGTAACAATATCCTCCTCTTGGGGATCATTCGTCGTCGGATGACACTTTAAATATCTTGTTTGAATCAAATACTCAAGACTAGCTTCCCGACCAACACAAAATACACAATAAAATTCCAAAACAAATGAGGAAACATCAAATTCCAATCATGCACATATTTCATCATTTCATATTAAGGAGGAATTTCCTTCTCCTTCCCCTATTCATCATTTTAATTCAATTGCATCATAGACTTTAGTGATTGTGTACGGTACGGTCAACTCCGACTTTAGTTTTCCTCGAAAGATTTTAGCTGGGAGTTGAAATGAATGACTAGCTAGCCCACAATAAACTCTTAATGTTTGCTTTTGGTGTCATGCCAATTTTATCTCTCTCTTTGCAGAGTGTGGAGACGCATATTCTTGTAATCAAAACTCATCCAACTCAAGTAGTTGGTTCACATGATTTTTAGTTGTCACTTGCCCATTTGAATTCGTCATTTTTCAATTCCCATTAGGCTTGATGCTCCAACTCATAAAATGATAGCCCTACCCAAATACAAAGTTTTACGGCCACATGCCAATTGAATATTTGAGTGTTGTGCAATAACTCCAAAGTGCATTATCCAGCTTGCTACACCAACTCATTTGGTGGATATTTATTGTTTTGGCTAGAATGCTCTTTATCTGTCGCTTGGACAGCTCGACCTATCTACTAAATTGCAGACGGTACGGTGTGGCAACTTTTTGTTTGACCCCATATATAAACAAAGTGGATCAGATTGTCGATTGCAAAAATGTGAAACATCATCAGTTATAATGTCCCTAGCCCTTGGACTTCCAAACCCTGTGAGAATTTGTTTCTTTAAGAACTTGGTGACCGCTTCTCCCTTCAGGGATAAGTAAACTTATTTTCTCTGCCCACTTGGAGACATCATTAGTTGACACTAAAATGTAATTGTTCCCAAATGAACTAGGGAAAGGACCCATGAAATCAATTCCCCAAACATCAAAATAATTAACTTCAAGCTTTATAACAACATCAATTTATTCCTCCTATAAATACTTTATTGGGAACACAACATTTGCAAAAGTCATGGGCATCTCTAAACATCATATGAAATAGAACATATATTAAAAAACTTTAAGGTCCTTACGAATATTCCCATGATGTCCATCGTCCGTCGAAGCATGGAAAGCTTTGAGTAATTCTTACACTTCCACTTTGATCACACAACAACGGAATTATCATCAGCACTCTTCCTAAAGAGGAACCTTTCATCCCAGATATATTTCTTCACATAAAATAAAAAATTCAGCTTCTCATGGCTACTCAAATCATCTAGCAACAACCCATATACAATTAACTTTACACAATAAGTATACCAAAGGGAAGATGTTTGAGAAATCATCATTATCGATTCATTAGGGAAAACATTGTCAATCTCTGATCCATCCGCCATATTAAAATCCTGTCCAATCCCTAATAGGTGGTCAGCTACTTGGTTTTCACACTCTTTTTTTTACTTCAAAATCAAATTCTTGAAGGAGAAGCACTCGTCGAATCATCCTTGGTTGTGCCTCTTTCATTTCCATTGAGTATCGTAGGGGGTATATCACTACGCACAGCAACTTTTGTACTCAATAAGTGAACTATAAACTTCACAAATCCATGTAAAACAACCAACAACTCTTTCACAGTGACAGTATAATTCTTTTGATCACAATTCAAGGTTTTTCTAGTATAGTAGATGGAATGGAAGAACTTGGTTTGTTGTTGCCCAGGAACAGCTCTGAGTGCCGTCCTCTAGCGTCACACATCATTTTATAGGGATGATTCCAATCAAGTTTTATGATGATAGGGGTTGGGATAACTTTCTCTTTCGAACTCTTGAAAGCTTCCAATCACACACCATCAAATTTGAACACGCTTTCCTTTTCAATGAGCTTACACAATGGAATAACAATCTTGGAGAATTATTTAATGAACTACCACTAAAACCCAAAAAATTAAGCTTCTTACTCCCTTCAATGAAATTGGGGGAGGTAATTCGTCAATCACTTTGATTTTAGCTTTATTGACTTCAGTCCCATCCCCGTGAATTTTGTACCCAAGCATTATTCTTTCCTTAATCATGAAATGGAATTTCTCCCAATTAATAACTAAGCTGGAAACACAATTCTTTGAATAACCATCTCTAAGTGATTCAAGAAATCTTCAAATGAATCTCCAACAATGAAAAAATCATCCATAAATACATTGATAGAGTCCTCCACCGGATCCACAAATATTGATGACATGCGGAAAGTGGTTAGTGTGTTGAACAACCCAAATGGTATTTGTTTGAAGGTAAAAGTACCATAAGGAAATATAGAAGTCATTTCATCTTGGTCCAGCGGTTCAATGAAGATTTGTTTGTATTCGAGGTACCCATCAACAAAGCAATACAATTTCGTACCCTGGTCATATCAAGCATTTAATAAATAAAAGGCATATGGAAATGATCCTTCCTGGCACATGACTTTTGTTTCTGATAATATATGCACACACGCCACCCTTTCATGGTCCTAGTGACGACAAGCTCAACCTTTTCAGTAGAGACTACCGTTATACCACCCTTTTTAGGAACACGTTGGAGAAGACTCGCCCATTGGCTATCCACAATTGAAAAATAACTCTCGTATTAAACTATTTTATGATCTCCCTTTTCACCACTCTATACATTGAAGGATTTAACCGTCGTTGGTGCTCAATGATTAGTTTACAATCTTCAGCCAAATTAATTTTGTGAGTTCACACACTCGGAGAAGTTCCCACAATATTGGCTACTCACCACCCTAAGGCTCTAATGTATTTTTCAACATTGTGAGTAACAACTCGACTTGCGTTTTTCCAAGATCAATCAAACTAATAACCAGTAGTGTCTCATTTCCCCCGAGAAAGAAAATTTGAGACAGGGAGGAAATTATTTCAATTTTAATTTTGTTGGCTTTAAAGTGCTTGGCAGGTAATGCTGCTACACTAGAAAAATCGAGATAAATCTCATTTTTAAATAAAGTGTGGAAGCCTACACCCACAAGAGCAGCCACAACTTCACATAGTCATATTTACGGCTTGATCATAACTAAGTAACAGCTGCCAATGACTCCCTTCCATATGAGGTCTCGCCAAAACTTCTCATAACTTCATCCATCTGATCCAAGTGATACACATTGTTCACATCACTTGGATATTTCATCGACTTTTGAATATAGAAGCTAACTACCACGTCATTAACTTGAAATTTCAAATCACCACCTTCACATCAACCAAAACTTTTCCTGTAATCAAGAATTTGCAATTTCACAATCAAGCACTACAAATTAGAAGGAAACACAAACTTGTATAACTTCACCATCACATAATAAACCACACGAACCGATCCCTTTATCGAACGATCAACCATCAAGAGACTCATGTTTATCCTTTTTTGTTTATCAAGCCCAATGTCACGACCTTAGAGCAATCCCTTAGCATACATCAATGTATCATAGATAGAACAAAAAGCGGAAAAAATAATATTTTCATTTGAAGTTCAACTTCACTTCACATATAGAAAAATAGATCTATAATCGTCTCACACAACAATCTAAACATAGGAGTACGAGAAATGGGACTTATTTCTAACATCATTAAAAATCTTATAAGAGAATAGAATATGGTCAGTAAAATAGGAGAAATAGAGCAATGTCTTTAAACGTAACAAATTAATAAAAGCTAGATTCATAGGCTTTGTCCTCGGACATGAACATTCACCAACTTGGGAACAATCCAAACTTCTTTGAGAATGGCCTTGAAGAACCTGAATGGGCCGAACCTACATTTATGTAAAAATAGAAAAGATATGGGTTAATACAAACTACATGTACTAATCATGGATACATGTAAGTAAAACATTTAAAAACATGCTAATAGGACATTTTGTTTATAAGCATGCTAAGTTCACTTAGAAAACCTTTTTGCACATACAAGAACCATATACAAGTCCATATCCCTATAACAATAAGGCACATTCATATTCAGGTCAAGAATAACATCGTGACAAAGCCATAATCAACATTTCCATTTTATCAATACATCACAAGACATTACTCATAATCCCAATCCAAGTCCACTAGTGCAATGTGTATGTGAAGACCCATAACCCAAGTAAACTAGAAAAAAGACCATAAGCATTTTCTTTTACCTCATACCGCGTCATAACAATTGTAGTCAACCTCATACATAAAAATTTACACCACATCATGTATATCTAGTAAAACAAACACCATTCATATCATATGAGACCAACATCATGCATTGCATATATACATAAAGAACACACCCTAGAATTCCCCTCAAGGTCCACATGTGGAATGTATAGGTAAAGTCACATACCCTTACACCTCACTTCTTAAGCAGACCTAGTTATTGTTCATATACTTACTTCCTTTCATTAATATTAACTTTCGGGGAACTTCACCATAACCAACATAGATCCTTTAAACTAGACATGGAATCTGATGTCCACCCCTCACACAAAAAACAGAGCATCCTATTTTCCAAGGTCAGACATCAACATCATCATAGCCTCTAGGTGGATCCACTCGCTATGTTTCCTATGGGGGCACATAGTTAAGGAACTAGGAGGTTGTTACTAGAAATCCTCTTTATGCTAATTAGAATTGTAGTTCAACCTTATGAGAGAACATAGTGTGGACCTCCCTTCCTTTGTGACGCAACACCTCTCATTGTCATGTTAACTCGGTGCAAAGCTAAATTCTCTTTTTGAAGTATCTTTTAGTCTTTCTTAAAATCAATTCATAACATAGGTCTTAGGAGTTTATTTCCTCAAATATTATGTTCATATCTCATAAGTTTAGGATTAGAAAGTCTTTTGCTCACGACCTTACATAATGTGAGAACAATACTTTATAACATAGTCATAAGATGCACATAGGAATTACATACAACCCCTCATAATAGTACACCTGTCATCATTTCACAACCATCATCTTCAAAGTATGATTATACATTCATAAATTCATCATTGATACTTCAATTAACCAACACTACCAAATATAAGCCAACAATACAACAATGTCTAGTTCAAGACCTTGGACGTCTTACCAATGGCCTCTTTGAAACTCATTTACGAATTCACCTAAAATTCATGATATATATCCATCAAACCCATTATAATAACTATACAACAATCAATTATACAAGAATACACTTAATAACATCACCTCTAGCCATCAATTAACATAACTCAAGAGTTAGGGTTAAGGGAAGAGGGACATACATGGGTTCTTAAAGAAATTGATCCAAACCCCACAATTACCAATCATTATACACCTAAACAACCTTAACTAATCATAATTCCTCATAATAAATCCATAAATTTCAGTTTTTAAGGAAGACACATGTGAAGAGATAAACCCTTGTTTTGGGGATTTTAAAATCATCTTTTGATGGACCTCTTGGGGAAAAGAATCCCAAGAAGGAAAGAATTCATACCAAAAAATTGAGAAATAAACTTGGAGGATTGGTGTTCTTTTTGAAGCTTCAATGATTCTTCAATGGAGGTTAGGTAAAGAGAGAATTTAGAGACAAGTGGGAATAATTGGGTTTTAAATTTGGGATTAGGTTTTGGTGTGGGAATTGAATGCTAAATTACTTAAATTCAATATATAGTAAACCCATAAATTAAAAGTACAACTTGACCTAAACCTTTGGACCTCATCTATTCTTGACGCCCCACTTCACGAGCCGTGAAGAGCTCAACGGCTCGTGGTGGTGCTAGCGAATCATGGAGAAGTAGCCTCCCTAAACGTTCCTTCCTCCTAGTATCTAAGTCAAGTTTATGACCAAAGAACTCTTTCCCGTCAAGTGCACCACGAGCCGTCAAGTTGATCGTGGTGTGCTAGGCAGTAAGCCCACCAAACCCCTCCATTTACCAAATGACTAAGGCAAGACCACGACAAGTGTCTCCCTTACCTAAAGTACACCACGAGTCTTCAAGTGACTCGTGGTTTCTTAGGTAGTACCTTTCCCAACTTTTCCCTTCTCCAAACATCCAGTGAAGTTCACAACCAATCTACGTGGGTCGTCAAGTGCACCACGAGTCATGTAGTGGGTCGTGGTGCCTCGGACAAGCTCCCCTGAAGGTTGAGGCAGTAGCCTCCCTTTTGGGGATAGCCTTTGGCTTTGAATTGCCCCTCAAAGTTGGCACTCCTTCCTTGGTCTTGACCCCTTAAGCCCTTGCTTAGGTTCCTATTTATATCTTCATCTTGTTTTAATGTTAAAATCCTTAGACACCCCTTTTGAACTACCTTAGAATCACTAGCACCACACTAGCCTAGGTTTCTAGTTCACCGGACGTCATGGTCGTTTTAATTTCTTATCGACCTATCTTCCCAAACTATGTTGGTTGGCATAAAGTAGGACCTCTAAGATATTTACAACCCTTTTTAAGTCATTGTACTACACATGGAGCCCTAGCTTAAGTCATTGGATTTATGAGGTGTAACAGAATGACACTTTAAATATTTTCTTTGAATCAAATACTCAAGACTAAATGCCCGACCAACACAAGATATACAATAAAATTCCAAAAAAAAGGAGGAAACATCAAATTTCAATCATGCACATATTTCATCATTTCACATTAAGGAGGAATTTCCTTTTCCTTCTCATATAGCTCAACATATACAACAAGGAGCTTATATATCATTTTTGTCACTTCACACTTGAAACAATATCTCAACAAGAAACATCACATAACTCAATCATACCAACTAAATAATCAAGTATCATCAAGTATGAAGAACATATTGTTCATGGCATATATAAAACATGAGTGCTCACAATAGCATGTATAATCAAGGGAAATCATGGAAGTAAAGACACACATAACTCTCAATAATCCAAAGCTAGGAGGAAGTACTAACCTCAACCTTGACAAGAAGAGGAAGGGAAAATATGAGGATATCAAGACATCGTATCGGCCTCGGCCTCCCAAGAAGCATTTTCCACAAGATGATTCTTCCAAAGAACCTTTACGAAATCAAATTCCTTATTCCTCAACTTCATCACTTTCCGATCTAAGACCTCAACCGGGACCTCTTTATACGAAAGGTTAGCATCAACTTCTAAAACTTCTATAAAAAGGGTAGATACCGGATTGCCTATGCACTTTTTAAGCATTTATACATGGAACATTGGATGCACTGGAGACAACTCAATAGATAATTTCAACTCATATGCCACAATTTCTGATGTGTTTCAAAACCTCAAATGTCCCCACATACAGGGTAATAAGTTTACCCTTTTTACCGAACCTCATCACCTCTTACATGAGTGATATCTTCAAATAAATCATGTCACCTACCACAAACTCAAGGGACCTCTTTCTATTGTCGGCATAAGATTTTTGCCGACTTTTGGGTCATCTTCAATCTATCCCTTATGAGCATGACTTTCTCCACATCCTCATAAATTTCTTTTGGACCTATTAGAGAAAACTCACCTAAACCAATCAATCGGAGATCTATATATTCTCCCATAATGGGCCTCAAAGGGTTCAATGGTGATACTTGAATGATAGAATTTATTGTAGGTAAATATGATCAATGGTAGATGGTCATCCCAAATACCCTTGAAGTCAATGATGCATACCCTCAACATATGTTTTAAGGTTTTGATGGTTCGTTCCTCCAAACCATCCATTTGTGGTTGAAATGTAGTAGTAAGTTTCACCTTGGTACCAAGTCCACTTTCGAATTCTTTCCAAAAATGAGAAGTAAATTGAGTACCGCTATCCAAAATAATAGACAAGGGAACTCCATGAATTCTCACAATCTCCTTAAGATAGAACTTAGCACACTCTTCCGCCAAATAGTAGCTTTGACGGGAATAAAATGGGTTGATTTGGAAAATCTATCAACAATACCTTTGTGTACGAGGCAAACCCAAAATGAAATCTATATTGAAATCTTCCCACTTCCATGTGGGGATAGCTATATATTATGTCAACCCTACCGTTCTTTGATGTCCGACCTTGACTTGTTGACAATTTGGACATTTGGTCTCAAATTTCTCTATATACATCATCAAACTGTTCGACGAATAGATCTCTTGTAGATCAGTATACATTTTGGTGGCACACAAATGAATGAATATCGGGAACCATGAGCCTCTTCCAAAATTTGTCTTCTTAAGTTATCCATATTCGGAACACACAACCTACCTTAGTTTATAAGTACCCCATCCCCCCCCCCCCCGGGAAAAAGAATCATTAGATTTAGTAAGTATCGATCCTTAAACTCCATCAATAGACGATTACGATGTTTCCTATATTTCACCTCAACCAATAAAGACGACTAGGAGTTATAATGAACCATAAAACCCTTTTTTGGAGAATCTCCAAGTCGATTACCCAACCAGGACAATCTATGCACATATATTTACTAACTCTTTCTTACCATCATCAACATGGGCTACACTACCCATAGACATCCGGCTCAAATCATCCGCAATCATGTAGGATTTTCTGGGGTGGTAAAGTACACTCATATCATAATCTTTCAAAATTTCTGACCACCTTATTGGTCGGAGATTCAACTCTTTTTGGGTGAACACATATTGGAGACTCTTGTTACCGGTGAACACATCGATAGGCACTCTATATAGGTAATGTCTCCATATTATCAAAGCAAACACTACGACCTCTAGTCCAAGTTAATGAGTTAGATAGTTGTTTTCATGCAAATTGAGTTTTTTAGAGATGTATGCTATCACCTTATCTTGTTTAATGAAGAAAAAATCCAAACCTACTCTAGAAGTGTAATAATATAGAACAAACCCTTTATTTAACTCCGATAAAGTCAACACCAGAACAGAGGTAAGCTTATCTTTCAATATGAAAACCTCCTTCACATGCTCTCAACCATTCAAACTAAACTTTTTGTAAGGTTAGGTTTGTCAAAAAAGAAGCAATATATGAGAAACCATCTACTAACCTCCTACAATATCTTGCTAAATCCAAGAAACATTGAATTTCAGTAGAACTTAAGGGTCTAGGACAATTCTTAATTGCTTTCGTCTTCTTTGGATCGAAATTCTATACACTTTACTTGACACAATATGACAAAGCAACCAATCTTAACAAAAATTCACACTTACTATATTTAGTAACGAGTTGATGTTCCTTGAGGACTAGCAATACTATATTTGCATGATCCCTGTGTTCATACTTACCCTATGAATATACAAATATATCATCAATAAAGAAAATTACAAATGAAGCAATATAATTCTGAAACACCCTATTCATAATATGTAATTCGTCGAGACATTTGTTTGACCAAAAGATATGATTAGGAACTCGTAATCACCATATCTTGTTCGGAAAGCCATTTTTGGAATGTCAACTCCTCCAAATCTTAGTTGATGAAAACCCGACCTAAGTCAATCTTCAAAAATTAACTCGCACCTTGGAGTTGATCAAAAAAATCATCAATTATAGGGACAGGATACTTATTCTTTATAGTTACCTTGTTCAATTTTCAGTAACCAATACACATTTTGAGAGACTCATATTTCTTCACCACAAATAATATCGGAGCGGCCCATGGACATATGCTTGGTTATATAAAACTCTTCTCTAGCAAATCCTTGAGTTGATCTTTCAACTCTTTCAACCCGGCCCGAGCTATCCGGTAAGGAGGAACTGATATGGTTTTAGTATCTGGCATCAAATCTATGCCGAAATCTATTTCCCGTTCGGGAGGAATTCCGAGTAAGTCATCGGGGAAGACTTCAGAAAAGTCCTTCAATACAGGGAGACTCTAGAGGAGGAGCCTCGGATCCAAGGTCTTTGACCCTCACAATATGATAGAGACATCCCTTAGAAAGCATCTTACAAGCTTTTAGACATGAAATAATTCGACCTTTCAGGATTGAGTTTCCCTCTTGCATTCCAAAACGGGTTCATCAGGAAATTTGAATTTAACTAGACTTGTTCTACAATCAATTAAAGCAAAACAAGAATCTAACCAATCCATCCCCAATATGACATCAAAGTCCATCATATCAAGTTTTACAAAATCAACCAATGTAATTCTATTAAAAATAATATGGGACAACTTCTACAGACTCTTTTAGCAACAATGGAGTCACCAACAAGGGTAGAAATCGAAAATGATTCAACTAAGACGTTTGGAGAACATCAAACATAATAGACACTAAAGGATTTATAAAAATAAAGTGGCGCCGAGATCTAGCAATGCATAAAAATTTAATTGAAATACTTGAAACATACCTGTAACAACATCGTGATAATCCTCTTGATCACCTCTAGAATTGAGAGCATAAAAGCGATTATTCTTAGAAGCATCAAAATTGAAATCACTTGCTTGTGCTTGGTTACTCTACCTATATTTAGTCTTGGCAATGGGATAATCCTTCACCATGTGACCACTATTTCCAAAAACAAATCAAATATTCATACCCATTAGACATTTACCCATATGTTTCTTGCCAGATTTGGCACAATTTAGTTTCTCACCTTGCGAACCACCACCATTTTCCCCTTGAGACTTAGAGTTAGACACCTTTTCCTTGTTAGACTTTATGAAATTAGAAGAAACTTGGTTGGAGAATATCTTCTCAAACTTTGGTTTGTCTTGGATTTCAAACCTACCCTTAGAAGTCCCTCTATCATAGGGCCTTGCCCTCTTGGCATTCCTATTTTTCCTCTTAATCCGACTCTCCTCAACTTGTTGAGCATGAACCATTAAACGAGAAAGGTTCAAGTTGTCATGAAGCATTACTGCATGACATTCTTCCACAAGATCATCAGACAAACCCATCACAAAATGGCTTATTTCATCTCTAGGATTATACACCAAAGAGGAAGCATATTTGGACAACTTGATGAATTTAAAAGAGTATTCTTGAACACTTTTACCTCCTTGACGAAGGTTGATGAACTCTTCCAATTTTGCCTTTCTTTTCTCCCTTTTGAAGAACTTATCAAGAAATGCCCTCATAAAGTCTTCCGAACATATAGGAACCACTCTCAAAGCCCTAGTGTCCTTCCATTTAGTGTACCATGTTTGAGCCACATGTTTGAGTTGGTAAGCGGCTAGCTCGGCCTTCTAATTTGAACTCACCCCTATAGAATAAAAGATCTTATAAACCTCTTCTAGAAATTCTTGAGGATCTTTATTTACATTTAGAACCAAAGAACATGTGAAGGTTCATCCTAGTGAAGTCCCTCAAATGTGAATCCATGGTAATAGCTTTTTGGTTCACACGGGGTGCAGCTTCACGATATTCTTGTGCCGTCATGGATTGAGCTTGAGTAGTTACCCCTTGAGCTTGAGTATTCATGACTTGAGTCAAGTTTAGGAAAGCCGCCCTTATCTCTCTATCTTGCATGACCGGAGGATTGCCCTGAACTTGTCCACTTAGAGAACTTGCTCTGAAGGAGGCCCTTGGTTTGCTTGGGGAAGAATTCTCGCATTTGCAATCACCTATAAACCTCTTCTTGTGGCTGCCCTTCTAGTAGTCATAGACTATATCCACAAGAAAAGGATTAGAATAAAAGGACACATAGAGTTAAGACTCTTGAGGCACGACTAAAGAATACCAAAATAAGTGAGAATTTCCTAAGCATCACATAGCCTCTCATTCATAAGTGTGGTGCGCTTCAAAATTATGAACAAGACTTTACATAGATGTAGTTTTGTAAGGAAATATTCCTAAGATTTATTCAACCTCATGATCTGATACCAGGTTTGTCACGAACGGAGAGCACCCCCAGTCGTAATCAGCGTCTTCATCCTCTAAGAGGCCTTAGACAATCCCTTAGCATACATCATCGCATCATAGATAGAATAAAAAGCAGAAAAAAATTACAACATTTCATTGAATGTTAAACTTTACTTCACATATATCAATACAGAATATATAGTTGTAATACGCAACCATCGAAACATAAGAGTATGAGAAATGGGACTTAGTCCTTACATCATTACAAATCTTATAAGAGAATATAACATAGCCCTTGAAGTAGGAGAAATAACACAATGTCTTTAAACGTAACAAATTAATAAAAGATAGATTCATAGGCTTCGTCCTCGGACTTGAGGACTCACCAACTTGGGAACAATCTAATCTTCTTTGAGAATGTCCTGAAGCACCTCAATGGATTGAACCTTTATTTATGTAAAGAATATAAGAGATATGGGTTAATACAAACCACACATACTACGTATGGATACATGCAAGCAAAACATTTTAAAACATGCTAAAAAGGACTTTTTGTTTATAAGAATGCTAAGTTCACTACAAAAGTCTTTATGCATATCCAAGTACAATATACAAGTCCATATCACCACAACAATAAGGCACATTCAATCTCAAGTTCAAGAGTAACATTATAACAAAACCATAATCAACATTTAATGTTTATAGTCCATTTCATCAATGCATTACAAGACCTTACTCATAACCCCAATCCAAGTCCACTAGTGCAATGTGTATGTGAGGCCCCATAACCCCACATAACCTAAGTAAACTAGAAAATAGACCATAAACATTGTTTTTTACCTCATAACTGGCAATAACAAGTGTAGTCAACCTCATACATTACAATTTAGACCAACATCATGTATATAAAGTGAAACCAACATTCCATATATACATAAAAAAAAACCACCCTAGAATCCTCTCAAGGTTCACTTGTGCAGTGTATAGGTAAATTTCCATAACCTTACCTACACTAAGTAACTCCTCTTAAGTAATCATTGTCAGTGTTAATATTCTTACTATAATTCATTCATTTTAAATTTAGGGAAACTTCACCAGAACCGACATTACACAATGTGATTTAGATATGGATCTGGTGTCAATCCCTTACACCTAAAAGAAAGAAACCTATTTGACAAGGTAAGACATCAACATCATCATAGCATCTAGGTGGATCCACTAGCTAGGTTTCCTATGGAGGTACATAGTTAAAGAACTGGGAGGTTGTTAAAACAAACCCTCTTTATGCTAATTCGCATTGTAGTTTCCAGCTCATGAGAGAACATTGTGTGAACCTCCCTTCCTTTGTGAAGAAATTCCTCTCATTGTCAAGTTCACTCGATGCTGAGCTAAATTTTTTTTTTTTTTGAAGTATCTTTAAGTCTTTCTTAACATCAATTCATAACATAGTTCTTAAAAGTTTAACCCCTCAAATAACATGTTCATATCTCATAGGTTTTAGGATGAGAAAGTTCTTTCATCACGACCCAACATCATTGGAGAACAATAGTTCATAATATAGTCATAAGATACACATAAGAATTACCTTAAACCCCTCATAATAGTACCCCTATAATCATCTCACAACAATCATAATCATAGTATGATCATACACTCATACATTAATTGACTGACATTACCAAAGATAATCCAACAATACAACAACGACTAGTGCATGACCTTGTAGGTCTTACAAATGGCCTCCATGAAACTTATATAGGAATTCATCCAAAATTCATGATATATACCCATCAATCCTATTATCATCATCAAACAATAATCAATTATACAAGAATACACTTAGTTATATCATGTTTAGCCATCAATTAACATAATTCAAGAGTTAGGGTTAGGGAAGAGGGACATTTATGGGTTCTTAAAAAATTTGATCAAAAACAACAATTACCAATCACTATACACCCAAACAACCCTAAGTAATCATAATTCATCATAATTGTTCCATAAATTTCATTTTTTAAAGAATGCCTATGTCAAGAGAAAAATCATTGTTTTAGGGGATCTGAAAATCATCTTGAATGGACCTTATGGGGAATGGAATCCCAAGAGTGAAAGAATTCATAACTTGATGAAAAATTTATCCACAAAATTGAGTAAGAAACGTGGAGTATTGGTCTTCTTCTTTAACCTTCAATGTTACTTCAATGAGGTTTGGTAGAGAGAGAATTTATAGAAAAGCGGAAATAATTGGGTTTCAATTTGGGATTAGGTTTTTATGTGGTAATTGAATGATAAATTACTTAAATTAAATATATATTAACCCAAAAAATACCCAAAATGCCCCACACTTATTTGGACTTTCAAAACTAAATTCCAACTTCGCCTCAATCTTGGAACCACATCCAGTCTTCACGCCCCACTGTACGAGCCGTGAAGAGCCAAACAACTCGTGGAGGTGCTCGTGAAGTATGAGGAAGTAGCCTACCTAGAAATTCCTCCCTCCTAGGCTCTATTTCAATTTCACAATAAAAGAACCCTTTCCCGTCAAATGCACCACAATCCATCAAGTTCCTCGTTCTGTGCTAGGTAGTAAGCTAACTAAAGGCCTCCATTTTCAAAACGCCTAAGGCCAGACCACGACTTGCCTCCCCCTCCCTTCAAGTATACCACAATTCATGAAGTGAATCATGGTGACTTAAACAGTAGCTTCCCCAACTTGTCCCTTCTCCAAACTTCCAAGTGAAGTTCACGACCAAGCTAGGTGGGTCGTCAAGTGCACCACGAGTCGTAAAGTGGCTTCTGGTGACTTGCACAATATCTAGCCCAAGTTTCCACCATTTTTCATGTCCAAGTCAACTTCACAAGCTCCCCACTTGCCTGTGTTCATGCCCGTGAAGGTTGAGGTTTTAGCCTCCCTATTGGGGTAGCCTTGGCCATTGGCTTTGGCTTGCCCCTCAAGGTTGGCATTCCTCCCTTGGTATTGACCCCTTAAGCCCTTGCTTAGGTACCTATTTACATATTCATCATCTTTTAATTTTAAAACTCTTAGATACTCCTTCTGAACTGCCCTAGAACCACTAGCACCACCTAGCTTAGGTTTCTAGTTCACCAGACATCATGGTCGGTTGTAATTTCTTATCGACCTATCTTCCCAAACTAAGTTGGTTAGTATAAATTAAGACCTCTAAAGTCTCTACAACCCTTTTTACGTCAGTACTGCACATGAAACCCTAGCTTAAGTCATTGGACTTACGAGGTGTAACACCCAAGCTAATTAAATATGATTAAGGATATCATATTTATGATTGCACCATGATCACACAAGGCCTTTGCAAAAGTACATGCACCAACTATATATGGAATAGTGAAATTACCTGGATCTTTTATCTTAAGGGTTTTATTGTTTGTGATCACCACACCACATGTTTGTGGTATTTTTCATTGTTTCACAATCTATCACCCTCATCTTTATCACCAATTCTTTCTTATATTTGGCATAACCTAGAATTTTTGTCAATGAATCCACCAAAGAAATAAGCACTTTCATGTCTTACACTATATCCACAAACTTTTGGAATTTGCATTTTCATTTTTCTACCTCAATTATTGAGGAAAGGGATGAGTTATCTTAATTTGAGGTAATGTCGTGTGGGTTGCAACATCACCTTCTTTAACATTCTACTTAATCCCACTTTTAATCCTTTTTGTTTGTGTCTTACCCATTCTTTTTAGGTGGTTCATCATCGACAACCACCGTTTGAGCAATTACATTAGTAATCCTTGGTCTCTCTTTCAATGTCTTTCCGCTGCTAGTGATTATGGTTGATTCTTGGATAGAATCCTTTGGATTATTATTCACATTGCTCACAAAAATTTTATGGGGATTTACATATAAAAGGGGATCCAAGTGACCCATCTTTTCTTGAGAAAACTTGATAAAGGATGAATATGAGATAACAGTGGTGGACAGAGATGAAACGTCACTCTTCATTTCTTGTAAAATCGTATCGGATCCCTACAATTTTTCAAGAATTTTGGTCCGCAAATTGTCAATTGGAGTTTTCACTGGACCATGTAAGTCAAAAGGCGACATATACTTTGTATCTTCCATTTCTTTTTCATACTAACTTTCTTTATTATTCTAAGTCCATCCTTGATTTCCGTCATCCTTGGATAACTTGACTGAAAACCATGTGATATTTCACCTCGTAAGTGAGATCTCTCATCTGATATCCTCAGAAAAATGACATTTAGTGAATTCGATCCTCTTCCAATGACATGTTATAAAAATAGACCAAGTCGAATAGTCGATTCAGCAATGTTTTTGTCACTCTCCAAACTTTTCTCTTCTTCATCTTTAAGAATTCCCATGTGTGGAAGTGACACGTGATCTTCTTTAGTATACCAAGCTTGATTAATCTTTGTCATATCATCAAGCAATCTTGAAGTGAAAACAAATGGTTGTCTAATGATACCGCCATGAATAAGATGGTCGGTCAGCCCTTTGTTCATTGCATTAAGACACAGGAAGAAGCATTGCAACAAGAGTTTTTCCATAAAACTAGGGTTAGCACATTGTAGAAACACACTCTTTAACGTTGCCAAGTCTGATGTACGGGTTCTCTATTAACTTTTTTGAAATTTTGAATGTTATGCCTCAATTTCACAACTTTATAAGGGGGAAAGAATCTCTCAAAGAAAGCTTCAACCAACTCAATCTAAGAAGAGATAAAAGTCTTCGGTAACTCCATCAATCACCTAATAGCCTTCCCCATTAAGAAAAAAGGAAAAAACTACAACCGCATCGATTCTAGTGAAATACCATTAACCACAAAAGGGCTTAGTATATTTAAAAACATGTGGAGGTGATCATTAGGATATTTTTCTCAAAATCTCCAAATAACCTTCTCATTTTGATCAACTGCAACATAGGTTCGATTATGGAAAATGTGACATCCTTGCGCATAGGTGGTAACCAAATTGCTCCGAACTCATTAGTGATATGAGAAGTCACATCATCTTCATTTCTAACATCAGTATATTATTCATGGAGACTAGAGGTGTCACTACTGTTTGCGTTCATTATCTCATCTACCAATAGAACACAACAATAGAAACAAGGGTAAGTTTGTTCAATCACAAGAAAATTACTTCTCAAATTGAATTCTTGAATACCGCTCCTCGATAGCAACACCATTTTATATAATGCTCAACATACTCTTCAATACTAATCAAAAGAGTAAATAATCATTGTAAATAAAAATTGACCAACAAAGAATCGGAGTCAAATCCCATATAGGACCCCGAGATTCCCTACACAAGCCACTTGGCATACGTCATACATAATACCATAAAATTAAGATATTTCAATAGGTAATCCATATTATAAAGAGTTCAATAAAAAAGTAAGTGGGAGTTTACATTTTCTCAATCCATCTAAAACATCAAGAGTGATTGGGACGAAACCCGTACATCACAAATAATACAAAAAATTTAAAAATTATAAATAGGCTCAATACTCGGACCATGAGGACTCGCTAATTTTTAATATCAACTAAGTGATCCCTAGCCACAAAGATGTCAAACTGGAGAGTCGAATTATACATTGGGAGGAATGTATGCAAGAGTATGTATTAGTACAAAGAATATACCAAGTATGATAGTCATGCATAAAATTATGAACTGATGCTAAAAGGACCTTTTCATGGCATGTAATAACCAAGGTAAAATGCGAGGTAAAAGAGTTCAAAACATCATTGATAGAAACGTGGTCAATGCAAGCTAATACCTTTAAAAAATAGTGACATACTTCTAGAATTAACCTTAGTTCATTAATGTGGGAGATTTACCTTGAACCGACACGCAAGATAATGTGAACTATTAAATGGAATTTGGTGTCAACCCCACACCGAAAAGAAGTTTTCTTGTTGCCAAGGTAAGACATCAACATCTAGCTAATATTTATCTAGGATAATAATCCTATGGGGAACATAGGTATGGGATAATAAATTTCTACTAGAAATCCAGACTTAAGCTACGATAGATCTTTCATCTCAACATCCTCTCGATGCTAACCTTAAATCCCATGGAATAGTAGTTATCTTCACATTGCCTTATCATTAAGAGGTATGGGTAATCTCCATTATCGTTAACATCCATGGAAAGTATAATACCTCGGATTCCAGAAACACTGGAAATGAAATTGATGTAAAACTCACAGGTTGAAGGTTCGACCATTGAACCATTCATGGAGCCAAGATGGACCATGAAAGGGACCACGGCCCGTTAAAGGGCTTCGTGGTAAGTTCTTCAGACCTACGTTGTGTGATTCGCTCCCACGGTGGAAATGATGGTGACTCGTTATGGTGCTTGTTAGGGCTTGCAAGAGACAACCATGGCCAGCATCCCTCGTATGGGGGTGTAGATTGCCCGTGGTAAAGATGACGAGCCATAGTGAATGTCATAAAGTTACCCTCCAGTAAGGGGTCCTTCCTCTATCCACTGTTCAAGGACCACGACTGCCATAACGGCTCGTGGAGTCCTTGACGAGCCGTGAAGGCCACCGTGAGAGTGTTCGCGTCAATTTTAAGTCAGGGTATTTTTGTTCTTTTCCATATTGTTTTATTTCAATACCCTTTGGTTTTTACCCTAACAAAAATCCCTATAGAAAACACCAAAATAAATTTATTATTCAAAATTTATAAAAGAAGAGCAAATTCATCTTCCAAAATATCTCTCTCTAGAAGTTGAAGAAGAAAGTTAGGGTTTCAAGATCAAGTTACCTAATCCCCCGTTGATTTCAAGCTTTTAGCATGAAGTTATAATAACTTCATATATGGATCCCTATCCTCCATATATTTCCTAAAATTCCCCAATTTTGAAGTTAGAAATTCCCATTTGAAATTACGATTTTCTTCTACGTCATGGGTTTCTTTTAATGGTGAACTAATGGGTTGTTGTATGAAGTATTATGCATGAATTGAGATAATTCTATATTTTTAAGATGACTCCAGATGATACCAAACTTTAACACATGTTTTCTTGATATATATGATAGAAAGTGGGTTTTAAACTATGAAAGGTGAATTATGAAAATATGAATGTTCTTATGAAATATGATGTAAGTTGCATTGAGAGTAAAGCATAGATGTTGTTGTGAAAGGTTTTCTCAGATAAAGGATTCAAAGGTTGGAAGGTTTTCTCACCTAAAATGCATCAAAGTTAAGGAGCAAATCCAAGAACGAGGATAGAGGCAATTGATGAGTCCACGATATTAACTTATTAAGGCCCATATTTTGATAGTTTTAGTATCCTTAAGCACATATTTTGTCTCTAACTGATAAAATACCTTGAGTTTTAGGTATTTTTACTTGGAGACAAATTCATGGACACAATCAAGCAAAAAGGAACAAAGGCAGCTGAAATATCCAAGAAACAAACACTTGAGGATCGTTGAACACCATCGATGATTCAACAAAGTATCTTATCCTATCCTGAAGTTCCAATGAGTTGAGCCCTAAAGTAAATTATCAAATCACTAGTGAAGAGGAGAAGTCGACATGTCACCGATCAGATCTACAAAGTAGTACTACGTCGCCCATTGATCAAAAACACGAAGATGATGAAGATTAGCACAAGAAGGTGATGAGTATACCAAAGATCACATATTCGAGTTGATCGGCGATCCTGACTAACTGCGCCAAGTGGTCCTTCACAGATTAACTTTTTGAAAACTATAAATACTTATTAATATTTTTAGCTTAGTATCGAATTTTGTAATTTTAGAACAGTAATTTTCAGTCTTAGCTTCAATTGGAGTTTTTGAGAGCTTTTAAGAAATTTTGCTGTTGAACTTTGGAGATTTGAAGATCCTCATCTTGACAGAATTCAAAGTAGGTGTCGGAGATTCTTCATCCTAAACTAGTTTGAAGTGAACAAAAACCATTCCAAGTTGATCTTATCTTGATTTGGTATCATCTTCATTCTTCCCTTTATGTCTACCTAAAACCCCAACCACAATTCTTTGGGTGTGATTTTGTGAATATGAGTTAAATGTGTTGTTGTGTGTTGCTTATTGTTAGTGTATTCGCTGTTTAAATGTGATCTCATTTAGTTTTTGTGTTTGAAATAAATGAGTTTGTATTTGTAAATAGGATTTCACCTAAGCATTTTTGCCTTGTTTAAGAGAGTTTTTAAAACTAAAACTACAAAATTGATAGTCGGTGGTTATAGATCGTCATGGATTCAGCTCGAGAGAGTGAATTCTAGTCTCTTTACCACACTTTAAGCTCAAGAGAGTGATTAGGCTTAGGAGGAGGTTGTGCGTAAAGGATGCAGCTTGGTGTTTGAGAGAAAGCGAGTTGATCTGAAGTAAGTTGCTTGAGGGATAATTTACCCCCACTAAATTCTAGCCTAGTTACATATATTCAACGATGTACTATCAATAGTCATTACCCTACAAGCTCTCTTATCTCATATTTCGGTAACATCTCAAGAATCCTATTTTCACATTAGTTTCTCTTTTATTTTAGTGCAAGAATACCACTTTATATAGGAATTATCCCAACCCTTGGTTGGGTTATATAATGGCTAACGATCATCTATGCTTAGTGTTGGATAAAGTGTCTTTGATGATGTTGATCAAAAAGGCGCCGCTGACGGGGAGTCGTGTCACTTGAGAATTTTTAATTAAGTAGAAATTTTATTCTAGTTAGTCTTAGTTTACTTTCTTAAGTTTTAGTTTTGTTTTGTTTGATTGTGTTGAAAGTAGGAAATATGAGTGCAAATGGTTGAAATGGCTGTCAAGAAAGCCATCAAACGGGTTGTGCTCATCATCGGACAGTATCATGATGTTAATAGCATTTATAGCCCTTCTAAAGAGGGTGAAATCAGTGCAATTTACATGCCAAAAGCTGATTAGAATACAATGTTTGAGGTTACTAGAACAACACTTCATATCCTACAGTCAAGTGGTTTATATGGAGGATCAAAGCATGAGCATCCGCACGAACATAGATGGAGCATTGCAAAAGTGTGCACCCCTTTGTCATTCAAGAATTTGTCAGAAGAGTCCATCGTCTTTGATTATTTCCATTCTTATAGATAGGGGCGCAAGTAAATGGTTGGTAGAACTTCCAACCAACTCCATCACGTCATGAGAGGAGTTAGTTATGGCATTTAATGCAATATTTTTTCCCCATTGAAGATGATGCTACTGAGAGATGACATTCAAGGTTTTAAGCAAAGGGAAGGCGAACCAATTCAAGAAACATGGATAAGATTTAAGGAAATTTTACATGAATGACTGACTCATGGGTTTCCTAGTAATCGATTACTCCAGTACTTCTATAGGAGTCGTGGTTCAATTAACAAAGGAATAGCAGATCAATTAGTTTGAGGACCACTAATGTCACAATCATTTGAGGTGTCCACGTTTGTTCTTGATGATATGATAAAGATAAATCAAGCATGGTATACCCAAGATGACCAAGTCGGTCCATTTTACTTTAGGATGATAGAAGAGCAAACTAACAAGGAAAGAGAGAGAGAGAGATGAAAACATTAAGAATATGCTAACTCAAATGCGTTCATTGAAAAAGCATATGAAGGAAATATGTGGAGTATTTAGAATTGAGGGGGGTTTGTATTCCAGTGACTCAAAGTCGTAGGCGAATCAAGGTTGGAGATTCAGGCAATACGAGAAGGATTTCTATCCACATTGTTCACAACATGGTGGAAATCAAGGTTGGAACTATCAAAAAGGAGAAGAGTAAGGTGCATATTGGAGAAGAGAGTAAAATTATGAAGAGATCACACAAATTCTAGTGAGAGCCCACGATCAAGAGGAGGTGAGAGCAGTCCACGAGTCAACGATTTGTTGTCACGCATCCTTGATAGGGTAGAGGAGTTGGACGAGTTGTTAAAAGGAATGAAAACTGATTTCTTATCATTAAACAACAAAGTAAACTCTCGCGCAGATGCAACCCGAACACTTGAAGGGCAACTGAGTTTACTTGCAGCATCAGAAGATCCATGAACAGCAAAGAAAGATGATAGTAGACATTTAGTTATGGTTACTTATAGTTAAAAATAGCAATAAGGGATGTGGCAGTAAATGAAGAAAATCAAGAGAATAAAGAGGACAAAAACTTAGAGGAAGAGGTGACACCATAAGAAAGAGAGAAACAGATTTCAACTCCTCCATAAGTTGTGTAGCTTTTCCCCAAAATATCACCCCATTCCCTCAACGTCTCAAGAAGAAGAATGATGATGATAAGTTCAAGCAATTCTTATCGGTATTCAAGTCTCTATCAATCAACCTTCCTCTCGTGGAATAATTATTATTGGAAATGTTGGGTTACGACAAATTCATAGAGGAATTGGTTACAAAAAAAAGGAGTTTGGATTTTGAGACTATTAAGGTTTCTCATAATTGTAGTTTGATCATGACAAATGATTTGATCAAGAAGAGAGAGGAACCCGGGGCATTCACCATTCCTTGTACCATCGGCATACTTCAATTATCTAAAACCCTATACGACTTGGGAGAAAGTATCAACTTAATGTCGTATGCAATTTATTAACATCTTGAGTTGGGAGAGCCAAAATCCATTACAATGAGACTTTTGATAGAAGGTCGATCTACCAAACATATAGTGGGGATTTTGTACGACGTCTTTGGTAAAGGTTGATCAATTTATATTCCCAACTTATCTTATCATTTCAGATTGTAAAGTAGATTTTGGAATTCCTATTATATTTGGAAGACCTTTCTTTCCAATTGAAGAGCTTTGTAAGATGTCAAAAATGGAGAATTGAAATTTCGGGTAAATGAAGATCAAGTGACTTTCAATGTGTGTAAATATATGAAGCATCCGATTAATGTTCATTTGGTCTACAATGATGATGTCATTGATGAGGTGGTAGCTAGTTTGAGCCACTTGATGTGTATGAGTGAGTCAGTAGAAGTCGTACTTGTTAATTGTGATGAGACCAACATTCAAGGTTCTAAAGAGGTAGGGCAGATCTATTAGGTTTAGGGGGTTTTCAAATAAACCATTGAAGCTTAATATTAATTTTAAAACACGAGAGAACCCTCCCACAAGGTCATCAACTGAAGACCACCAAAACTAGAGCTGAAAGTGCTTCTATCCATTTTCGGTATGCTTTCTTGGGGTCGAATAACACCTTGTTTGTGATTATTTCTACTTATTTGCTTGATTCGTAGGTCAAATTACTCCTTGAATTTTAATGAATGTATATTAAAGTAGTATGGTGAACCATTGCTAATAGAGTGGGTATTTCTCCTAGTATTCGCACTCATAAATTCAGCTTGATAGCAATCGCAAGCCAAGTGTTGAACAATAAAGGAGATTGAACCACTAATGCAAGAGGTGGTGAAAAAGGAAATCATCAAATGGTTAGACATTAGTGTGATCTATCTTATTGCGCATAGCAAATGGGTAAGCCGGGTGCAGTGTGTACCGAAAGAAAGGAGGTATCACGGTCGTACCTAATGAAAAAGGAAGGCTTGTTCCTACGAGACTAGTGACCGGGTGGAGAGTTTGCATGGATTACCGAAAGCTAAATCTGTGGACGAAAATGGGACATTTTCCCATGCCCTTTATGGATCAAATTCTTGATCGACTTTCTGGAGAGGATTGTATTGATTTTTCGATGGCTATTCAGGATACGACCAAATCATTATTGCCCCGGAATATCAAGAGAAAACAACATTTGCATGCCCATATGGCGGTTTTTTCTTTAAGCGAATTTCATTTGGGTCATGCAATGCTCCTGCTACATTTCAGTGGTGCATGTTATCCATCTTTGAAGACATGGTAGAAGATTCAATGGAGGTATTTATGGATGACTTCTCGATTTTGGGTGACACTTTTGAATAATGTTTGGACCACTTAAGCAAGGCTTTCTAAAGATGTGTGGAGACAAATTTGGTCCTTAACTATGAAAAATGTCACTTCATGGTTAAAGAAGGTACAGTTCTTGGTCATAAAGTATTGCAAAAGGGGTTAGAGGTTGAAAAAATCAAGATTTAAGTGATTGAGAAACTGTCGTCTCCAATTTTTGTGAGGGGAGTTCGTAGTTTCTTGGGGCATGTTTGTTTCTACTAGAGGTTCATCGAAGACTTTTCTAAGATTGCACGTTCCTTGTGCAAACTTCTAGAGAAAGAGGTAAAGTTCAACTTTGATTATGCTGGCATGATAACCTTCAAAATGCGTGAAAGATAAATTGGCGTCCACCCCGATTATCATCGGCCGTGATTGGTATGAATCATTCGAAGGATGTGTGATGCAGGTGGCATAGAATTGGGTGTTATTTTGGGCCAAAACTTAAGAATCTCTTCAACACCATATATCCAAGCAAAAACTTGAACAATGCACAACGTAACTATAGAGTTACCGAACAAGAACTTTTTGTTGTGGTGTATGCGTTCGAAAAATATCGGGCATACATGTTTGGTACTAAGGTGATTTCCCATACTGATAATGTTTCCCTACGTTACCTAATGGTGAACAAGGATGAAAAGTAAAGGTTTATAAGATGGGTGTTTTGATTTTTCAAGAGTTTGACTGTAACGTTAAAGGTAGAAGAGGTTATGACAGACCACCTATCGAGATTAGCAGAAAAGGAAAATAAAGAGACGGAAGTTGACATCAATGACGCTTTTCCAGATGAAAAGTCTTCATGATAACTCTCAACAACCTCCTTGGTATGTTGATTTCGCAAATTATTTAGTTTGTGGGCTAATCTCAGAGGAGTTAAACTCCCACCAGCGGAAGAGGTTCTTGTTTTATGTAAAAAATACCTTTGGGGTGAACCATATTTGTTTTGGGAATGTGCTGACCACGTCATTAAACGGTGTTTTCCTTAAGAGGAAGTGTCAGATATACTCCACGCATGTCATGCTTCACCTGTGGGGCGCCATCATAGGGTTGTGTGCACTGTAGCTAAGGTTCTCCGAAGTTGTTATTACTGGTCATCCCTCTACATGGATGTGCACGAATTTCTGAAGAAATGCGCTTAGTGTTAATAGAAAAGGGATGTCCAAAAGACAAGAATTTTGCCTCACTCTTATTTTATAAGTTCAACTATTTGATATTTGGGGTACAGATTTTATAGTCCTATTTATGAATTCATTTGGTAATAAATATATTTTGTTGGCCGTGTATCATGAGTCTAAGTGGATGGAAGTTGTTGCTTTTCCTATCAATGAATGGAAAAGTGTAGTCCAGTTCCTAAAAAGCTATATTTTTGCTAAATTTGGTACACTTCGAGCTATCATTAGCAATGGTGGATCCCATTTTTGTAACAGATGGTTCTCCACTGCATTGAGTAAATATGTAATAAACGTAACGTGGAAACCCCATATAACCCACAAACAAGTGGTCAGGTTAAAGTTTCCAACCGGGAAATTTAGAGTATCTTAGGCATGACAGTGAACGCCAAAAGGACTTATGGGTAACGAAAGCTTGGCAATGCCATGTGGGCATATCGTACTGCATATAAGACTCCCATTGCTATGTCTCTATATCAAGTAATATTTCGAATGTCATGCGATCTACCAGTTGAATTGAAATACAAATCCATGTGGGCATTAAAATTCTTGATATTTGGACTGAGTAAAGAACCCCTAATATAGAGTGGCAGAACTGAACGAGTTGGATAAATTCAGGTGTAAAGCTTACGAAAGTTCAACGCTTTACCAGCAAAATATGAAAAGATTGAATGATACTAAAATACTCAAGAAAGAATTTAAAGTAGGAGACTTGGTTTTATTATATAATTTCCATCATAGACTTTTTCCTGAAAACTCAAGCCCAAATGTTCAGGACCATTTAGAATGATGTGAGTATTCACTAATGGGGCTACCAAAGTGGAAGGACTGGAAGACCTTGCTTTTAAGGTGAATGGGTAGTGTTGAAAGCATAATATAGTGAATGCCATAAGATATCCGTGATTGAAGAGTATACTTGGAGGAGGCTTTAGGACACCTCCATGTCATGCAACGATGTAAATAAGGCTCTAATTGGGAGGTAACCCAAGAGTTAGTAGTTTCAATATTCTATATGTTAATTTTTCAAGCGTTATTAAAAAAAGGAAGACATTCTCGGCGTATCGTTGATGCAGATTGGCAAGAACTGTAACATTTCAAAAATCGAAGACTTTTCTTAAAGCCTATCATAGGTGTCTTGAGGTATAGACACTATTTTAAGGTCTATTATAATGAATATATTTCATTTATGAAGTTTAGAAAACAAAACATCCAAGAACATCCATGACGTTCGGGAAACTAGCTCACAGAAGTACTAGAGTACCTTAGCCTATTTGACTAGCTTTTAGGAGTCGGAAATTCATGAAATTAGGTGGAAGGGTTTATAACATGTGTTAAATTTGATTCGTGGTAGAAACTTCTGGGTACGACTCCCCAAGGACCAACCAAGGGCCCTTGAGGAGGACTTTAGCATGTAGGAGGCAGCACTGCCTTGGCAGTGTGCAACCACGAGAAGCCATCAATGGTTCGTGTGTTGATCAACGGGGAGTAGATGCCAATTGTTGTACCACACTTAACCAAATTGATGGAGCCCTCGCCTGCACAAGTCATTGCTTAAACAAATTGATGCAGCCCTTGCCTGCATAAGTCACTGACCAAAATGATGAGTGTGCAGGAAGGAGGGGAGACCAGTCTTGACTCACAGACGGACCGTCGATCAGGATCTCATCTGTGAAGGTCCATTTTTATGCATATTTTAAGTTAATTCCAATCTAATTATTAAGTGGTTTTGTGGTTAGTTAGGGGTTTAAGGGAGCCTAATTAAGTTAATTAACCCTCCATATAAAGACGCCAACCCTAATTAATCTAAACATTAACTCTGAAAACAATTCCTCTTCCTTCTCTCTTCTTTCTCTCTTTACTGGAAGACATCATTGAAGACAAGCTAGGGTGAGTTTATAAGGGTTGTGAAGGTGTGATTTCACCATCAAATATTCCTCAAATGTTAAGGTATGGGATCTAATTCACCTTTGATACTTTTTTCCTCAAAGGACTCCTTCAAAGTATTTGTAAAAGTTGAGTTTTCAAGTAGGTTTCATCCAATTACGAAATTTATGTTATGAACTGAGTTTTTTATGATTTCTTTAGCATATTATGAATATATTAACATGTATTGTAACTTTATTATGATAACTTGTGATGGTTTGGTCTAAATTGTAGAACATTATCCTTAGCCCTTAACCCTAGGTTTGATCTTGATGTGAATTAGGTTGTGATTTATTCAATTGACTTAATTGTTGGTTGAATCACTACTCAATTATGTTGTTACACCAATCATTAACAAATTAGGATAATTTTTATTCTTTCATACTAGTCCTTGATATGTGATCTAGGCTTTGAGAATTGACCTAAGTATCTTATCTTAAGCTTTGATTTAATACTGAATTATGGCGTAGTGATTCTTCTAGCTTTATTATCATGTTGTTTATTGAATTATGTTGATGTTATGACCTAATTGGTTTGAGTTATGGGTTGATGGTAAGACCTTTATGATGAATTATGAAGGAGACTTGGAAAGTCTTATGATCCCTAGTCCTTACTTCAATTTGTGGTTAATTGTTATTAAGCCATGATGTTATGTTCGAGTATGTTTTATATTAGGGTTGATAGGGTGGTGTGATGATGAATTGAAATGTATTGATTATGGTTGTGAGTTTGATTAAGATGTAAATGTTATAAGGATGGTGATTCTTACCAATGTTCCTTATTATGAAGTGATATTTAATGTGTTAACCTCACTTGTATGAATTGTAATGAAAGGATAATACTCATTCAATTCTTATTGATCAATGATGATGATGATTATACAAGGGATATACCCTATGACCTAAACTAAGTTATGATGGTTAATAAATACTTAAAGACATTTTAGTAAAGGGACTTAGCTTAGCACTGAGTGAACTTGACAATGTGAGGTGATGACTTCCCAAAGAGGAAGATTCACCCTATAGTTGTATATGTGGTGTTGAATTCCCAAAGAGTTATACTCATTCAATAGATTCCCATGATTAGGAGGCCCCAAATTTCCAAGTGGTATAAAGAGGGAATGTACCTATCTCTTAGTTCTTGAACTATGTTGCCCTTATAGGAAGACTAGCTAGTGGATCCACCTAGAAAGCTACATTTATGTTTTTCTTTTACTTTGTTCGGTAGACCACCTTCCATCGGTGTAAGGTTTTACAATATCGGATTTCACACTTAGCTCTTGAGGTCTATGTTGGTTAATGCAAGTGTTTCCTAAACTAAAATGAAGAAATGAAGTATAAACTAACTAGGGTGACTTGAGAGGTTTGACTTAGATTAGGTAGGGGTATGGGACACTACTTATGCCTTTCACTAGTTCGCCAACGGAAGCTTTAAGAAGTTGGTATTATGTATGTATGTGATGATAATATGTTGATGCTACAATATAATGGTATTATATGATGATGATTTTACTTTTGAGCATGTAATTGGATGGTACTATTAAAGTATGAAGTTATGTATCCTTAAAGGTTATATTATGTGAAGTTGGACATTAGTTATGGTTTCTTGTAAGGTCGACTTGATTGAGTAAGGTTATGGGACTTTGCTTTTTCATTGCACATGTTGACTTGATGAGGATTCATAGGTACTTGTCTTGCTTATTATGATAAGTTAACTCTTATTCATGCTTGTGATGTTATTGCTTGATGATAGGGTTGTAGTAGATTATGGTTTCAAGTATGTTGATATGCATACTACTTGTTTGAGATAGTATGCATGTTTTGTTGCTTGGAATAACTTGCTTGATTATGCACAAGACTTTTAAAGGGTAAAATAGCATAGTTTAAACTAAATGTCCCTTTTTAGCATGTTTTGATATATATGTGCATATGGTCTCATACTTAGTACAAGTGGTGTACTAACCCCATCTTTTCCTTTTTTCCAAACATTTTAGGTTCCGGTCGTTGAAGACTCATTCTAGACGACTTGAGAAGACTTGGATATTCTCTACCATCTAAGTGGGTAGGTGCCCACTATTTGAGGGTGATCCCAATGTGTAGCGTATGGATTTCTTCATTTTTAAGACTCTTATGTTCATTCTATTTTCATTTGAGTACAATTTGTATAAGCCTATATGTGTCTCCTTTACATTGATGTAGGGCTATGCCCAAATTGCTATGATCGTTTAAATGGTATGAGATGAGACAATCTTTGAGACTATTTTCTATATATATATATATATATATAATATATATATATAATATATATATATATATATATATATATATATATATATATATGTGTGTGTGTGTGTGGTGTGTGTGTGTGTGTGTGTGTGTGTGTGTGTGTGTGTATGTATGTATGTGTGTGTGTGTGTGCGCAATAAATGTAGAAGGTTATGTAACCTTCCTATACGAAGGGTCTAATATACTCGATATGAATATATATTGTGTATGTAGAGATCTCTGTAAACGTCCAAGTAGATGCAGTGAAATGTTCTAAAGTTTTCCGTATTTTTGACCTATGAATGTAATTATGTAAAACTAAGAGGCTAGTCTTAGTCCTCAAAGAGGACGACGACGCCGGTTACGTCTAGGGGGTAAACCTAGATGTGACAAGAATGACTTAGTTCGACATTGGAATCGAAAGGAAAATAAGGGAAATTTTTAAAATATTAAGCGGAGACCTTAGTCATTCGGCAAATCACCGAATTTCTTCAGCGACCTGACTTAGTCTGCCTTTCCATTCTTACACTAATAGCATACTTCTGCAGTTTAGGTGGTGTTCCATAGCTTATTGACTTATTGCTAAAGCTTTTTGCGATAAACTGACTCGTCACTGGTTGACTTCTCATTGTGATACCATACACTACAACTTTAGGCGCAGATCTCACTCATTTGGCATATTGCCAGAGAAATCAGCACTTGGCCTTTGACCTCGCCATCCGAGTTACAGTGAAGCATAGAAGGTGTAGAGAAAGAAGAGTTTGGTTGGTGAATCATTAAATCGATCTACGACTCAACTCAGGCTTCCATTTAGTTTACACAACTTGGGTTTGGATTCTATAAAATTCAGCGAGCATATGAAATTATAGACGATTCGCCAAACTCATCGGCGATTACGTCCTTTACCATAGTTTGAATTCCCAAAGGGATTATTGTAAAACTTGGCAAGGGATATCACTCGGATGCCGGATGAATTGGTGACCACAACTTATGTCGTCAAATGGGCGAAAATGGACGGCTGAAAAGTACATGTTTAAGAATTTCAACCTTTCCCTTATTTCTTATCTTCCAAAATCACACCCTCATGTTAGTACTTGTATTTTTTGCATTCTTAGAATATTCATAGTGCTAATTTCTGCTCGGAGCTGGATTCTTTTGCCTACTAGCATTACAACTTTGTTTTAATCGACAAGAAAGGTTGGCCTTCAAAAACCTCGCATCTACTGTTGCATTTACATTTGAGGACAAATACTTTTTAATTGTGGTGGGGTGAAGCTCACCTTTTCTGTGTTATTTGTGACTCGTGCTTTTGTGAATATATTTGGGTTGTTCTATTAAAAATTGTGTTTAATAATTCTTTTTGAAGATGTTTGAGCTTGTGGCTCCTTATATTTTGTATTGCAAATAATTTAACCTGGCCGAAGATTTTTCTTCTTTCCCCCGCCTTATGAATGTACTTGAAAGTGGTTGTTCTTAGGAAAATTTGAGTCTCAATTTGATAAATATATATGACTTGGATAGTGTTTGCAATCAAACAAACATGATTTTACGACTACAACGAGACCTAATGAAGTTGCATAGACAATATGTTAACTCTTTGCATTTCGTTATGATTAGCCTATTATAAAATTGAGTTTCATGCATTGAACATTGCATACTTGCAAAAAGTGAGGAGTCTTGTTTGACTTTGGTGTCGATATCTTGTGAGATGAGATACAGTGACTCATACGTGATGAAACTAGAATTTTCCCTATTATTCTGGTTGACTAAATGATGTGAACTCATGATATGATCTTAGGCACCGTTGAAAGAGTGTGAACCAATTTGACATATACCTTTTTTTTTGGCTTCCCTTGTGACTGTGTGAACCTCTTTTGAACACCCCTTGAGTGTTACCTTTCTTTGGAAGAAACTTGATGAAAACATGACCTCTCTTAATCTTCTACCCATAATCCTCTCGATTTGTGGTTGAACTTAGGCTAAAAAATTAATATGGGGGTGTAGTGAAAAGAGAAGGAACATCAAAGACTGCAAGAAAAGTCTCCCTTAAACCATAGTGTTGAGTAAAGTGGAACCCCTCCATAAAAAGAGATAGAGACAGAGAAAGTAAAAAAGACAAGAAAAGAACAAAAAGAGAAGGTCGCCAGTGAACTAAAACGAAGGTTGACTAGATGATACGGGCAAACCTATGGGTAAATTCATGCATTGAGTTCAATTTTGTGAGTGTGAGAGTTCATTTTAATTCTTCAACTTTAATTTGTGGATCATTGTGTGTGAATATGGAATCATTCTTTATGTGAGGGCATTTGATCAATTTGGTTGAGCTTGAACTTGCATTTGAAACATGTATCGTGAGCTTACAAATCCTTGACAATGGTTTGTCACAACTTGAGTCTTTGAGTGCACATTTGATACTTGGATGAGTAAGTTGAGTCTTGTTGTGTGCATTCATGATTGAGTCTTGTGTAGCACTGTTGGAGACATACATTTTGAACTGATGAATTTAAGTTTTACTTGAGCATAAGAAAAAGTTTAAGTTGGGGGTGTTGATAAGTCCATAATTTGGACTCATATAGGGCCATATTTTGATAGGTTTAGTGTTCTCAGATGCATATTTAGTCTCTAACATTGATAAAATACCTTGATTACAGGTATTCAAGCATACAGAAAAAGACGTGCACATAGTCCAACAAAAAAGAACGAAGACAGCTGAAAGATGAAGAAACTAAGACATGAGGATCGTCAAACACCATCGGCGATTCTCCAAAGTTTCTTGTCCTCTCCTAAAGTTCCAGCTATTTGATCCCAAAAGGAAATTATTAAATCAGCGGTGAAGATAATCAGTCGGCATGTCGACGAGGAGTTCTACGAAGCAGTACTATGTCTCCCATTGATCCAAATTTCAAAGATGTTGAAGGATAACGCAAGAAGATAATGAATATACCAAAGGGAGGATCGCCGAGTTGATCGGCTACCCCAACTTACTGCACCAAGTGGTCCTTCGCAGAACAACTTTTTGAAAACTATATATACTTGTTAATATTTTTAGCTTAGTATCGTTTTGTAGTTTTGAAGAATAATTTTCAGAGCTTCTATTGGAGTTTTTGAGAGCTTTTTGAATACTTTGCTCTTGACCATTTGAGATTTGAAGATCCTCATCTTGATGAAATACTAATTAGGTGTTGGAAATTCATCATCCTAGACTTGTTCGAAGTGAATAAAGAGCATACCCAGTTGATGTTATCTCGATTTGGTATCATTTTCTTCTTTTTCTCTATGTCTAGGTAAAACACCAAATTGGGGTTTGATTTTGTGAATATGAGTTAAATCTATTGTTAGGTGTGCTTATTTTTAGTATATTCATTATTTAAATGTGATTTCATTTAGTAGTTATGTTTGAACTAACGAAGTTTTAGTTGCAAATAGGATTTCACCTTAGTTTTTTTGCTTACTCTAGAGAACGATTTTAAAACTAAGACTACTAAATTGATAGTCGATGCTCATTGGTTCGTCATGGGTTTAGCTTGAGAGGGTGAATCCTAGTGCCTTTCCCACACTTTTACCTCAAGAGAGTGATTGGGCTGAGGCGAAAGCTATGCTTAAAGGCTGCAACTCGATGTTCGAGAGAAACTCAGTTAATTCAAGGTAAGTTGTTCGAGAGATAATTCACCCCCACTAAAGTCTAGCCTTGTTACATATATTTAGTGATTGACTATCAATAGGAGTTACCCTATAGTGTATTTCATCTCATATTCCGATTATATCCAAATAATCTGGTTTCCCCATTTGTTTCTCTTGTTTTTACTATTTTTAATTGTTAATTTGATTGTAACCCCCCCCTTTGGTAATTGACACATGTGTCACCCTCTTGATTTACTACATTTTATTCGATAATTTCGTGTAGCTATGACTAGCATGACTTAGTTTGTGCTTGGATTAAATATTCTTAATATCACTCCTTGTAGGAACGATCCCAACCCTCGGTCGGGTTATATACAAACTAACGATCGTCGATGCTTAGTACTGTATGAAGTGTCTTTTATGGCGTTGATCAGCGATTACCCATGACCTCTAATGATAAGACAAGTGGTGATTACCCACGTCTTATGAATGTTAAGAAAAGTTATGAATAATCAATATTCTATGGCAGTTATGCTTAACACCGAGTGGAAAAGTGGAGATTACCCGTGTCCCATAAAATATGTGCCACCATAGGTTGTCTACATAGACATCAGCTAGTGGATACACGTAAGCTAGAAGTTTATGATTCCTACCTTGGAAAGTGAGAACACTTCTTTTTGGTGTGGGGAAGACACTGATTCCATGTTAATAGCTCGCATGGCCTCACCTATCGATTAAACGTAATTCTCCCACACTAATGAATCAAGGTTACTTCAAGAAGTATCTCACATGTATTTTAACACGATGTCTACTTGCATTGACCATGTTTTTATCACTTATATTTTCTAGCTCTCTGTCTCATGTTTTAGCTTGGTCATTGCATCTCATGAAAAGGTCTCTTTTCACTATGTTATATATTTGATGCATCGCTATAATACTTGGTATATTTTTGTAGCATACTCTTGCCTACATTATCCTGAAATGTAGGCTCTGACACTCTAGATTCTCACCTCTGTTTATGGGGATCATTCACTAAATAATCAAGATTGGTGAGTCCTCATGTTCTGAGAACGAAGCCTTTATTTTGTGTTTTCATTAGATTTCAGATTTAAACTTGATTCATGGGTTATGTCCCAATTACTCTTTTGTACTAGATGACTTGGATACATTGTTAGACTTCCTCTTTGTTATATAGAACTCTATGTTTTAAAAATTTTCTTTTAAATCTCTGGTTTCTATTTTCTTGTACAATGTATGCTAAGTGGCTTGTATGGGGCCTTTCGGGAACTTATATGCCACGTTACACCTAGATTCTACCTTAGGTCGTGACAAACTTGGAAATCAGAGCACAAGGTTTAGAATGATACTAGGAAGTCTAATAAGCCACGTCGAATAGATTTGTGTTCATGAGTGTGAAGCGCGCCACACTTTTGAATGAGAGGCTATAAGATATTCAAAGCCAAGTTGGCGGGGAATAGTATGAGAAGGATCGGCTGTGTTCCTAAGTTGTACTTGGGCGGACAACATCGAAACATAAATTGTGGTCGGGGTGATATGTTCGGAGTTTGGTAGTTGTTGTTCTTCTTCCACTTATGTTCTTTGTTTTATTCCTTAAAGTGTGGTAACTAAATAATTCCCGATTTAGACGTTGCAAGCCCGTACTTTTCTGTTGGATTAGCTCAGACTGTGTGTGTCGTGGAGCCGGGCCTGGAGGGTGTTCCGGTCGCCAAGCCTAGAAGTAAAATCAAAGAAGGTTAGTGAAAAGGTAACAACAATTACTACACAAATAATTTATTATTCCGATGCTAATCTTTAAAGTTGACATTCAAGCCCAAGGATAATGTTCTTTTTCCCGCTAGATTCTCCATCAACTTAAAATGAGACCACCTACTAGACACCATGATTGTATTAAATATTATGATATTAAAACTTCGGAGTCTACTATTATTAATCATAAAAATATGGAGACTATTAAATTGCAAGTTGCTAACAATATTAATAGTTATGAGAAAAAATATACATTTGTTCATATAGGAATTATCCAAGTGGTAGTCAACCCATTATATAGATTGGATTTATATATACCCATATGTCTTTTCTTAAGAGACAATAGATTATTATATTTTTATGATTCTTGATTAGCAATAGTACAAAGTAACCTTGCCAATGGCCCGGTATACTTTAACTGTTATCCTAATTATTTGATAAACATTAATGATCAAAACATAATTGATACGTTAACGTTAAATATTAAAACTAAAAATATGAATTGTAATGATACTACTAGGAAAATAGCCATAACATATAGAATATATTATAAATTAATGAAAACTACGTAAGTCCTTAAGGATAAAATAGTAACTAATAAAAGAGTTGACATACTCATGGAAGCATATTATACTAGCACCTCCCAAGGATAATAAATTGGGATAACGTATTAATAAAATATTATTTGTATTTTTACTCCGTGACAGAGCCAGAAATTGAAAAGAAAAATTCAAAATTTAACCAACTAATTCAACCTCAAGATAGAGAAATAGATAAAAAATCAAAAGGGATAAATTTCTTAGAACCCATTCCCAAATTGAACATAGTAATTCTAAAACCAAAAAATTCACAAGTCCCACTACTAGAAAAAATCAAGAAATAAAAGATTATTTATGCATGATTAGATTAGATGAATCTTTTGTTCTATATATTAAATTTCTAAATAAACTTTTGAATAGTCCAACGAATTCTATTAAAAAACAATAGTATATACAAAGATACTCTCTATCAGTAAGATTAATATTTAGAAACAAATGGTTTAGTGATATGAAAAGATCAAAATGTAACATAGAGTCTGTTAAGTGGTTTGAATGCACAGGAAAATTAGACTACCAAAAGGAATCGTTAAATATGTTGGTTAATAAATGGTACACTACTAATAAAAAGGTAGTTGAATTAAAAATTCCACCTTTAGAAGAAATTAGTCTTCATATAGACGGTAGAATTATTACTGCCTCACCTTTTAAAATAAATATAGTAGATACTAAAGGAGATCCTAAAAATAAAGAGATAAACAGAATTCTACAACAAAATAATTTTATAAATCAACTACTTTATGAAGTCTCTAACTAAATTCTTGAAGCCGATACTAAATCAATTTTTAAGGATAAACCAAGTCCTTTCTACACTGATAAAAATAAAAAAAATAGAAACTCATCCAATATTTAAACTACAAGAATTTTCTAACGAACAATTTTCTAGGTTTCAAGGAAAGTTTGCCATCATAGATGACCTTATAGAAATAATTAATGAAAAACCAAAAACTACAAATATTAATACCTTATACGAAAATGATGATAAAGATAGTAATAAATTATGTTCTAATTATTCAACTAAAAATAATTATTATGAGAAACCCTCTTTTTCGGATATGCAATACGAAGAAAATGATTTTCTACCTCATACTTCGCACATGGGAAGAGAAACAGTGGAACAAAATATAGATAGACTAGAGGAACATCAAATTTATGATAATTTATATGAAATCGGAATTGACATTACGACATATAAAATGAAAAAAATATCATATATTCGCTACTTTAATTACAACTTAATTTACTGGCACAATAAAAAATTGGTGGGATAATTATCTAACAAAAGAAAATAGGCAAAGTATATATGTGCTTCAACTATTAAATCAATCATTAAGGATGAATCTTCAGGGAAAACCATAGAGAATAAAGTCATACAAGATGTCACTACCACCTTAATTTATAACATAGCTAAACATATTATTAGAGAACCTTAAGTTTTCCAAGATAGAAGTCTAGAGATATTATCTAATATTTCTTGCCCCAAGTTGGACGATTTTAGATGGTATAAAGATGTTTTTAATTACTCAACAAAGTTAAAAAAGAAAAGAATGTACTCACGATTATTGGAAAGAAAAATTTATTAGTGGTCTACCCAAGCTATTCGCTGAAAAGGTTAGAATAAAATTAAAAGATTGTTTGGAAGGAAAAATTCTTTACAGTCAATTGACCTATGGTGACCTCATAAGTTTATAATATTACTGGATTAGAATTATGTAAAATTATAAAACTTATGAATCAACTAAAATGGATAGTAAAAATAACAAAATAAACTAGATAACTTTTGTCAAGACTTTAATTATATTAAACTATTTTTCCCATCAAAAGAGACCTCTAAAAAAGATAACCATAAGAATAAGCATAAATCAGAAGAACCCCTTCATTGCAAAAGAAGGTTCAAAAAATCTAACCATAACCCTGATAAAAAAAGATTCAAACCAAACAACACTAAAAGGTGTTGAGGCTGTGAAGAAACGGGACATCGAGCCAAAGACTGCCCAACCACTGAAAAAAGAAAGACAAAATTAATATGTTAGTTTTTGAAGAAGTTAAAATAATTATATTCCATTATAGGAGAAAATACCTCCTCCTCCGATAAAAATCTTAACGACAACGACAGCAAAATATAGCCTATAGGTCTGAAGATAGTAAGTCATCAGACGCTTGTGAATGTGGTAGTGCGATTTGCTCCTACAAAAATCATTCCACACATAAATGTCATAACTAGTAGTAATAAAGAAACATTCTTTGATATAATAAATCAATTATGAAGATCCTGATTTTAGGAAAAAAATATATCATTGCCTTAAGAAATTTAGACCTTGATAAACAATGTCATAATAGAACTATAAATCCCTTTGATATGAAAAGTATTTTGAATAAATTTAAACAACCATTTAGATCCGAAATTACCTTACAAAATATTCAGGTAGAATTCTTACAAATAAAATATGAAATAAATAAAATTAAGCAGAAACTGAACACCTTAGAAATTGACACAATTACTAGTAATTCACCATGTAATCAGGAATCGGAAAATTATAAATCCGACCCTAAAGGAACATCAAAAGAAGTAGAGTCTCTCACAGGATTGATACGCTCAAACATATTTCTCAAATAAGAAGTAAATCGGTCGTGTCAAGTGAATAACCCAACTAATGAGGTTGGGATCTTTCCCACGGGGAAATAGTTTAGACTTAACTTCAATCTATTAATACTATTGTTCAGTCAATTACTTCCTTGGAAAGCAAAAATGATAAAAAGGGGGGTTTTCTATTTCTAAATGAATGAAAATAACTAGTGAAATTAAAGAAGACAACTAACAGCTTCAAATGTTGGAGTTTAATCAATTAATAAAAGTAACTAGGGTTTACGTGTTCCCCACAGGTTCATAACTTGATAATTCTAACTATAACAATTCTTTCCTAGTATCTTGCATGCAAAGTGATAAGTTATGTATTTCTAAATCCTTGGTCCGGCATCTAGAAAATTTTACTCTGCACCTTGGCCCGGCTACGTGTGTTGCTATACTAACCCTTATCTTTACATCATATTAAGCATTGTATTCGATATTTGACTAAGTTATTACCTCGTGCCAATCAACACTATCCTATTAGATAGTATACACTAAATCTATGTTGATAATTCTTTTCCTATTATCTACCTCCTTGGTACGGAAAGTAGCATTAAGGCGAGTTCTAACGTTAGTCATCCGTTAAAAAGACTTCTAAGCGAAAGAATTATCAATACATGCAAGACACTATTCTAGAATTGTTATTTTAGTTAGTTTTTACCTCATTATTCGCCTATGGTTCCCACAATCCTAGTTATGGAGTTTAGTTACCCATAGTCATAATCACAATATTCAAATATATGATATAAGAACTCATGCACGTACTTCAATGAGAAAGAGTAAAATCTAAAATTTCACTTGATTGATCCACAAAATTCACCAACGATCGATTACAGGAGTCTAAAAATATTCAAGAGTCTACCAAAGAGTCTAAAAATTAATCAAGGGTCTAACCTCAAAAACAAGATTTTTCAAACTATTTATAAAAAATAAAAAACCTAATTAAATAAGGAATCTATTTGCTGGAAATCTATCAAAACGCGGCTGGATCGACGGATCGTCGTGGTCACGACGGACCGTCATGGACTCCGTCGTCCCATACTTGTGCATTTTTTCTGCTGCTCTCTTCATTACCCTCGACGGGAAGTATGACGGATCGTCACAGGCACAATAGTCCGTCGAGGGTCTCCGTTCCAAAACACTTGAACTCTTGGAATTTGGGTACTGGGACTACTTCTTTGATCTTCGTGACGAACCAGCAGGACAGACCGTCATGGCTACGACGGTCCGTCACGCACTCCGTAACCCCACACTTGGTCAGATTTCCCCATCATCATTCAGCAGCTGCACTACGATGCCACCTACAGATCGTCACGGGCATGAAGAACCGTCACAAGCTCCGTAGGGGGTACTTTTCTGTATTTCTTGCTCAAAAACCTCCGTATTCATCTTTTAGACAGATTTCTTGCAAATAAAGAGAAACTTACATAAAAATTAGTACAAAAAGGCTTTTGGACCAACTAAACTTAAGGAAAAGGCATTAAAAATATCGTGAAACCACGGTATATCAACACCCTCAACGTAAATTCGTTGTTTGTCCTCAAGCGATGCACTATGACTCAATACAAAATCTTTGTACAATAGTATCCATGTTTTATCCTTCGCAATCATTTGGCTATCAATCGCATCATATTTATGCATGCTATCACTATTAGGCTTGAATTATGTGGAATCAGACCATGACACAGACTCACCATGCACTAACACCTATCCTCTTCAATTTCTCACCGAGGTGCTAATATTTCCGGTATTGCAACTAGTGTCCTCAATTCAAAACAAAATCCTCATTTTTAACACTATGATTTCAGTTTGAGTATAAGGATTACTTTTCAACACTCACTCTCAGAACAAATTCACACTCATTCATACATATTGCCATAAGCTTTCCCTTATTTTCACTGCTTTAAGTTCGCTATACAACTCTTAGGATCACGATAGGACTTTCTTAGCTCGTAACATAGGATCAGGAGGTAGGGTATATTTAGGTATACTTTGATGACTTTTTGTCCTCCTTGATATATCGTCTAAACATACCACTTTTTATCATTTTATCTCGCCCAGTTTCTCATATTCTTTCACCTTGTTATTTTCCCTTCTTTCTTCATTTGTGTTAGTGACTCTCTTCTTTTCTTGCTTATATTTCTTGTATTTTTTTTATTATTATTTATGTTTCTTTAAACTGATTCTTGAGTCACTTTACTTTTGTTCTTTCTCTCTCTTTGTTCTTTCAACCCCACTTTCTAGAGCATTCCGCATAATAGGCACTCTCAACTCATGGCTTTGCCATGAGTCAAAGTACACAATACCCAAAGTTGGGTTAGGTACATAAAAAGGGTTGTTTACTGCATCAGCCACCCTCAACTTATGCATTTGGCATAAGCTGAGATGCACATGTCCAAGGAGGGACTAGGGCCAACACATTATTCTCAGAAAAGATCAGTTGGGGTGAAAAAGAAAGGTCTAGTTTAAGCTCAAACCATTTGGATCAAAGAAGGATTAATTTCATTTGTTTTTCTTTTATTTAGGCTAAAAATGGGCTCTATTGAACAAGGGCCTATGATCATTTCCTAATTGTCTATTACAACTTACTTTTAGCAGGACTAACCAGGCAAGTTCTAGCTAAGTACAAATAGTGGACTATTCAAATATTCCTCACACTCACTTGGCATCTCATTACTCTACCAGATTATCAGTCACCTAGTTCAAATTTTAGACTTAGGGTCATAAGTGGTGTACCTCTATGTCATGCTTAGAGCCACACATTTATCAATTACTATGCCTAGTCATGCATCATTTTCATTTTATCAGGATATCATTTTAGACATCATGCTTCAGAATTAAACTATGTACACAAGATATAGACATGTCGGTTCAACAAAAAATATAATCAGTCTCTTGGGGGAAAGAACACAGGCAAGAAAACCCCAAAAGAGGATAGTGAATTGGGCTACTCAGACTTCACCCTAGCACTCACTTTCCATTTACCCCATCCACAACAAAAAGACATGCAATTTTCCCAATGCATGAAAAAATTGAAATACAAGAGTGGTAGGTGAAGCAAACCTGGGGCGTAAAGCGCCGACGATCAGCAAGCTGGTGGGTCTGGTTCCCCGGAACCCACTACCTCTGTAATCTAGACACCCTCAGTAGTGTCCTCGGCATCAACAGCACTATCAGCAGTGCCTCCCTCTATCTCCACATTTCTGGAGCTAGACGCCCCAGCAGCTAACTCTACTGGTCTCATCGGACGCGCCTCCTCATCAGCAAGCGAGGCTCTCCTCACAGCCTCCATCTCACGGCGCTCCTTCTTCCGTGCTCGAGCTTCATCCTCCTCTCGACCCCTACGCCTCTTGGCATGATCTCGAGGGGAAGGTGGTGGAATCTCTGAAGTGGCGAATAAGGCGGCCATCAGTATGTCTTTAGCAGGCTCTGCAGAAGGGGCCTCAGACTCAGGCACCCTAGCCTCTAAGATCATATGGATGTCTGTGCGAAGACTGTCGACCGCAGCCTGAAGTGTCGACACATACACCTGAGGGGCTGGATGGAATAGCACCCGCAACTCAAAAGCGTCCAAGCACTGATGAACCTCAGCGATCTTCCGCTCTGTGTGCTGGACCATTCTCCGCTCCAAGCGCTCTTCTGCCTCAGCAATAGACCTCTGCATCCAAGGCTGGATGTGATGCACACGTGTAGCCATTTGTGCCTCTAATTTCTGGACCCTAGCAAGCGGGACCAGTGCGGGGAAAGGGGTTGAGCAAGAGTTGCTCGGGGCAGTGCTACTACCCAGGATAGACTCGACCGGGGTAGTGTCAATGGAAGCCGCCTGCGTAGCCGTGCGAGCATGTGCTACCGTATCAGCCAGATTGTCACCAAGTAGAGGCAACTCTGGACGGGGCCCTCTGCTTGAAGACAACTCGTTGGCCTCATCCCTAATGAGGCCGATATCAACAGTGCCCAGCGGGGTCTTGAGCTGATCAACATGCAATATAGGCACACCTGTGGACCTGCATAGAGAAAATATCATGCACGGGAAAAGGTAAGTAGTTTTGGCCTTAAAAGCCCTCTCGTGCATGACCGCCTGTAGAAGTTATGCAAAATCCTCCTCAAACCCGGCTATCATCGCCGCCATCAGTACTGCACGATCCATGTGATTATATTATGATTATATTATCAGTGGCTGTGGGGGAAAGGCAATGGGACAATCAACCACAAAAACTTCACCATGAAGGTTAGGTTAGCCTTCTTGATGGCTCCCTTCGGATCGGTCACCCAGTCAGCACCCTTTCCATCAACGGACAAGTGCAGGTCCATTCACCTCTTGGTGGTCTCTCTCAGCGATGGCTCATGCAGGAATTAGCCATCTTTGACAATCTGCCACCGGTAGTCAAACTTGGCGGTGAGAGGGGTCCGGTAGGCATCAACATTCTCGCCGTATAGATACCGCCGGATGGTAGGCAGGGAGATATCAACCTGAATGACATGTACTCGGACCTGCTCCAGTGGGTCTTGTTTGGCAGGGGCAGCCCACCTATCAATCTGTGATCTGAGAGTAGCCACGTAATATGCGTAGAACTCTCTGACCAACTCATCACTATAACATCCTAACGGACGCGCTGTCCACTCGAGTCGATGTCTGGTGAAGAGATTGTAGATCTATGGCATCGTCGGGAGACTTCCTGTAACAACCCACCGCTCCAATGCAACTGTCCGTGTCATGACTCCTTTGTCATTCAGGAACTTTGCGTCGAAATAGACTTGATACTGCCCGTCGACACACCACCGGTTGGGCTGGTCGGTAACCGGGGTGAGAGCATGAGTTGGTGAACCGGGTGTGGATTCCGAACTGTCATCCTCATCAGAAGAGGCAGACTGTGCAGCGGTGGTGGGTGCGGGAACCTCAGCAGATTCGGAGGCTTCCTCCGACCACGAAACTCCTAAAGATCCAGATGCTCCTTCTTAATTAGTAGCTGACTCAGAAGGTGTGCCGGTCAGTGTGCGCTCCTCATCAGACTGAGAGGCAGTGACTACGCCGGACACCAACTTTTTGGGTGTGGCTCTGGCAGCACGTGCATCTCGGGATGGGGGTGGAGTGCCTAGGGGCAGGTACTCGAGGTCACGCTCATGATCAGAGCCAATGACCAGGCGGGCAGACGAGGCGACAGAATTTGATCGCCCGCGTACGTATACTCGATCTTGTTTTGGTGCCGTAGTAGAGAGTACCTGTAAAAAATCATTATTAGTACTAGAAGGAGCAAACAACACAAGCAAAATGACGCAAAATAAATAAAAAAAGTTAAGATGTAATGACATTTCTATAGTAATAGTGAAACACGGCGGACCAGGTGACGGCTTGTCGTGAGTACGACGGACCGTCATGGGGTCTGTAGTGTTTTATTTAGACTATGTTAATGTGGAAAACCCTGAAGGAAAGTCTCTGACAAGTATGACGGTATATGCGGTACGGACCGTTGTGATTATAACGGTCCGTCGTCGATGTCCGTCGTGGGACACTTAGAAAAAAAGTATGGACAACATGAAGTGAGCGGTCTATGATTGTCATGACGGTTATGCAGGATGACCGTCGAGGGTATGAAGATCCGTCGTAGGTGCCTGTCAGAGGATACTTGAAAAAGGTATGGAGACCCTTAGGAGAAGGGTCTCTAACCGTCATAACGGTTAAGCAAGACGGACCGTCGTGGGAATCATGGTCCGTCCATTGGAGAACACTTAGAAAAAGTGAGAGACCCTTAGAAACAGGGTCTCTGACAACCAGAACGATTGTGCAGGAAGGACCATCGTGGGAATGATGATCCGTCGCATGTGTCTGTTGGAGGACACTTAGAAAAGTGAGAGACCCTTAGGAACAGGGTCTCTGACAACCAGAACGGTTGTGCAGGATGGACCGTCGTGGGAACGACAGTCCATCCCATATGTCCGTTGGTGGACACTTGGAGAAAATTGGACAGTGAGGTGTTAGGGCTGTTGAAATGGACCCAATGACGGTCCATCGTGGGTACGATGGTCCGTCATCGGGGTCTCATTCTGTAACTCAGTGACAGAACTGGGGATGCCACATTCATCCCCTATGACCCAAATAGAATTGTTAGTGTTTTAACATACATTTGTCTAACCCAAATACCTAGTAAAATAGCAATGCTAAAGCACCTATTTCTAGAGCTTTAACAAGGCAATTTTGAAGATTCTCAACCTAGGTCAGACACAATTTGTATTAAAGGATGAACCCATCAATAAGAACTAGGCTAGTACTAATTGATAAACAAAAAAATGCAAAGTAAATGGGTAGAAATTAGAGACACATACCTGAGAATATAAGAAAAACAAGCGAGGAAGGTACTTGGTGATCAAGTAGAGACCCACAGCAGCAGACTCCGACTAGTAGATAGTGAATTTTTGAATTTGGGGAAAATGATCGGTTGTAAGAGAGGGGGGTTATGATCTTTGGAAGTTGAAAAGGGAGGGAAATGGGAGAAAAAGGGAAGTAATGGGGTGAAATGAAGGGGTGGGGGTTTTAAATGTTGAAGTTTAAAAAAAAACAATCGGGTCAGGTCGGGTTCGCTTCATTAATGATGCGACGAGTCCCCAACGACGGTCCTTCTCAGGTGTGACGGTCCATCATTGGTTCCATCGCATGTGCCCTAGTTTGAAAATAACATAAATACGTACTTGGCACGAAGGATTCATTTGACGGTCCGTCACAAGCACAACGGCCCGTCGATGTATCCATCAGTAACTGCTGCAGAGTGATTTTCTGCAGAATTTCCTGGTGATTTGCCTGCAAATTTAAAACCCGTTAGTATAAAATGCTACCATTACTAAAAAGAAAAAAAATACAAGTATTGGGTTGCCTTCCAACAAGCGCCAGATTTAACGTCGCAGCACGACTGAGGACACTTGATTACTCAGCCTTCATCAAGATGGTATGCCTCTATCACTTGATTCACCGATACAGTATGCCCAAAATAGAGTTTTATTCGTTCTCATTTAACCTTAAATCGCAATCCCTTCTTGGTTTCTAATTCAACTGCTCCATGAGGGAATACTTGGGTAATCAAGTAAGGGCCAGTCCGTATGAACTTGAGCTTGCCCGGAAGCAAATGCAACCTAGAACTGTCTAAAAGCACCAAATCCCCAACCATAAACTTTCGGTTTTCACTTTTTAGTTCGTTATCCTTCTTCATCTTTTCTTTGTGGGATATGGAGATACCGATTGGAGCTCACCACTCTGCCTTATGGACCTACAAATGTTGAAGGTCGTTTCTTCATTGTTCAACCGAAATTTCATCTGCCCCTTTTCCATATCAACAAGGCTCTACCAGTAGCAACGAATGGACTCCTAATTATAATAGGCACTTTAAAATCGACTTCACAATCAAGAATAACAAAATTTTCCGGAAATATGAACGACTCCACTTTTACTAGCACATCGTGGAGTATCCCTATAGGCCTTTTCATTGTTCGATCAACCATCAGTAGCCGCATCGCAGTGGGTTTTTGGTCACCCAAACCCAACTTCTTGTAAATCGAGAGGGGCATGAGATTTATGCTTGCCCCCAGATCACATAATGCTTTCGCAAAATGTAATGACCTGAATGTACAAGGAATAGTGAACGCACCCGGATCTTAGCACTACAATGCTGCATTCTATCATCATCCTTGAAAGTGACCGATCTTTTCTTTGTAACCAGATCTTTCATAAACTTGTCATAACCGGGCATTTGTTCTAGAGCTTCGACCAAAGGGACATTGAAAGAAAGCTGCTTCAGCATTGTTATAAAACGCCGATATTTACCATCCTCGGTCTTTTTCACTAATCTCTCAGGAAAGGGGGGGTGGTCTAGGCACGGGAATTACCTTTATAGGGACTTCTGCATCTTTTCCATTGCTATCGTCTGCTTCACCACCACCCTCTACCACCTTATCATTATCCTTTCTCACCTTTTCCTCATTAGACGGCATATGTGGGTCAATGGTTTTCTTACCACCCCGAGTAGTGATTGCCATACAGTGTGCATCATTTTTCGGATTTTGGACAGTGTTGCTAGGAAGAGAGCCCGGTTTCCCTGTGTTCACAGTCAGATAATTGGTCCATTTGCAACTCGATCTGCTTAATCGATTTTGCATATGTATCGACTTTTTGCCCAATACCTGCTAAATCACTCCTTAACTCTTTAATGTGCTTATCACTAGCATCGAACGTCTCATCATTTTGTGCAACATATCCTCAACTCGCGCCATACTATCTCCACCATCCTAGGAGTAACATCACGATTTTAAGGAGGGACATAGGGCCCATTCCTATTATTTCTGTTACCGTAGTTACCCCTGTTGAAGTTGTTGTCGCGGTTGTAGTTTCCATCTCGGACATAATAACACTCACGGTTATAGTTACATAGTTCCGACCTTGGTTCTCTGACCGTGGCGCCAATTCTCTTGATTAGAGCCTTGGGCACTCGGTCGAAAACCCCCCGTCTGCTCATTTACCTCATAGGAATCCTCCTCATAATAGCACTCATCATTTTTTGGCGGTGGTTTCGACAAGTAGTTGACTGCATTTATCTTTTCTGCACCCCAGTGACATGTTTTAGTACCAACCCAAGCTCAGTTCTCATCTGAGCCATTTCTTCACGAATCTCATCTGTGGCTGGGTTGTGAGTGGACTGCACTGCGAAGGTATTTCTCTCGGTATCTGACTTCCTAGTACTCCAAGCTTTATTATTTTGGGAGATTTTCTCTAATTTTTTCAGCAATCTCAGCATAAGGACACTCCCCATAAGATCCACATGCTATAGTGTCCAACACCGCTTTATTATTATCATACTGTCCCCGATAGAAGTATTCCTTCAGTGACTCATCATCTAAAAGGTGATTTGGGACACTTCTAAAAAACGAGGTGAATCTATCCCAAGAACTACTAATTGACTCTTCTGGTTGTGCCACAACGTTGTTCACTTTATCTTTGTGGTTTATTTTCTTGGAGACCAGGTAGTAGCGTGCTAAGAAAATGTCCCTTAGTTGGTTCCAAGTTAAAATTGAGTTGTAAGGGAGTTCATTGAACCATATAGCAACCTCCCCCATCAGTGAGAGAGGAAACACTCTTAGCCCTATTACATCCAAGTCCAAGTCAGGCCTCCCTATATAGCTTTTACACACTGCTCTAACCTTAGCTATATGGGCATGTGGATCCTCAGAAGGTAGCCCTGAAAACAAACCTCTGGCAGTGAGCATTTGCATCAGGCTACTAGTTACCACAAAGGTGTGGCCTGGTGGTAGAGCGGGCAAGACAAGTGGCCCATCGGAGTCTGCTATATTGTCATAGCCTCTGTATTATTCTTGGGGCCGTGGAGAGGGATTTTTTCCCCTCTGTTGGTGTTCACCCGGAGCATCGGGTAACAACTGACCATAAACATCGATCGGAGCTAGGATGTTCTGGTTTGGATCATCATCATTAATTCCCAAGTTTTGATTCATGTTGCATAGTGTACTCTCTAAGTCGTGATCGTAGGGAAACAAGGGTTCTCTTCCTCTCCGTGTATTTGGCATACAAGGAAGATGGTTCTGCAGGAATCAAAAACAATAAAACAAGGTAAAATCAAGAAAATATTGACCAAACTATAATAATAAGTTTAAGTTAATCTAAAAGCTACTTTCCCCGGCAACGGCGCCAAATTTGATACGATCAAACTTACTTCTAAAATAAGAAGTAAAGCGGTCGTGTAAAGTAAATAACCCAACTAATGAGGTTGGGATCGTTTCCAACAGGAAAAATAGTTTAGACTTAACTTCAATCTATTATTACTATTGTTCAGTCAATTACTTCCTTGGAAAGCAAAAATGATAAAAAGGGGGGTTTCTATTTCTAAATGAATGAAAATAACTAGCGAAATTGAAGGAGACAACTAACAGCTTCAAATGTTGGAGTTTAATCAATTAATAAAAGTAACTAGGGTTTACGTGTTCCCCACAGGTTCATAACTTGATAATTCTAACTATAACAATTCTTTCCTAGTATCTTGCATGCAAAGTGATAAGTTATGCATTTCTAAATCCTTGGTCCGGCATCTAGAAAATTTCACTCAGCACTGTGGTCCGGCTACGTGTGTTGCTATACTAACCCTTATCTTTACCTCATATTAAGCATCGTATTTAATATTTGACTAAGTTATTACCTCGTACCAATCAATACTAGCCTATTAGATAGTATAAACTAAATCTATGTTGATAATTCTTTTCCTATTAATTACCTCCTTGATCCGGCAAATAGCATTAAGGCGAGTTCTAACGTTGATCATCCGTTAAAAAGACTTCTAAGCGGAAGAATTATCAATACATGCAAGACACTATTCTAGAATTATTATTTTAGTTAGGTTTTACCTCATTATTTACCTATGGTTCCCACAACCCTAGTTATGGAGTTTAGTTACCCATAGTTATAATCAAAATATTCAAATATATGATATAAGAATCCATACACGTATTTCAATGAGAAAGAGTAAAATCTGAAAGTTCACTTGAATGGTCCACAAAATTCACCAACAATCGATTACAAGAGTCTAAAACTATTCAAGAGTCTACCAAAGAGTCTTAAAAATAATCAATGGTCTAACCTCAAAAACGAGGTTTTTCGAACTATTTATAAAAAAAAATACCTAATTAACAAAGGAATCTATTTTCTGGAAATCTGTCGAAATGCGGTTGGATCGACGGACCGTCATGGACATCTTGTCCCATACTTGTGCAATTTTTCTGCTGCTCTCTTCATTACCCTCGACGGCAGGTATGACGGATCGTCACAAGCACAACCGTCCGTCGAGGGTCTCCGTTTCAAAACACTTGAACTCTTGGGATTTGGGTACTGGGACTACTTCTCTGATCTTCATGACGAACCAGGAGGACGGACCGTCATGGATACGACGGTCCGTCACGCACTCCGTAACCCCACACTTGGTCAGACTTCCCCATCTTCATTTAGCAGCTGCACTACGATGCCTTCTATGGACCGTCACGGGCACGACGAACCGTCACAAGCTCCGTAGGTGGTACTTTTATGTATTTCTCGCTCAAAAACCTCTGCATTCATCTTCTAGACAGATTTCCTGCAAATAAAGAGGAACTTACATAAAAACTAGTACAAAAAGGCTTTTGGACCCACTAAACTTAAGGAAAAAGCATTAAAAATACCGTGAAACCACGGTAAATCAAGGATCTCTATCTATATTAAGAATTAATACCATTACGGTCATTAGACCGCAAAGCATCTATACCAGGGTTCTAGACAAAAATCTTATTTATCCCTACTTAAAGTATATATCCAAAGGTGAGAGTAATTTCCTAAAAGAGAAATACTTTTAAAATAAATCTATTTTCACGCCATGAAAATTATACAACAAAAATTATTACACCTTCCCCTCCTCCTAGGTTTTTGTTAGCCTTCTTTATAGCACTAGGATTTACTCAATTTCAAATAATTTAAATAATGACTACAACTCAGCTCGATATATTTTTCATAAGAATTATACATTTTCTAGATGGAAAATGTTATTGTACAACTTTGATTTTGAAATAAAGGGAGGAAATCTCCCTAAAATTTTAATAAAAGAGTCATGAATAAGACATTTCCCATTGTTAAAACCTGAAGAAAAAATGAAAAGACCATTTTATGAAGAAAATCAAACAAAATCACAAGATATATACATGTATTCCCTCCAACAACAATATATTATACCATCACCATTAAAAGAACCCATAAGTATATCAACCAAGGTACAACCACTTCGTTCAGTTTTTCGAGAAAATTCATCCTCCTCGATCATTCAAAAATATCTCAATCCAAACAAAGGATAGTTACAAGATGGAAAACACAAACATATATCAACAAGCGGATTTCACTTCCCAAAAGGAAAATGATAAGGTTACTCCAAATAAAAAAAACAATTTGAGTTAACAGTGTTACAGGTACTGTCAATTGCTGCACTTGATAAAAAAATATGGGAATTATGAAAGTTAGGATTTACTAAATCGCTGGTACACCAACCAAAATTATGTGGAGACAGAAGATCCCCTCAAAACTTGGAGGTATTATGAATTTATTTTGACAGATACCGATTCGATAGAAATTGAGCATATATTTGAAGAAAGTAAACCTTATAGTATACAATATTTAGAATTGACGATCAAAAGAATTTTGAGTCCATCTGAATGGCTTCTAGATCATCTACATATCCCAATTCACTTATTAAAAGCCAATCGACCCAAACATATAATTGGTATGATTATATATCAGCCTAGAATAACTTTACTTTTGTTAGACCATATACCCATACTTGGTTTATCAAATATTCAGAAGAAATGAAGAACGCGATAATTTCCCGATGGTTTTACAAAAGGTGGAGTCAGTTCGGAGGAAATAAATAGATATTATCAACTCAACATCAAATACAATTTGAAAAATTTCAGGTAGAAAGGAATATATCTACCTTGTCAGAAAATATTAAATTATGCAATTTCTTTATTGCCAAAAGGATCTCTTATATTATTAGTTGGTCCTTCGACATTCGTGAAGATATGAGGATCAAATATTTAAGCAAGATCATTAAAGTTAAAGGATGGGCGCCAGCGATCCACAATGATAAGTTAAATTTAAGTTCATCACCCCAAAGGGATTATGACAACTCCAAAGAAAGATTAAAAATAAGGCTTGAGGAAGCCTTATTAAACCTTAATACTGATGCGGAATAAAAAAAATTGATTTATTAGATATTGTTGCCTCACATGACGAGCTTAGCAATGCAGATATGTTAGATCTGCACAGAATATCACAATCATACCTTCTTAATTAAAAAAAAGTGTCAGCAAACTTTGATGATAAACAAGAAAAATATCAATAAATGAATTATCAAAGAGTGGACCCCACATCCAAAAATATGCATACAAATCGATGGTAAAAAGAAAACAAGTTTCAAGACCAATGATAAAAATCAGCATAGGACAATGCAAACACATGTTAGCATTAACTATGTCAATAATTTTACAAGCACGGAGACCCCGCCGGAACAAAAGTCCAAGCCACAAAGTGACAAAGGACTTGATATCAAGATTTTTCAGTAATCAACACAAGAAGAGATACATACAACAAAGCTACATGTGCAGCTATGTGACATATATTCACTGCAACAAAAAATATTATCAGATATGTGTAATAGTTAATAGATACGTGTAAAAATAATAGTGTGTTACAGCACTTTTAAGGCCTATTTAAGGCTTTCAACTTGTATCAGTAGAGGGCATTCAAAATCTTACTAACTTTGAAATCCTCTCTAAAATTCTCAGAATTTTCTCCATCATTTCTATCTCTCATCTTCCATGTTCTCTCTCCTTTCCCTTAATCAATAAAACGCTTTTGTAAGTATACTTTTTCTTGCACTTTTATTTTGTTAAACGTTTTAAAACTTAAGTATTGCTTACTGCACTTTGTTCTTCTCTTTTCTTTAAGTTTCTTTAAAAAAATTTGTGAGTTTTGCTTGTTCTTGCTCCCTTCCTTTACTCTGTCCAATTTTCCTTAGGATTTCATCCAGGAACACGATCCGTCCCTTATAATTCCTCTAGAAGCCTCTTTTGTTGAGGAAGATAGTTTAATATAACCGAAATCTTCACAAAAATTTTCTAGTTCCTTTTGTGATATTTTACTAATCTTTTTTGGTTGATTTTTAAGTTTCATATTTGTACATAATTCTAATATAGTAATATTTGTAAAATTGATGGGGTCATCATAGTTTAATTGACTATAAGGAATAATGATATTAATAAATTAAGCTCTAATATCCTACAAAAAAGAATTGCTATAAGAAACCTTCTTTTCCGGATATACAATACGAAGAAAATGGGTGTCTGTCTCATACTTCGCATTCGGAAAGAGAATTAGCCATTACGGCATATGAAATGAAATATTTATATGATAAACAATGAGATAGTTTAATTCATCTGGATCTAATGGCACATTAAAGGATAGGTTAAAGGAAAAATCTCTTATAAATAATTAACCTATGATGATCTCATTAGTTTTATAAATATTACTAGACAAGGTATGTAGTTATGGATAATAATTGCATTAAATATGCAATTAATATTTTACTATTATCCATAAATTAAAGAAATGGAAAATGGATTCTTAAAAATAATATTAGCAATATTCCAACATGAATTTGATTGTTTGTCATTATAACATAACTCAAGAACCTCTAATGAATGAATTATTCATAAAATAATAAATCATTGGTTCTTTAATCAATATTAAAAAGAAAATAAAGAAGAAAATTAGAATATATATACAAAGGTATTTCGTAATATTAAGAAAAAATTAAGATGCATAGACTATAAGTGAGAAATTTCATATGTATGTAAAAATTAACGATATGTTAACTTATATATAGTACTTTTAAGTTATAAAATTTAATATAGAATATCAAAACATAAATTCTTGGAATTGGGTACAATAATTATTTTTGGCATAATGAATATATGTACTATATGTGTATTTGATCAATATAACCGATGATAATAACTTTGCAGAACCATAACAACAGAGTTTGAAACATGAACTCAAAAAAGTAATTAATATCATAAGCTAAATTATTGAGTGTAAAAAATATACCATGATATATAAAAATAGAATTAAATATAAAGGAAATATTGAGTTCACTGAATGCATAATGTCCCCTTAAGAAAATTATTCTCCTCCAATACAAGAGGTCTAACGAATTACATCCTCTCAGGATGGAACGATTTTATTCACCAACTTATTGATACAAAAACAATAGTATAAGTAAGTCAATCAGGAGCAATGTACACGAATATTTAATTTTGCGGAAGTAAAAGAAGAAGATCAAAATTGTTATTGTTTTAATATGAGAGGAAATTCCTCTATTTATAGACAACAAAGGATAGTATGAAGAATTGTTTATTGTGTTTTATCAGAAAAGTTACAATTATTTGGTAAAGTTGCTACCCTTAGGAAAGTTCACAACCTTTCATAGAAGATACAACTTTTCATAAAGTCGCAGCTCTTCATTAAAGTCGCAACTTTTCAGAAAAGTCACAACTCTTCATTAAAGTCACAACTCTTCATAAAAGTCGCAAGTCTTTATTAAAATCACAACTTTCATAAAAGTCACATATTTTCATGAATGATGAAGGCTAATTTTGGAAATAAATAAATTAAAAAGGAAATTCTTGCTTGTGGTGGCGCCAGGTAGGCGGGCCTAGGGTTCTCTTTTATATAAATACTAGTAAAAGAAAATTTAATGTCACATATTTTATAAAATAATACTTACAATATATCAGTCATTAAAACTAAAACAAAATATATTGTCTTAAATACAAGATTACAAAGAAACAACATTAACAATGAAAAGGAAATAATAATTATAGAATCTTATCATTTATCCTTCAGTCAATTATCTTTAATTTTATTTTATAATTTATTATCTACTAACAAATACTAATAACACTAAATTTGCAGAAACATAAACAATTAATTTTAATACATTTCCTAAAAAATCAATAATTAATATAATAAACATAAATTAATGAATGCAAGTGAAATATAACAGGATCTATGAAAATAGAATGAAACAGAAAAGGAAAAAATTGAGTCCAATGAATGCACAGTGTCCCCTTAAGGAAATTATTCCTCTGTAGTACCCAAGGTTTATTGGAATAGATCCTTTCAAGATGGAATGATTTTATTCAAAAGTATGATGAAAAAAATAATCGTGTCAATAAGTCATTCAACATGAGCAAATTACTTGAATATTTAATTGTGCAGAATAACAAGAAGAAGAAGAAGAAGAGAAGAGTTAGGAATTTTCATTATTTTAAAATGGGAGGAAATCTCTCTATTTATAGAAAACAAAGCATAGTTTGAATGAATGCTTATCGTGCGTTATCAGAAATGTCACAACTCTTTAAAAAGTTACAACTCTTAGAAAAGGTCAGAACCTCTCATAAAAGTTACAGTTTTTCATAAAAGTCGTAACTCATCATAAAAATTGCAACTCTTCATTAAAGTTACAAATTTTCATAAAAGTCATCTGTTTTCATGAAAAGGGACGACATTTTTGGGTAACTATTCATAAAATTCCCAACTCTTCATAAAAGTCATAACTTTTCATAAAAGTCGCATCTTTTAATGAAGGGCGAAGGCTATATTTGAAAATAAATAAATTTAAAAGTAAATTCTAGCTTGTGGTGGCTCCATGTAGGCGGACCTAGGATTCTCTTTTATATAAGTATATGATGTAATTAGAAACAAATACAAATATAAAACTTAAAAATCAATTAAAAAGGCTAAACATCGTCGTAAAAATTATAACGATAAACATGACGAACCCCATTATTACAAGAGAAAATATAGATTAGATAATAAAGACATTAATACATCTTGAAACTGTAGAAAACCCGGACAACGTGCTAAGGATAATTAGGCCCCTATTAAAATAAGTATAAGATAAATAGGTTAAAACTAGAAGACAATATTATAAATAAATTATACTCAATTCGTTTTAGTTTTATCCTTGTAGGAAGAACTTGTTTTATCCTCAAAAACTAATTTATTTTTGGAATTTTCTTTTGTATTGACTATATTTATTTTAAAAGGCAAGGGAATGACAATTCTACCATTTATGGGTAAAAAATTTTCTTCTAAAGGAGGAATTTTAGATTCAACTACCTTATTGTTAGTAGCATACCATTTATCATATAAGAAATTAACGACTCACTTTGCTCGTCTAATTTTTCTGTGTATTCAAACCATTTAAAAAACTCTATATTACATTTTAACCTTTTCATATCACAAAATCATTTATTTCTAAAAGTTATTCTTTATGATAAAGAATATCCTTTTTATACCATTATTTTTTAATAGCATTTTCTGGACTTGTCCAAAGTTTATTTAAACAGTTAATATTTCGTTCAAAAGGTTCATCGAAGTGAATCATGCCGATAAAATTTTTAATGCTTTTGATAGATTTTACGAAAGTAGTATTTTTACTTATTGTTTTATTACTTTTTATGGTAGTCAATATTAAGTATTCTAACTCCTTTACAGATGGTAGAGTAAACATAGCAAATTAAGAATTTATATAGTATTGAATATCTAGCGAAAAGAAGAACTCTGTCCGTGGTCTTAATTGTCTGCTTTAGAGATTACTATCAAAATAATAAATTCTTTGTGCATTATTGTTGTTACTTTTTTCACTAACCTTCTTTGATCTTATTCTTCTAGGCTCGGCGATGGAAACACTCTCCGGGTCTGGATCTACGACACACACAGTCTGAACTAATCCAACAAAAAAGAATGAGCTAGCCAATGTCTGAACCCGGAATTATCCGGTCACACCACTATAAGGAATAAAACCAAGAAAATAAGTGAAAGAATAACAACAACTATCAAACTCCGAACTTATCACCCCCCCCCATGCAACCTAAGTTTCGGCGTTGTCCACCCAAGGACAACATAGGAACTTAGTCGCTCCTACTCATACCCTTCTCAGTCAACTTGGCTCTGATACAAATGGAGGGGACGGATTGAGTTTCGAGACGGAATCCTAAGAAAATTTGGGCAAAGTAACCAAAGGGAACAAGAAAAATCAAATTCTTAAAACAAAACTTTAAATAAACCTGAAAGGAAGAACAAGAAAACAATAGTAAAAACTTAAACTTTATAACATGAAAACAAATAAACAAAATAGTAGTCAAAGTATACTTACAAAATACTTTTATTGATTTAGGGAGTGGAGAGAGAACATGGAAGATGTAAAGTATGGAGGAAATGTAGGAAGAATGTAGAGAGGATTTCGAAGTCGGTAAGATTTTGAATACCCCCTACTGATACAAGTTGAAAGCCTTAAATAGGCCTTAAAAGTGCTGACTAATTTAACTTATTATGCTATATATTGTACATGTGTGCATACACTAAGACATATTATTCTTTTTACACGTAAGTACTAACTATTATGAATAATTTATGACAATTGTATGTGGCTTGGAATATATGCCACATAGCTGGAACTACTAACATGTAGCCTTCACTGCATGTTTTATCTTCTATTGCTGAAAACATATCTTCAAAACATAGATCTTGTTATTTGGTCCTCTAGTAACTTTGTGGCTTTGGACTTTTATTCTGCGAGGTCCACCTGTTATCTTATTTGTTGACATACAAAAGTTAACATATGCTTGGAACATTTTTGCATTTATTGAAGATGATACATATCCTCATTACTTTTGTCACTGGTGTTAAGGATGCAGTGTCTAATAATTTCATTATCTTTTCATGATTGGTAGTTTTGCAGAGATTTGCTCAGGCTTCTTCAAGTCTTCTTTTTAATTTTTCTTTTGAAAAATCAAATTTCCTTCGTGATGAAGAACCGACAATTAACCTGTCATCGTAATATTTCGGATTTCATCCTTTAATTTGGATACTCTTGCTCAGATACTTGATCCTTTCAATTCATGAATATCGAATGACCAACAAATAATATACGATATTCTTTTAGAAAATAAAGAACATACACCATTTAATATTTTCTGAGAGTGTAGAGATATTTTGCTCTACCTGGAACTTTTCAAACTGTATTAAAAATTGTGGTGATAATATTGTTTATTTCCTCCAAATTGTTTCACAATTCAAAAAACCATCGAGGGATCGTTGCATTTTTTATATCTTCTGAATATTTAATGAACCAAGTATGGATATTTCGCCAGAGATACATAAAATTATATCAAATTTATAATTGTACCAATTATACATCTGGGGATGATAAGATGTTGATAGTGGAATAAGGGTGTGTAGATGATCCACAAAGCACTCAAAAGGAGTTAATATTCTTATAATTGTGAATTTTTGGAAATTGAATACTATCTAGATCATTCTTATCTACTAATTTATTCTCAATCTTCACTGAATTAGTATCTGTTAATACAAACTCATACCTTTGGATTTTTAGTGGATCCTCAGTTTACACATAATTTCGATTAGTGTAACACGGTTTCATAAGGTCGGGCACTCCAAAGCATTCATACTCTTTGTCAAGAGACATGATAGAAAGTACCTGCAAAACTGTAACTGAAAAATCCTTTTTATCTGACTGAATAACGTTTTTCTTATTTTTTGTCAGTGTAGTTGGAACAAGCCTCTGAGTATGTTTCTGGTGATTTCATTTTGTAAATATCTTTTGTTTGGACAAAAAAATCTGTTGATGAGGATTTATTTAATAATGAGGAGTTGGGTTTTGGCAGGTTTGGAAATTCCGCCAGGATTGAGTAGCGATTCTCTAATTTTTTATCGCCCTCCTTGAAGGTTTTTTTTCATTTCATCTTCTGGTTCGAAGAGCTGTAGTTGGAGCCTCGGGGTCTTATTCTCGGTACTCCTGGTCTCATTAATTCCCTGTAAAAATTCTCTTGTCAAAAATTCGGGGAGAAAATCATTTTCTCCTTTTATAAATTCTATTTCAAAACAAAGCTAAATAATAAAGCTTGTCATTTTGGTTTACAAACCAGATTTTTAACATCCTTTTTCCCAACATCTTTGGTTGCTTTGCAGTCAATCTTAATAAAAATTCTTTATTTATTAAATCATCTTGAAATTTGGTAATACATAGTACTATAGCCAAGATTTCCTTTTTAATAGTACTGTAATTTGTTTTTAAGTATCATTATCTCACTAATTGTTCGTTGGACCTTATGGAATTTTTTTGTTTAAGTATGCCTCCATATCCTATATATGAGGCATCTATTTCTACTATCATAAGGGCATCCGGGTGTGGTATACCTAGAATGGGAGTTTTTAAGCTATTAGTTTTATTTTTTAGACTGCACTAGTGTGCTCTGATCCCCATGGATCTGGATTCTTTTTAAGATGCTGATAAAGAGGCTTACAAACCTGGCTATTATTAGGAATAAAATCAGCAACATATTTGAGACTTCCTAAAAATCTATTTTATCCTTAGGTAGATAAAGTATGTATTACACATAACTTAATAATTGAAATAAGTAGATAAAGTATGTATTACACAATTTTATTGATTAAGGAAAAGAGAGAACATGGGTGGGAAAAGGAAAAAATATGGGGGAAGTGGAGAGAATTGTAGAGTGGTTTTCGAAGTCCGTAAGATTTTGAATGTCCTCTACTAATACTAGTTGAAGGCTTTAAATATGCCTAAAAAGTGTTGACTAACTTATTGTGCTATCTATTTTACATGTGTACATCACTAATATACTCTATTATTTTTACTCGTATCTACTAACTATTACGCATATCTAATAATATTTTTTCATGACAAAAAATATGTGTCACATAGTTGCACACGTAGCTTTGTTGCATATATATCTTCTTGTGTTGATTGCTGAAAAATCTTTTTATCAAGTCCTTTGTCACTTTGTGGCTTGGACTTTTGTTCTTGTGGATCCACGTGTTGGTGGAATTGTTGACATAGTAAATGTGTTTGCTTTGTCCAATGCAGAATCATAATAATCTTTGAAACTTGTTATTTCTTAACTTTTAACTTGTAAGGCATATCCTTGGATGTGAGGTCCATTCCTTGTTAATTATTTTCTTGATATTTGTTTATCATCAAAGTGTTCTGGCACTTCCTTTTCATTAAGGAGGTAATCTTGTGCTATTCCTTGTAGATCTAACATGTTCTGGCACTTCCTTTTCATTAAGGAGGTAATCTTGTGCTATTCCTTGTAGATCTAACATACCTCCGTTGCTGAGCTCGTTATGTGAGACAGCAATATCTAATAATTTAAATTTTTATTCTGAATCAGTGTTCAGGTTTAAATAAGGTTTTCTTGAGTTACCTTCTTTCAAAATAATTTCTTTGGAGTTGTCATAATTCCTTCAAGGTGATGAATTTTATCATTGTGGGCAGTTGTCGCCCGAATTTAAATTGTCTTGATTAAATATTTAATCCTTTCAAATGCATGAATATTGAAGGACCAACTAATAATATACGTTTTCCTATTGATAATAAGGAACTTGAATAATTTAATATCATCTGATAAGGTAGATATATTCTTTCCTACCTTGGTAATAAGGAACTTGAATAATTTAATATCATCTGATAAGGTAGACATATTCTTTACTACCTGAAATTTTATAAATTGCCTTTGATGTTGAGTTGATAATACTTGTTGATTTTCTCAAATATTTGCTCGATTTGAATGTATCCTTTAACATAAACTCATAATACCTTTGGGTCATGTGGGGATCTCCCGTCTCCACATAATTTTTGTTGGTGTAGCAGGGCTTTCACAATTTTTATGTTAGATTAAGTGTAGTATTTGTCAGCACTTGTAACACTTAATGACATGTAACGTGCAACACTGTTGACCAGTATTGCTTCTTATGCAGAGCAATTTTTTCTTTTGACTTGTTTGTGTGTATATTTTTACAATCCTCATCTTGTGACTAGTCGAAAAAGTATAAAAAGGATTTATTCATTTTTTTGTTATTCCTGGTCTCATTAATTTCCTGGAAAATTCTTTTAAAAATTTGGGAGATTTCTTCCCTTTATTTGGAAACTGATAATAAAATTTATAGTTTTATGAAAAATTTATGGTTGTGTTGCAGCCAGAGTGTAAATTATTTTGAAAGAAGGTAACTCATGGTGCTAAAAAAAACTCTAGGAGGAGAGAAGGTTATGACCCTTATTGTAAAATTGTGAAAGCAAATGTATTTGAAAGATATTTTTATCTTTTATGAAATTAATTTCATCTTTTGATATATTATTTATGTAGGGGAAGATGAGATTCTTTCTTAGCACTCTGTTATGGATGTCATCTTATTGGGATGCATAAGGCTTTATTTGGGTGATGAAAGAAATACCTAATATAATTTCTTCATTTATATCTTTGATTATCATGAAATCATTTATGAAACCAAAATTCATTATTGCATATATAAGTGTTTCTGAGTTTATAATTTATTTTAAGGTTTTTTCCTGTTGCAGAGAATTATCAGATAGTGCCTTTATCTAGATATTTATAAGGAATTAATTCTTCAATAATACAGTTTTGATCTATGCTATATTAAATAATGCAATTTTATGAAAGATAAAATTTTTATTTATAACTAATGTGATAGGTATGTGGTACTTTCGTGGTCGAATGACCGTAATTGTTTTAATTCTAATTTCGATAGAGGCAAACAAGAGACTCTACTTCTTTTGATGTTTCTCCTGGTTCGAATTTACATTCTTCAGGTTCTTGTTTAGGTGGTGAATTAGTTAATGTTTTATTAGTAATTGATTCAATTTCTAGAGCATTGAGTCTCTACTTAATTTCATTTATTTCATCTCCTATTTGTAGTAATTTGGTATGAATACTTTGTAGAGTTGTTTCAGGTTTAATTGGTTGTTTAAATTTATTTAAACACTTGTCATATAATGGTCTTAATAGTCGTATTATCATATTGTTTATTAAGACGATTAAGTATTTCTTAAAAAACAATAGGATCCTCAATATGATCTATCATAACAGAGAATGTTTCTTTATTACTACTAGTGATGGTATTTATAGAATAATTCTTGCAGGTGCAAAATGCACTGCCACATTCACAAGAGTCTGACGACTTACTATAATCAGAATCATAGGCTAATATAGCTGATCATCATCGATAATATTTTCATCGGAGGAGGAGTTGTTTTTATTATCTTCTAGGATAGAATACAACTTATCTTTAACTTCTTCTTCTAATTCTAACATATTAATTTTGTATTTCTTTTTATTAGTGATTGGGCAGTCTATGGCTCGATGTCCCATTTTTCCACAGTCCCAACACCTTTTAGAGTGTTTGGTTTAAATCTATTTTTGTCAGGGTCATGGTTATATTTTTTGAACCTTTTTTTGTAATGACGGGTTTTTCCGAATTATGAACATTCGTATGACTTCTCTTAATTCTTTTAGAAGCCTCTTTTGATGGGACAGATTGTTTAATATAACTGAAGTCTTCACAAAATTTCCTTGTTCCTTTTGTGATATTTTACTATCCTTTTTTAGTTGATCAAGTTTCATATTTGCACATAATTCTAATTCAGTAATATTTATAAAACTTATGAGGTCACCATAGGTTAATTGATTATAAGGAATTTTTCCTTCAAGCCTATCTTTTAATTTTATTAAACCACTAATAGTTTTTCTTTTCAATAGAGAAATAGCCATAATATATAGAGTATATTATAAATTAACGAAAACCACCTTAGCCCCTATGGCAAAAATGGTAGTAATAAAGGAGTTACCATGCTCATGGAAACAAATCATAATCATAATTACCCTTTGTCCCAAAGTTGATAAAATGGGATAACGTATTAACAAAAGATGATTTGCATTTTGACTCCATAATGGAGACAGAAATTAAAGAAGAGAATCCACATACTGACCAATTAATACAATTTCCAGATGGATCCATACATTTAAAATTTGTAAGATCCCAATCTTATGATCAAATCACTTCAAGTAAAAGAATGTCATTTTATAGACTAGTCCAAAGTTTATATAAATATTTAATATCTGGTTCAAAAGTTTCATCTAATCTAAACCCAATGTTTAGACTACCAGAAATTTCTAATAAATAATTCCCTAGGTTTCAAGAGAAACACATGATCTTATAACAATTAATAAAAACCTAAATCCGAATTAATAATTACTAATATTAATCCCTTATCCGAAACAATGATAATGATATTAATAAAGTAAACTCTAATTATCCTACAAAAAAGAATTATTATAAGAAACCTTCTTTTTCGAATATACAATACGACGAAAATGAGTGTCTATCTCATACTTCGCATTCGGAAAGAGAATTAGACATTACGGCATATTGTAATGACCCGGAAGGTCATTTTTGGAAATTTTTGTAAAATTAGCGTTTTACCCCCTTAATAGTTTCCTTGAGTAAGCCGGTATATTTTATTTAAAATTTTTGTATTACTTAATAACTACAATTATTTAATTAGTGGTAAGTTCTAAATAATAACCTTTTAAGCTGTTAATGGGTCAAGTCTATCATTTGATACCCTATACCACTTGGCCCATATATTAAAGGTCATCATGTTAAAGAGAAAATATCATCAATTACTACTAATTAGAAGCAGTTGGAAAGCGAAAGTTACAGAGTATTTTAATGCCTAAGCCGTCGAAACAAAATTCTCAACATAGTCCAGGTAAGATACTTCAATTAAATTTATTCCTAGAGTTATAAAAATATCAACTGGAGGACGAGTAGAGATCATGTGGTGGTCATATACTTAAGTACTGTTTCTGTTTTCTTGATTTGGCCGTATGAATTTGTATAACTTTGGTCATGTATAATGACTATAATTAATTAATTATTGTCCAATAATGATAGTGGGTGGATTCTGGATGATTAACCATGGAAGGAATATCTAAAACATTAATATCCTATAACTAGATCTGTAAATATTATTTGTAATTTGTTAATTGGGCAGAAATCAAAGGTCGAAAGATGATAATGATGTACGTGTTGGAAGAAGGTTTTAAACTTTGAAACAAAAGGGAAATAAATCATATTACAAGAAGTTAAAGTTCTGTATATTCTTTTTCTTTTCAAAAGAATTTGATAAACCTATTCTTAAATAATTAGCATAGCTTTGATACAATATTATCTGTAATTAAATTAAGTGTATTATATTATAGGAAAACTATTAAGATGGTAGTTTTTGGAGAAATTATGACTTAACTCTATATTTGAAATTAGAAAATATGAGATTTGACCTATTGATTGGAATCAAGATTTAGGAAATTTATTATTCCTTTGAGTGAGTTTTGGGTCTAAGTTTGGTGTATGAGTGTTGTTAATGTCAAAATTTTATTATGATTATCTATTTGAATAGATTGCCTTGAGTTGGAATGTTCAACGAAAGGGGAAGGCTAAAGTCCCGAAGTGATGGTTCGACTATTTGAGGCAAGTGGATTTCTAACTCTTGTTAAGTGTATGAAATGTGTGTATGTCCTTGTGGTATATGTTGGGTAACGGGATTGGTGATGGGTTGACTTGTCCACATTGATTAATTCTAATGATGAAAAGAATGGGGTTAACAAAAGGCAATGTGATTAATTGTTTATGTCTGTTGTGTTGAGAAAGGTTTGAAGGCTTGTTGAATCATTGTTGATGTAACTTCATGTGTGTGGTTGTGAACTGTGTGATGTTATGAAAATGGTCATCTCCTCATTATATGTGTGAACTTGTCATCTGCATTATTCTGAGGCATTGGTTGTGACAAGTGTTATGTGCATTGAGAAAGAATGGGTACTTAAGAGGATGTACCATTTCGAGGGACGTATCGCGCGCCGCGATGGATACTATATTTCGAGGGACGTATCGCGCGCCGCGACGGTTACTATTATCGAGGGTCGTGTCGTGCGCCGCGACAGATGCATGGACAGATATGTCCCCCATGGGTCCCGGACTGAGAGACAGCGGGTGTGTATCACTAGGTCAGACATGCATCATTATACTTGACATTGCATTACACATACTTATCATTGGTGAACTTGATATTGTGTTTTGCTGATCTTCTGATTGCCTTTTTGCGGAACTTGTGATTGATTAATACTGAGCTTGTTATTGAGGATATATAATTTGTTGAAGTGTGTTATTGAGGATATGTAAATTTGTGGAAGTGTTGCTATTGATGATATCTAATTTGTTTAAGTGTTGATGTTGAGGATATATAATTTGTTAAAGTGTTGTTGTGGAGGATATTTAATTTGTTAAAGTGTTGTTGTGGAGGATATGTAATTTGTCTAAATGTTTTTGTTGAGTTACGTTCTATGTAAACTGTGAGCTGTTAGGTTGGGCTGATATTTATGCAGGTTGTAGTTGTGGAGGTTCGGTTGGGGGTGGTAGGAGTACCCGTATTTCATCCCCTTAGCTTGTGTTAGAGGTTTACTTGCTGAGTACCGTGTGGTTGGTACTCACCCCTTGCTTCTACAAATTTTTGTAGGTTACTAGCCCGGACTTTTATGATATATTCTCTTCTTTTCCGAGGCTTCCTGGAGATTTTGTGAGGTAGTTGTTGGTCATCTCAGCATCCCTCCTTACTCTTGTTTATGATTTTGTTCTACTCTAGAAACAATATCATATGAGACTTATATTTTCTTTTGATCCGATTGTAATACTTTAGAGGCTTGTACACGTGACAACCAGGTTTTGGGGTATAATGTAAGTTGATAGTAAATTTTCCGCATTGTATTGTAATAGTTGAGTTTTAGGCTTACTTGTCTTGGTGGGATAAGACGAGTGCCATCACGTCCATTTTTGGGTCGTGACAAAATGGTATCAGAGCCCCAGGTTCATAGGTCTCACGTGTGTACAAGTCGAGTCTAAATAGAGTCTTGATGATCGGTACGGAGACGTCTGTACCTATCTTCGAGAGGCTGTAGTGACTTTTAGGAAATATCTTCACTTTTTGGATCTCTATTCTGCGTATTTGGTCCCATTTTGATTCTTATCGCTTCACTCCATTCGCTCTCATTTATGTGATGACTCGTGCGTAGTTTCTTTTGTGAATCATTGGCATGTCGTGTATTGATTTGATGTTAGATCTGGTATTAAGGTGGAAACGATATACTTATGAAACGAATGCATGATCATATTTGAAAGAGTTGAGTAAGGTTAGTTATCATTGTAAAATAATTTTAATAAATATAATACTTGTGTGGTATAGATATCAATAATGATTCGATAATTTGAAGTGAAATAATTAAGATAATGGCCATATAATGAATACTGTAACTTGGAAACTACAATTAGTAAAGTTATCACAACATGAATGGGTTGCTTAGGAAATGATGAGAATAATGATGCACCGATTAAGGTTAGAATTTTACAACAATAGTATTAATGCCTACTTGGTTAGAGTTATGGAGTGTGTTACTTTTGTTATTGACCTGCCCTACGAAAGAATACATGTAGCTTGAGCTAGATATAGAGCGAATTGGATAATATTTTAAAGTTATTCAGTAGGTACAAATGTGTGAGCTCTTTGGATACAATCTTTTCGATAGGTATGATATGTTCTAGTGGTGGATGTAATGAATTTCACAATGTGTTACTAGTGGTACATGAAAACGGACATGTTGATGTTAAGTGCAAATACTAACTACTTTAGGAGTTATCTATTGTATTACATGCTCATATGATAAGATTTGGTGTTGAATTCATATTCGAGATACCAACTAGCTTGTTAGTACGAGTGGATGTGTTAAGCATTATTTATAAGGAAGCTTTTAGTAGTGGATCTTTGGTATGATATTGATATGTTCAGGTTGTAAAATGTATTTTGTGGATTGTAAATGAGTGTTGATTTCATCTTAAATTCCGTGGAAGTGGAAATATGGATGATAAACTTATAAGTAAAGGAAATCTCAAAAAGTATACTTATGTGAAGACAATTAAGAGTTTTAGTAAGGAAGTGAGGATAAAAGTGGGTTAGTTCTTTGGATTGGATTGGTATAACTGGGTTTAAGGATTCATATTGATGAAATAGTTGACTTCGTGGTGTTAACAAGAGTTAACTAAGCATGATGGTAATAGGAGTTTGTGATGGATTGCGATTGAGACTAAATCATAAAATAAGAATTGAGGGTTAAACGAGTTTTTATGGTAATAACGACTTGCGAGCATCTAAGGTTGTGGTTTTTCACTATTTGATGAACAATGTAGTTGTATGAAAAGTTGTATGATGTGTTGAAAATTTCGCTTGAATAGAATTGAAAGAAGCTAGAGTCATAAATGGAAAAGAATTAGTGGGAAGTATTTTAGTCATTGGAAAGACATTCGAGAAAAAGGATATTTACTATAATTATAAAGGATAAAGATATATCTTTAGAGAGTTGAGAATTTAGTTCAAGGATACGCGATTTCATCTGTTTCATTTTGATTATGGTAATAGTGTCACACATTTATTAGATTGATAAAAAAAAAAAAAATAATATAGATATTGAATAAAACTTGAGAAAGGAGTGTACGGACGTTCAACTCGAGTATGATTATAAATTCTTTTGTGATTTTGATTTGATAACGAGTAGGGTTGAATTTTTTTAGTAGAGCATATCATAAGATCGATAGAGAGACAACCAATAATAAGTTAAGATACGTAAATTCATAGGTGAAAAAAAAAAGTATTTCAAGGTATGAGTTAATGTTGATAGATAAAGGGATTAGGTTACATAGTTGGGTTCAAATTTCAAGTTTTTCATGGTGATTTTAGGTTTTTGGTAGTGTGCTTTGTCGAAGTATGAATAAGTAAGGTAAGAATTGATCGATTGCATCAGTTATTGAGAATTTAAAAGAACATGTAAATGATTTGGATTGTAGAGTTTGTCACTTTTGATTGTTAAAGGCCTAAGAAAGTATCTCTCTGAAGGAGTTGGTTTACAGTATATGGGATGTTGATCAAATGATATAAGATTGATAAGCAAGTCAGTGAAAGAACAAAAATCTAGTGTATTGAAAAGTTAAGGTATAAAATTTGCGTCATGGGAAGAATTTAAGAGATGTGAAGGAATAAGACCTATAATATAGACTCTTGGTTTGAAGTTAAAGGATGTAAGGGTTTCATATATAAGTTTAAATATTACTATAGATGTGAACTGGTTCAGTATGGACTCACTAGGAATTTATCAACATTTTTATGAATATTGGATTTTTGATTTGGGTGAAAAAAAAAATGTGAGGTCTGTAAGATTATGTGTTGTTATGTGGGCTAAATTATTTAGTGGTAGATGACTTTTTATGGATATGCGATAGTATGTACCTATAATATTACAGGGTTATCACGATTTTTTTAGGAGATTGAAACTACTATTTTTTTTACATAAACTGTTATGATGTGTCGCATAGGTATTTGAGGGTGAGTAGGAATTTTGAGCTTATACTATACAGAATTATTGGGGTGACCAAGAATTTCTTGAGTTTTGGCATAAGAGAGGTACATAATGGTATGAATGGTAGTTGCGAAATAGTATTGAAAGTTTGCGTGAAGTTGACATTTAGTGTGATTCAATTATCGTACCTCGATGGAAAAGTACTTTAGATTTGAAATTAGTGCTATCAGTCTTGGGTGTGAATAGAGTCATATTTTAAAATTTTTAGAGATGACAATGGATTTTCAAGAAAGACTTTGATAGTGTAGTTATGATGTTATTAGTATTTAGAGTGTTAGCTTCAGTGAGATACTGTGAGAAGTATGTGGGAGTTGATGAATTAAGTATTTGTGATATTGTGATGGAGATCAAATTGATTGGTTGTGGGTGGCTAAAAACAGAGAGATTGAGCCAAATGAAGGGAATTTTATTGAAATGGACAATGTGAAAAGAGTATCTTGTGTTAATTGAGCTTTCTTCTATATATTTTTATGTTACAACCTTCTTCGTTTCGGACATGATTTGGAGTATGATTCATTGCATATGTCCACGTTTTTTTTTTTTTTTTTTTTTTTTTAATCATCTATGGGTGAATTCCTAGTGGTGGATCGGATGTACCGATCCTCTTATGTCTTCTTGATAGGGTAGGATCTTTGGTTAGACTTGTTCACTTCGGTTATGGCATATTTGGTGTTGTAAGAGGTTCTATACGCATGAGTTTATCATTTGCTAGGTGTTTACTGGATAATTATCTTTTTTGGGTTAGATATGTTTGACTCTCCCTTAATGGGTTCTCGATGTTTAAAGATCAAATTTTCATACCTTAAGCTTGTGAAAAGATTGTATGGTGAAAAGGAAATCGTGATAAGATATGTGATGTTATGTGCATTATAGGTGTCTGGTGGTTAATTTAGTCTCACATCTAGTTGTTTCCAGGATTGACTTGGAAGGTTATTTTGGTTATGTGACAAAAGACTTGTTATGATAGTTGTGTTATGTTCCAGTGGGTTTCAGTTTAGATTGGGTTCATTGGTTAGTTTATGGCGTGATATGTATATCTTCCGAAGTTTCATTCAAAACTTCAGTTCTTGGTAGTTGATATTTAATGGAATGTGCTAAAGATGAATTGATCACTTGGAGAGATGAACACGACTTTGAAAATCATACCTCAAGTTTTTGGTCGTGTTAGTTATTTTTCCTTCTCCTACTTTATGTTCGAGGACGAACATGATTTTTAGTGGTGGATAATGTAATGACCCGGAAGGTCATTTTTGGAAATTTTTGTAAAATTAGCGTTTTACCCCCTTAATAGTTTCCTTGAGTAAGCCGGTATATTTTATTTAAAATTTTTGTATTACTTAATAACTACAATTATTTAATTAGTGGTAAGTTCTAAATAATAACCTTTTAAGCTGTTAATGGGTCAAGTCTATCATTTGATACCCTATACCACTTGGCCCATATATTAAAGGTCATCATGTTAAAGAGAAAATATCATCATTACTACTACTAATTAGAAGCAGTTGGAAAGCGAAAGTTACAGAGTATTTTTAATGCCTAAGCCGTCGAAACAAAATTCTCAACATAGTCCAGGTAAGAACTTTCAATTAAATTTATTCCTAGAGTTATAAAATATCAACTGGAGGACGAGTAGAGATCATGGTGGTCATATACTTAAGTACGTGTCTGTTTTCTTGATTTGGCCGTATGAATTGTATAACTTTGGTCATGTATAATGACTATAATTATAATTAATTATTGTCCAATAATGATAGTGGGTGATTCTGGATGATTAACCATGGAAGGATATCTAAAACATTAATATCCTATAACTAGATCTGTAAATATTATTTTGTAATTTGTTAATTGGGCAGAAATCAAAGGTCGAAAGATGATAATGATGTACGTGTTTGGAAGAAGGTTTTAAACTTTGAAACAAAAGGGAAATAAATCATATTACAAGAAGTTAAAGTTCTGTATATTCTTTTCTTTTCAAAAGAATTTGATAAACCTATTCTTAAATAATTAGCATAGCTTTGATACAATATTTCTGTAATTAAATTAAGTGTTTATTATAGGAAAACTATTAAGATGGTAGTTTTTGGAGAAATTATGACTTAACTCTATATTTGAAATTAGAAAATATGAGATTTGACCTATTGATTGGAATCAAGATTTAGGAAATTTATTATTCCTTTGAGTGAGTTTTGGGTCTAAGTTTGGTTTATGAGTTTGTTAATGTCAAAATTTTATTATGATTATCTATTTGAATAGATTGCCTTGAGTTGGAATGTTCAACGAAAGGGGAAGGCTAAAGTCCCGAAGTGATGGTTCGACTATTTGAGGCAAGTGGATTTCTAAACTCTTGTTAAGTGTATGAAATGTGTGTATGTCCTTGTGGTATATGTTGGGAGTAACGGGATTGGTGATGGGTTGACTTGTCCACATTGATTAATTCTAATGATGAAAAGAATGGGGTTAACAAAAGGCAATGTGATTAATTGTTTATGTCTGTTGTGTTGAGAAAGGGTGAAGGCTTGTTGAATCATTGTTGATGTAACTTCATGTTTGTGTGGTTGTGAACTGTGTGATGTTATGAAAATGGTCATCTCCTCATTATATGTGTGAACTTGTCATCTGCATTATTCTGAGGCATTGGTTGTGACAAGTGTTATGTGCATTGAGAAAGAATGGTACTTAAGAGGATGTACCATTTCGAGGGACGTATCGCGCGCCGCGATGGATACTATATTTCGAGGGACGTATCGCGCGCCGCGACGGTTACTATTATCGAGGGTCGTGTCGTGCGCCGCGACAGATGCATGGACAGATATGTCCCCCATGGGTCCCGGACTGAGAGACAGCGGGGTGTGTATCACTAGGTCAGACATGCATCATTATACTTGACATTGCATTACACATACTTATCATTGGTGAACTTGATATTGTGTTTTGCTGATCTTCTGATTGCCTTTTTGCGGAACTTGTGATTGATTAATACTGAGCTTGTTATTGAGGATATATAATTTGTTGAAGTGTGTTATTGAGGATATGTAAATTTGTGGAAGTGTTGCTATTGATGATATCTAATTTGTTTAAGTGTTGATGTTGAGGATATATAATTTGTTAAAGTGTTGTTGTGGAGGATATTTAATTTGTTAAAGTGTTGTTGTGGAGTATGTAATTTGTCTAAATGTTTTTGTTGAGTTACGTTCTATGTAAACTGTGAGCTGTTAGGTTGGGCTGATATTTATGCAGGTTGTAGTTGTGGAGGTTCGGTTGGGGGTGGTAGGAGTACCCGTATTTCATCCCCTTAGCTTGTGTTTAGAGGTTTACTTGCTGAGTACCGTGTGGTTTGGTACTCACCCCTTGCTTCTACAATTTTTGTAAGTTACTAGCCCGGACTTTTATGATATATTCTCTTCTTTTCCGAGGCTTCCTGGAGATTTTGTGAGGTAGTGTTGGTCATCTCAGCATCCCTCCTTACTCTTGGTTTATGATTTTGTTCTACTCTAGAAACAATATCATATGAGACTTATATTTTCTTTTGATCCGATTGTAATACTTTAGAGGCTTGTACACGGACAACCAGGTTTTGGGTATAATGTAAGTTGATAGTAAATTTTCCGCATTGTATTGTAATAGTTGAGTTTTAGGCTTACTTGTCTTGGTGGGATAAGACGAGTGCCATCACGTCCATTTTTGGGTCGTGACACATATAAAATAAAATATTTATCAAATAAATAATTAACTAGTTTAATTACAGTTGGATTTACCGGCTCATTAAAGTATAGGTTTAAAGGAAAAATCTCTTATAAACAATTAACCTACGGTGATCTCATAAGTTTTATAAATATTAGTAGAAAAGAAGCAAATACAAATATGAAACTTGAAAATCAATTAAAAAGGGATAAACCTCGTCGTAAAAATTATGACTGTAAACATGACGAACCCCATTATTACAAGAGAAAATCTTCATTAGATAATAATGACACTAACACGTCTTGAAACTGTGGGAAACCTGGATACCATGTTAAGGATAAACAAGGACCTAATAAAAAGAAGGATAAGATAAATAGATTAAAACTAGAATATAATATTATAAATAAATTAACTCAATTATTGATGAGAATCGTACTAGTTCCGAAGTCTAGTAGACAAGACAAACATAAAATGAGAGATAGTTCTGAAAATAATAATTCGCCAGACAATGGATATAATGGTGCAGTTTACACCTACCAAAACCACTCCATCAATGTCGCTAGCAGTAAAAATAAAGAAGCTTCCATTGATATGATTTAACATATCGAAGATCCAGACCATAAGAAAAAATATTTAAGAGCATTAAAGGATGTTCTTAATCAACAAACCAATAATCATATTATTAAACCTATTAGTATGAAAAACAGAGAACAAAAATCTGAAACAAACACTACAAGATCTTCAAACAGAATTAATACATGTAAAGAAAGAAATTAATATATCAAACAACAACTCAACACTTCTCAAGAAACATCGACCCAAATTCAAAGTTTACAATCAGAATTAGAACCGTTAGAAATAACTCAAATGATAAAATAAGGAGTAAATGCTATTGCAGTAGTTAAAGCTCATGTCTATCATATACCTAGGTTATGAATAAAAATTACTTTATCAAAAAAATTATTTTAATAAATTGTGGTGCAGATCAAAATTGCATCGTTGAAGGAATTATCCCTACTAAGTATATTGAAAAAAGTACTACTCGATTATATTCCGCGCAGGAGAAAGGCTTAAAATATATTATAAACTTCACAAGGGACATATATGTAAAGATGAAATTTGTTTCATAAATGATTTTGTAATAACTAATGACATAAATAAAGAAATATATTTAGGCATTCCTTATATAACACAACTAAAACCATATACGGCTACCCTAGATGGAATTCACATAACTATCTTAGAAAATAGGATTATTTTCCCACATTTAAATAGTATAGTATAAAAGGAAAGTGACCATATAAAAATAAGTGAGAATTTCCTAAGCATCACATAGCTCTGATTCATAATTGTGGCGTTCTTCACAATTATCAACAAGACTCTATACAGACGTAGTTATTGAGATTTCATTCCTAAGATTTATTCAACCTCATGCTTTGTTACCAAGTTTGTTACGACATGAGAGCACCCCCTAGTCGTAATCGGTGTTTTCATCCTCGAAGAGGCCTTAGACAAGCCCTTAGCATACATCATCACATCATAGATAGAATAAAAAGCCGAAAAAATTAAAACTTTTCATTTGAAGTTCAACTTCACTTCACATATATCAAAATAGAATCTATAATTGTCTCAGACGACCATCTAAACATAAGAGTATGAAAAATGGCACTTATCCCTTACATCATTGCAAATCTTGTAAGAGATTACAACATAGTCCTTGAAATAGGAGAAATAGAACAATGTCTTTAAACGTAACAAAATAATAAAAGCTAGATTCATAGGCTTCGTCATCGGACTTGAGGACTCACAAACTTGGGAACATCCAAGCTTCTTTGAGAATGGCCTTGAAGCACCTCAATGGCTCGAACCTACATTTATGTAAAAATATAAAAGATATTGTTTAGTACGAACCACATGTACTAAGTATGGATACATGCAAGTAAAACATTTAGAAACGTTCTAAAAAGGATATTTTATTTGTAGGCATGCTATGTTCACTTCAAAAGCCTTTATGCACATCCAAGAACCATACACAAGTCCATCACACCACAACAATAAGGCACATTCATATTTAGGCTCAAGAGTAACATCATAAGAAAGCCATAATCAACCTTTCAGGTTTAGAGTCCATATCAACAATACATCACAAGACATTACTCATAACCCCAATAAAAGTCCAATAGTGCAAAGTGTATGTAAAGCCCCATAACCCCACATAACCCAAGTAAACTAGAAACCTCATACCTCGTCATAACAAGTGTAGGCAACCTTATACACAACAATTTAGACCAACATCATGTATATCAAGTGAAACCAACATCATTCATATCATATAAGACCAACATCATGCATTCCATATGTACATAAAGAACCTGCCCTAGAATGCCCCCTCAAAGTCCACTTTTGCAATGTATAGGTAAAGTCACATGCACTTACCTACACTAAGTAACATCTTAAGTAGTCATAGTTAGTGTTCATCTTCTTACTTTAACTCATTCATTTTAACTTTTGGGAAACCTCGCTATAAACGACATTAGACCATTTGAGCTAGACATGGAATCCGGTGTCAACTCCTCACACTGAAAAGAGGGCATCTGACTTGCCAAGGTAAGACATCAACATCATCATGGCATCTAGGTGGATCCACTAGCTAGGTTTCCTATTGGGGCACATAGTTAAGGAACTAGGAGTTTGTTACTAGAAACCATATTTATGATAATTAGCATTGTAGTTTACACCTCATGAGAGAACATAGTGTGAACCTCCCTTCCTTTTTGAAGAACTACCTCTCATTGTCAAGTTCACCCGGTGCTAATCTAAAATCCCTTTCTTGAAGTATATTTAAGTCTTTTCTTAACATCAAGTTGTAACATAGTTCTTAGGAGATTAACCCCTCATATAACATGTTCATACCTCATAGGTTTTAGGATGAGAAAGTCCTCCCGTTACAACCCAACATCATGTGAGACTAATACTTCATAACATAGTCATAAGATGCACATCGGAATTACCTTCAAACCCTCATAATAGTACACCTATCATAATATCACAACCATCATATACCTAGAATGTTCATGCATTCATAACTTCATCATTCATACTTCAATTAACCAACATTAGCAAATATAAGCCAACAATACAACAACGACTAGTTCATGACCTTGGAGGTCTTACCAATGGATCAGATAACCCGCTAAGATAAGAAAGAACCTGATTGATCATCTCTGGGTAGGTTGGGGTGGCAATTCCTCATTCTGCACTTGTTCATTCTCCCCTTCCTCACCCTCTCTTACCACTTCCTCAGTTGGTGGAGAGTCACCGCCCTAGTACCAGATGGGCTAGGTGC
>JAKWJD010001755.1:57379752-57558134 GCA_027705065.1 Solanum peruvianum | reverse complement strand
CATCTCAAAAAAAAAAAATGGAATCTGTAAAAGGAATCTATCATCAACAAATGACAGACTAAAGAAAAGTTAGAGTTAAAGGAATTTTACCTTTTCCAGAGCAGCGACCTGAGACAACTGATGAGCCAGGAGAGTAGCGACTTCCAACACCCAAAGAACTCCAATGAACAGAACAAAAACAACACAACCTACTAGTTTGTGTGATTTTGAGAATTGTATCTTTAGTGTTTTTTTTTGTTTTTTGACACTTGTTTACCTCTCGTTTTTCTCTTTTTGTGTCAAAAAGAATCCTCTCCTCCGGAACGTATTTAGCGTGCATTTAGAGTATTTCTCATTAAACTTTTCTTGTGTTTCTCTTAAACAAAAGAACCAACTAAAAAAAATCTCCTACATAAAGCAATCTCCAACAGTTTTTCTAACACAAATTTTCTTTCAACCAAAAACATCTCTCCCAAATCTCTCTTATTTTTTTTTATCTCCTCCTCACCCTTTAAACAGAAAAGAACAACGCTTATACAGAGGGAGACTAGGGTTTATGCTTTTTGGAAGGGAAAAGGGCACAAATAGAATTTCCCATGTATTTCAAATCGAGAATTTCCCAACGATGAGGAGAACCCCCCTTTTCGTACAAGAAATCCCTAGTTTTCAGCAAAAATCCAAAAGGACGAAAGTGATGCAGACGACCTTGATTCATCTTCTGTCCTTGGAGAATGACGTGGCATCATCTCGTGCTCAAGGACCATTTCGCGTGCCTCCAATGCTGCTGCAATCGTACGACTGAGGGAGACGTCCGGAAGAAAACAAAGAAGTCGCAATGTACTGCCTACACCTCTCGTTTCTTTTCCATTGCATTCATCTTCCCTGCTCATGTGCTTGGTACACGTCAAGGGAGAAGAAAAGAAATCGGTGAAGGGTTGTTGCACGCGCTATGAAGAAGAAGAGAACACGCTCATGTCTTTTTCTTGGGGCGAGTCAACTGATTGTGTTAAGGTTGAGGGGAATATCGATGGGTCTTCTGTGAATAAAGAAATTGAGGATTTGGACCGGGTTAGGTATTGACAAAAGATGGGCTGGGGAATTTGGGTTCTCTTGTGCTTGAGTTGGGCTGAAGAAAATTGGAACAAAAGCAATGGATTGACTTCTGAGTTGTTAAAAGAATTAGGCTGGTCCATTGAGAGATTGAGAGTTGAAGGTTTGGCCAATGAATTCTTACAAAATTAATCAAGTTGAGCTAATGGCAAATTCGGCTAACATAAGACTAAATCGACATTCATCAACTAATGAGCTTCTCAATTTTAACAAGATAAAATGGTTAACTCACTTGTAAACTAAGGAATAAAATTATAAATTACCAATTTAGAAAAATTTAATTTTAATAAAGCGTTAAGTAAACCTAAAATCTTTTGAGATGATTTTTGAATGTTTCATCAAATAAAATAATAATATAGAAACGTATAAAATTAACATACTACTCAAACTATAACAAGATAAACTAATAATTTTAACTATATACAAAGGATTCAAACTACAACTTACTAAAAACTAATCTAATAAAACATTAAGTAAAACTAAAAAATTTGGCGAAGATTCTAGAATATTTAAATAAAAAATCAACATATACAATTTTATATCACTTAAAAATTATGAAAATCGGTTAAAGATACTTTCAAAACGACTTGAAAAGCATTTAGAATTATATAGAGTCAACTATTTGAGACTTGTTTGAAATTCAAGAAACTTGTGAATTAATTCCTATCAGGGCGGATCCAAACTGGGTGTCAACACTTGATACATGCATAAATGTGCATATGAGATGTCTTTACTTAGGATGCTAAAGCCTCTTAGTCTTGTATTTATGAATGACATGAGACCTTGAATATTGCTAAGAAGGTCCTTTATGTGGAACCTTCAACCTAGTGGTAAGGTTATGATCCTTGAAGTCGAAAGTCGTAATGGTATACTTATTGTATGAACGGTGGACTTAATGTAGGTTTGCTGGGAACAACATGAAATCATCCTTACGGAAGTCATTAATCTATCCTCTCTAGCAGGGAAAGGAATCCCTAAGGGACCTGTTTGGTAGGGTGAATGTGATTGGGTTATGAACTAGATATGGAACCTCTCATGTGATCCTTTAATGTGAATTAATCTATGAGAACAAAGGCTAACACTGAGTGAGTATGGTAATGGAAGAATCTCTAGTTAAAGAATGAGGCTAGAGTGCAAAGAAACGCTTCATATTCCTTAATCATAAGCCTACATATTATGTGTCCAAGTTCTACCATTGGCAAGTAGAACACCCTCCATTGGAGTAGGTTACAACTCGGGATTCCATACTTTGTTACCATGGTCTATGTCAGTTGTTGCCTATTCTCACCATATTGGATACATCCCAGTATTAGAGAAAGTTTAGGAGGTGATATGAGATGCTACCTAGACATTGCACAATAGGCTTTGAAGATGTTAGTGAGTGAGTCCCTAGGTCTTCTCTAAAACCAGGACTTGAATGTCCTTATGTGATGAATGTGTCTTAAATGAACTAATGAATGTAATGACTTAAGTTATAAATCATGTTAAATGAATATGTACTTATCTAGATTAGTTAGGGGTTGTCTAGTTAAGGTGTGAAGGGGAAATAGGAGTGGTCTTCATATATTACCTAGATAAGTCTTAAGAATGACTCTAGTTAGTAGAGTTGGTTTATTATGTAGACATGATCCAAGCTTTGGTAGTTTTAAGGATTATTTAGGTAATCTTCAGAGGTCAAGTGGACATTCTCTTCTTGATTTACTTGAGTAAGTCTTTTTATAACCTTTGGGAGGAGAAAGTCATATTATTAGATGTTATTGTATTAAGTGAGAATGATCTTATCCAATGTAGTATAAAGGATCTTTTAAGTGTGTGTGAAGGGATTGTATGGGTGGTCGCTTCACAACTCAATCAAGTGAACCTTAGAATCACCTTTAGTAGGAGGATCTCATGTTTATGTGTTTGGTGTATTCTGAGTGTGTCTATCTCATTATAGGTGGTCTTAAGGATCACTTAGGTGTTCCTAGAGAGGGCGTATGGGCAGTCTCTCTTTGTCTTACTTAAGTGAGTCTTAGAATAGCTTTTAGTGGGAATATTGCATGACTAAAAAGGGGTCATTTTAAAGTTGAGGGACCTCACAGTAACAGTGAATAATTCACTATAACAGTGACCTAGTTCACAGTAAGGCCATTAGAATGTTATAAAATGTTTAAGTGTTATCTTATGTGTTTCTAAGGTGTTAAATGTTGTTCTTATACTTATACTATAATATTTTAATCAAAAAGAGCATATTTCCATTAAATGTCCATGTTCATGATTTTTAAGCATTATGTAATGCATGTGTTTGTACTAATTTCATGCTTTTATCTATCTCTAAAGTTATTCATAGGTGAAGGCGCTTTTGGAAGCGAAGCTTTATTAAAGGATCTTTCAAACAAGTTGAACTATGTTCTCATTTGACTCGAGGGCATAGATGTCTTTGGTTTCTTTTATTGAAGTATTGTAATAGACTTAGTAGTACTATATTTCTATTGTATAGGCCGTGTCCCAAGTAGTATTGTGTCAAGGATTTGATAAAATGAAACTTCTTATTTCCTATGGTTTTATATGAAAGTTTTTGAAAGGCTATTCTAATGTTCTGAAAAGTTTTAATTCCACTACTTTGCATATATCTATATGCGGTGAACGATATGAAATGGCTTGTACAAGACCTCTGAGAGGTCAAGTACATCGTGTTGTGATCTGAGAGTGCCGTAACTTCTAGGGTATAGGTGCGGGTCATGACAAATATGATATTAGAGCATAGGTTATGAAAGTGGTCTTAGAAATCCAAAAGTCTCAACAAGTAATGTCTAGTTCTTGACCATCGGAGTGAGTTGCGATATATCTATGAGAGAGAGGCTATAGGGCGATAGAGTTTCACTTATTTTCTACTCCTATGTCACGTCGTAGAGTAAAAGTTATGAGTATTCTTTTCTTATGTTTTCCTTGTATTATAGGAGATGAATACGAGGAGAACACCGTGTAGGAGAGTTGATGAGAATGATGTGATGAGGTTATTCCTCCTCAAGTTGACAAGTTCCTCAAGGTGCTCAAGTCCCTATTGTGGGTGGAGGTAATGATGTTTCGGTGGTTCCTTCGAAAATGATTAATGGGGATATTAGAGAGGCTTTACTTACTTTAGCCCGAGCTTTGACTACCCATGTGAATAGAGGTTTGAGCCTAGAGCAAAGTTGTGGAGAGCACTATGACATCAAGATTGAGAGATTTTGTGAGGATGAATCCTCCTATCTTTCTTGGTTCTAAGGTGGGAGAGGATCCCCAAGTGTTCCTAGATGGTGTGTACAAGGTGTTGAGTGTCATGGGGGTGACTTCTGGGGAGAAGGCGGAGTTAGCTTCGTACCAATTGAGGGACGTTACTCAAGTGTGGTACACTCAACAGAAAGATAGTAGGTTGGTTGAGTCGGGTCCTATTGAGTGGGGAGAATTTAAAGAAACTTTTCTAGGAAAGTACTTTCCCCGTGAGAGGAGGGAGGTAAAGGTAGAGGAGTTTATCGATCTCAAGCAACGCAATATGAGTGTTGAGGAATACTCTTTGAAGTTCTCTTTGTTGTCTATGTTGACACCCAATTTTGGCTCCCTACATAATAATAATAATAAAAAATAATAATGTTGTGAGATTATATAAGAATAGGAAAAGATTGTTTAATTGTTTATTTTTACTTGATGAATTTATTTTACAAATGTTATTTCTTATAAAAAAAAATTAATATATTTATATCTATTACTACTTACTTCCTCATTTATTTTATTTTTGAAATAAATGTGTTCTTAAGAATTGAATCTAGTTTTTTTCAAATATAACTTTTTTTCACAATAGATATTTTTCGTATATTTATTAAATTTTTAAATTAATTAATTAATAAGTTACTAATTTACATAAATTTAATTTTAAGAGTAACTAATTTTATCAAACAAGCTAATATTGTAAAATAATTATTTTTAATTTAATAAATTATGACTATTTAATAAAGAATAGGTTATAATTTAAATAATTTTAATTTGGACAATCTTGACAATCCATGTCTCCTTTAACAGGTCAATCTGTCGTAAGCGAGCACATGAATAGTGCTTCATTCAACTAAATCTCGATCCTATTATTAAATCTAGTTAATTCAGTTTTTACTACAATATAAACTTTTATTTTTAACTACTCATTTATCTTAACCGTCCGTTAGGACGGCCCAAATTAATCAAGACTTTTCCATCTTTCCCAATATAGAATGAAAAGAAAGCCAACGTTAATCTTCTCTTTTCCAGAAGTAGACGCTTCCCTTGCCCAAATTCTCATCTTCCCCATACACCTCTTCCGAAAGCGCCTCCCTCCCATCAAGAACGGCCATGGACCGACGAAAAATAACAATATTCGGCGGTCTCCAACATCAATCAACTCCCCTATCGCCTCACAAGTTATCCTCCTTCCCCAGGCGTTTCCTCTTCCCCATGCCCGTCACTTCTTCGTCCCATCAAAGAACGACTGTGAACCGCCGAAAAGAACAATACCCGGCAGTCTCTTGTCTTCCCCCATCACCTTTTTCTGATGAAAAATAGACCGCTACGCTGCTACAGGTCTGCTTTGACCGAATTTTGTTTATAATGTTTTCAAATACGTGGTCTAAAAAGGGTCTAACTGATCAAAATCTGAAAATTGATTTTGATATCAAGTTACAACTCTCTGTTTTTCTGCATTATTTTAATTTTCAAATCTGAATTTTGGATTCTATGTTTCATCCATAAAAGGATGGCCTTTTCCCATCCAAGGGGGGCAGAATAGAGGAGAAGAATGAGACGAAAGAAAGGGAGGAAGAACGAGAAAAGAAAGAGAGAAAATGGGACAGAGAGACAGATAAAAGAGAACCATTATAATCCAGATATCATCCATCAACATTCGAAATTTATCTTGAGAAACAGATTTTAAAGGTTGTTATCTTTTGTCTCCTGTTTTCATTCTTCTTCGAGGCGTAGCTCGAGTTCAAAGTCGAATCTTGACGTCAAAGCTTTAGTTTGCTGTTCCAAAAAATGTGATCTCTTTTTCTCTCCGTTTTGTTTTGGTAGTTTGTGTTTCCTGTAATGTTCTGTATGTTGCTGATTAGTTTTTTTTGTACTTCTTGCTTCTGGTTTGTGTGGAGATTTGTTAGGAACTTTATGTGTCGCTACATATTGATAATAATCCGGATTCGTACTCTTTCGCTAATGCATTCTATCTTGTTGTATTGATTTATGAATATGTTAGGTCTACCTCTCTTAAGCAAAAAATAATAATTATCTAAATTATCCTCTGTTAAATTTTAACAGTAAAGTTCAACTTGTATACATTTTTTAATGTTTTGACCTCTACACTTCCACATTGGCTATTCTAGTTTCTCTTGTTAAAAGACTATCATCCAAGCCTGTTTTGCTTTGAATTCTTATCGTTTTATAAAAAATAGAGAACTCTTTGATGTATAGTTGCTCTATCGTTATTTGATTTAGAATCTACTAAACTCCTCAAATTTTGTTCTTCCCTTTGTTCTACGCACCTGTTAAGTAATAAGGAATCAGTTGATCCATTCTAGAATCCTTCAGAGTGACTTATTTGGCTCATAAAAAAATTGATGAAGTTTAAATATAGAAGTTATATCATGTCTTATGCATTAGTTCCCTGCTGAAGACCTTGATGTCAAGTTGCATGTTCCTTTAGCTTAACATTATGCCTCATTGTAGCTTCACTTATGAAACCAGAATCTTCTATTGATAGTAGGTATGGTTAAAACAAAATCTTAAATTTTAGATGTTAATTTTTACCTTCCAGTACAATTCAAATTTAGTCCATATCTTTCTTTAAGCTCCCTCGTATTTGCTCGCATTGAATCCATGCTGCTAATATGAAAATCGGTTTAGTGTTACCTGGTTATTACGATCAAGTCATGGCAAGTTAGATTCATATTTTACTTCTTGTTTTAATATAGATATAGAGTCTTTGACTAAGTGATTCAATTCGATTCTCAATTTTTTTCTAGTTCTCTGTTTTAATTTTCGAAGTGAGTCAATGTTATTCTCTTTGACCTGTTTACATGATTATATGTGTGTTAATTTTGTTTGAACATATATTAGAAATTTATGGCATGGGAGGTCTACTACTGGAAACATTTGTTGTCTTCATTAAGTTTGATATCATTTTCTTGTAGAAACTCTCGATTGCTCCCCTTTTAAAATGTAATGATCTTTTCCTATTTTGATGTGAATACTTGTGTTTTCCCAAAGCTGTAAGTTAGTTTAAATTTGAAATGTTTAATTCTCTCAAACTTTTGCATTAATTGTACATAGCGTAATTTTCCTTCCATTTCATCATTGAATCTTGGTTTGTTTCAATTAGAATTCAACATGAGGCTCCTCCTTGATAACTTAGTGTACTCATCTAACTTAACTAGTAACATTTGCTTTTTTCTAATCCTCTTCTTTTATTTATTTCACATGTACACTCGGGAGCGCGTTTGGAGTTAGTATATAACTCCATCTCTGTCCACATCAGAGAAGTGACTAATAACCGCCTAAGCTCATGTCTAGCAGACCATTTTCGCATCAATAGTGTTCAACGCTTTCTTCTCACTTCAAAGTTTCATGTCCTTTACATTCATATTTATGTGTTGCTATTTTTGACTAACATTTTCAATATTAATGTTTCGTGCTTATATTATGCTTTCTTTTATTATTTTTTTTTGGTTTGGAATAACTAAGAACGATGGTAAAGTATTCACCTCCGCATCCCTTTATATATTAGGTTTATTATAGTTATTTAGTTTTGAAGGACATTTTTTTAGCTAAGTTTTATTTATTTCTTGACACATTTTGGTGGCTATGAAAACATTGCTTTTACAGAAATTCAACTTTAGGAATGATTCTTTTATCATGAACTTATTTTCATATTCTTTTCATAAACAAGTGTTTAAAGTGTGGTTTTGTTGGCTTAAAAATGCTGACTTTAAAGTTGAGGGAAGTACAAATGTTTTTTTTAGACAAAAATGCAGATTTTAGTTTTAAAAAAGCAGATTCTCAAACTTAAAAGTTGCAGATTTTTAGTGTGAAAATGTTGCTTTCAACATGTTCGATTAAGTAGATTTTTAGTGTAAAAACTGCTGCTTTAAACAGCCCAGCAGTGCAGATTTTTCTATAGTAAAAAAATACAAATTTAACATGCTTTGACGCACAGATTTTTATATTAAAAAGGTACAGATTTTAAAATTGAAAAATACAGATTTTGAGAGGTTAAACGTATAGATTTTAATAGCCTAACTGGGCAGATTTTTTTGACGTAAAAGTGTTATCTTTTCCTTAGTTTTCGAACACCATTTTTAGGATCTAAAGTTATAGCTTTTTTTTTTTTTTAACTAAACCATTATATTTTAAGAGTTTAAAAATTGTAGTAGCTCGAGTCTAAAAGTGCTTGAAAATACATACTTTTAAAAGGAAGAAGAAACATATTTTAAAAAAATATTTAATAGTTATACTTATCAATACTTACTGAGATCATTATGTTAAGAAAAACTCATCATTTAAAACTCCCACATAAATTTAAATTAGTTTAAAGGCTATGATATTTACACTTTAGAAATGTTTATTTAACAAAGGGATAATGACCAAGTACCCCCTCAACATATGCCCGGAATTTCAGAGACACACTTATACTATACTAAGGTCTTATTATCCCCCTGAACTTATTTTACCCCTTTTTAGCTTACGTGGCACTATCTTGTGGGCCCAACGATGGTTGACTTTTTTTTTTCAAACTAGTGCCACGTAGGCTAAAAAGGGGTAGAAAATTACATATAAAATAAGTTCAGGAGGATAATAGGACCTTAATATAGTATAAGTGTGTCTCTGGGATTTCGGGCATAGGTTGAGGGGGTACTTGGGTATTTTCCCTTTAACAAATAAGAAAGTAGGCTCATATATCTAATAAAAATATATATATAACTATTGAACAAGTCCCAATAGTTGAACCCATTTTATATTCTTGATATTACCCCTTTTATGAAATATATTTGCTATTGTTTTTTTTATATTACTAAAACATTTAATTTCATAACATGCTATTTTCAAGGATTTTCAGATATGTCAATGAATTCAGAAAACAAGGTACGTACATATATATGTCATACGCAAAAATGGTATAAATTCTATATTTTAGTTTTCCCCATACATAACTTATTATTTTCACATTAATTTTCTCATATACACTATCACTTTAAGAGATGATACTTATTTTATTTTTGTAATTTATAAATTTGTACACTCTAATATACACATTATTTTACCATACATTCATAGCCAACAATTATCTTATTTGTTTTATTTTCCTTTACATCTCACTTCTATATATAAATAAAACGACAAATTTTTATATCTCTTAAACTCAACATTATTTAGATACAAATTTCTATACTTTTCAACATATCAATTTATCATACATATTAGTACGTTTATTTATTTATTTATTTATTTTACAGTGTGATAAACATACTAATATTATTTTCTATAATTGACGTATATATGTCGTACCTTGTGTTTTACTCTTTTCCTAAAACTAATAAAATTTACTCACAATTCATTTTAAAGCAAATAAAAAGTTTTCCTAATTATATTTTCCTAAATTGAGTTTAAGGACTATCTTCAAATAGGCGCTGAGGGGTGCTTAACACCTTCCCCACGAGTAACCAAAACCCTTACTCAGAATCTCACTGGTTTTGCAAATCAAAAACAGAGTTTACATTTACATAAAAAATGGTTTTCCTAATATTTTCCTCAAAGTTTACATGCCGACTCTAAAACAAACAATTTTTCAAAAGTCAGATTGTCAGCCATTTTATGTTGTGAACTGTTTTCGACTTGTTCGAAAATAGGGTGCGACAATCTAGATATGCTCCATCCGTAGTGTCTAGCCCTAGGGATGAGATGAGTAGGTTTATGATCGGGGGTCGCCGACCTAGTCATAGAATTGTGTCGTACGACCATGTTCCATGATGATATGACCCTATCTAGACTGATGGTTTATGCTCAATCAATTGTGGAGTCTAATCATGGTAGGATTACTAGAAACATGTAAAGAAGTGGTTCAAGTGATCAAAGTCAACCTAGGTTCAAGAAGGAGGTTTCAACTCAAGATAAACCTAGGAGTGCTAAGGTGAAATTTGAAAAGAGAGGTGATTCTCAAAATGGCAAGCCTACATGTGCTACTTGTAGAAATAGGCACTATGAGGAATGCCTATTGGGTACTGGTTGTGGTTTTAAATGTGGTAAAGATTGACACAAAGTGAGGGTTTGTTCTACTAGAGATGGTAAGCAAGTTTGTCCTAATGCTCCGAAAGGTGATGCTCCAAAGAAGAATCGTTTCTATGCACTACGGACTAGAGGAGCAAAGCCGGATGAGGGTGATGATGATGGTAAGTTCTTGTATTTCTTTAGGGTTATGAGTTCCTTCTATGTGGGGGACTATGGTTAGTAGATGGGCCAGATTGTTATAGAAGCATGTTGTATGTGCATAATGTTTAGGTGTCTTGTTGGAATTGAATTTTCAGTGATTCCTAGCATTGTGCATTTCATGATGTTACTATTATGTTGTAAGATGTGTTTATATGGTTTTATCTTTCATATTAGCATGTTTCCATCATCAATTGCCTAAAATTTGCATTTTTGAAAAATGTAGCATAATTCACTGTAATGCTACCAGTTCACTGTAACATTTTTGAGAAATTGATTAAATCATTCTTTGGTTGAAAATTGTTGTAATGTGGTTAGAACTGAAGTATATGAACATGATGGTGAATATAAAAGGATTTTTTGCTATTTGGAATGAAGAATGTGAGTCTTATGGCATAATGAGTTGTATAATTTCTTCTAGCTTCTTATTGTGTTGTGAATCACTTAATTATGTCAAATTGATATTTCTTATAGTTGTTTGTATTGTATAATGTGTTATATGGTATGGTTATGAGCTTCTAGTTGAATCTCTTGGAAGTGTTCGTAGAGTGACAAGTGTCATTCGAGGATGAATATTGTCCAAGTGTGGGAGATTGTTATACCTCTTAAACGACCTAGGATAAAATATAGTCTAATATGTTTTATCATGAGGGTAAGGTCCTAAAATTGTTTATAATGTGGTAATGAGGTAGTGTCTAAAGTATTAGGTGAATTGAAAGTCAAACATCAAGGGACGACCAAGACGTTCGACTACTAGTCAATTACGTGCCTCATGTGTGTTTTATGTGTTTATGAGTGTTTAATGAGCTTAAAAGGTCCTTATATGAGTTATTATAATGTTTATAGGCGGTGTGTGGAGTTTCATGAAGTTTGGAGGTCAAATGTCCATGACGTTCGAAAGGTTTGCCTTAAAACGACTTGTGCGTCTTAACATGTTTCGTCGAGTTTTATGTGTTCGTTTTTGATGAAATTGATATAAGGGGTCCTAACTCGTATACAATCATATTTGGTTTGGAAACATCCCGGAAAACATCCCCAAAAACCAACCAAGGGTCCTTGAGGAAGGACACATCTTTGAGCCAAAGGCTGTCAAGACCAGCCCCAATCGACTGAGGCGACAAACGGCCTGTAGGCTAGTAGCCCCGTCGTTGGAAGGAGTCCATGAAAACGTAGCCTAGGGAGCTCAAGATCCCAATGGACAGTCTTAGTGCCAAATGACGGCCAGCCAAGACGATCCATTTACTGGTTGATGCCCCGTCGGTGAGCTTCGTCGATGGTGAATTGGTAAATTCACCCTACGCCAAATAAGAGTTTGGGAGGTTTACTAAGGGTATTAGGTATTTTAAGAGGGTTTGTAAGTCCTAATTACCAAGATGAATTCATTCTTCAAAAATCAAAATCCCAATTCTCAAGAACTCCATTGAAGCCAAAACTCAAGGAAGATCTTGGATTGAAGATTTGATAAGTGATTCTAATAAATTTCATAGTTTATCTTCATTGCGGTATGGTTTTTAATCCATGAAACTCTATTCATAAAGGAGCCCAAAATTCAAAGAGATTTCTAAAGTTTTCTAAACATGAACTTGCCCAATTTTAAGATATATCCTTGGGTTCTTGCATTAAAGGTTTTAAATCATTGTATATTTATTAAATTGTTGTTAATTAGATGATTTTAACATAATTAACCTATGAACCCATGTAACTCATGATCCCTAGTTTTCGCGACTTTAAGGTTGACTTGATATTGTCTTAATGCTTTTGTGAATTCTTGTGTAGTTTTCTATGGGCTACTTAATGATGTAAGAATTGTATGCAGTTGATGTATAGGCTGTCTTGGATTGATAAATCTATATTGGCCATGGGTAAGGGCCTTTTAGTATTGAATTGTATAAGTTACCTATGTGAAGTGGTGAGAATGGATTGGTTGTACTCTGCCCTAATTATCTTTATATTATGTAATGTATCTATTGAATTATATTGTGATTGGTATGGTCCACTTATGGTGGTGGTGCTATGTGATTTACTTGTGAATGACGTGGCTTATCGGCGTTACTTTATGTATTATGATGATCATGGCCTTGTGGGCACTACATGATGTATTATGATGATCTTTGCAGTTGATTTATATGAAGTATGATCATATCTATATACGTTTGAGTAATGTGAAAGTATGTGTTCTTCTATTGAGGTTGTTAGGTGATAATGTTAGACTAGAAGTATGTCCTTATGTGTGTAGTCTTAGAGTTGATGCATGATTCTTCCTACTTGAGTATATGAGTCTATGATGGTTATATTTCTGATGTTATAGTAGTGTATAGGGTGAATTATAGATGATAATGGTTATTCATATGTTATTTTATAATGATATGTTATATGTGATAAAGTGAGGTCTTGGTGTGTCTTGTGTGGTAAATTTGTGTCCCTTACTTGATATATGCATGAATGTGAATATGAGATGTATTGACTTAGTTTGCTAAAGCATCTTCATCTTGCATGTATGAATGACATCAGACCTTGAATATTGCTAAGAAGGTCCTTCAAGTGGAACCTTCAACCTAGTGGTAAGGTTATGATCCTTGAAGTCGAAAGTCATAATGATATCCTTCTTGTATGAATGATGGAATTAAGGTTGGTTGGATGGAACGGAACAAAATCATCCTTAGGAAAGTTACTAAGCTATCCTCTTCGCCATTGAAAGGAAACCCTATGGGACCTCTTTGGTAGGGTGAATGTGATTGGGTTATGAACTAGATATGGAACCTCTTCATGCGATTTAATGTAAATTACTCTATGAGAACAAAGACTAGCACTGAGTGATTATGGTAAGGGAAGAATCTCTAGTTAGTGAATGAGGCTAGAGTGAAACAATCCTTATATATTCCTCAACCATGTGCCTACATGGGATCTGTCCAAGTTCTACCATTGGCAAGTAGAACACCCTCTAACGGAGTAGGTCACAAATCAAGATTTCATGCTTTTCTACCATGGTTTATGTCGGTTATTGCATATTCTAATCATATGGGATACCTCCAAGTATTGGAGAAGTTTTATGAAGTTTAGGTGGTGGTATGGAACGCTATCTAGACATTGCACAATAGGCTTTGAAAATGTTAGTGAGTGAGTCCCTAGGTCTTCTCCAAGACCATTACTTGAATGTCCTTATGTGATGATTGTGTCTTAAATGAACTAATGAATGGAATGACGTAAGTTATAAATCATGTTAAATGAATAAGTACTTATCTAGAGTAGTTAAGGGTTGTCTAGTTAAGTTGTGAAGGGAGCATAGGAATGGTCACTTCATATCTTACCTAGATAAGTCTTAAGAATGACTCTACTTAGGAAAGTTGGTGGATTATGTAGACATGATCCAAACTTAGGTAGTCTTAAAGATTATTTAGGTAATCTTCAAGAGGTCAAGTATGGACATTCTCTTCTTGATTTACTTAAATAAGTCTTTTGATAACCTTTGGGAGGAATTTCATATTATATGCATGTTATTGTATTAAGTGAGAATGATCTTATCCTACTTAATCTAAAGATCTCTTAAGTGTGTCTGAAGGGATTGTATGGGCGTTCGCTTCACAACTCACTCAAGTGAACCTTAGAATCACCTTAGGTAAAAGGATCTCATGTTTATGTGCTTTGTGTATTATAAGGGTGTTTATCTCATTATAGGTGGTCTTAAGCATCATTTAGGTATACCTAGAGGGGGTGTATGAGCACTTTGTTTGTCTTACTTAAATGAGTCTTAGGATAGCTTTTGGTGAGAATATTCCATGACTAGAAATGGGTCATTGTGAAGTTGAGGGACTTCACTGTAACAACAAACTGATTCACTACAACAACTAACTAATTCATTATAACAACAAACTAATTCACTGTTCACTTAAGGCCATTAGAATGTTATAAAATGTTTAAGTGTTATCTTATTAGTTTCTAAGGTGTTAAAGTTGTTCTTATGCTTATACTGTGATGTTTTAATCAAAAAGAGCATATTTCCATTCAATGTTCGATTTTTTGATTTTTTTGCATTATGTCATACTTAGTACATGTGTTTGTACTAATTTCATGCTTATATCAATCTCTAAAGTGATTCATAGGGGAAAGTGCTTTTGGAAGCGAAACTTGGATTATAGGATCTTTCAAGCAAGCTGAAGTAAGTCCTCATTTGACTCGAGGGCATAGATGTCTTTGGTTTCTTTTATTGAAGTATTGTAATAGACTTAGGAGTACTATATTTCTATTGTATGGGCCGTGTCCCAAGTACTCTTGTGTCGAGGATTTGATTAAATAAGATTTAATATTACCTATAGTTTTATAGAGTTAATACCTCAGATGGTCACTCAACTTTGCACTATTCTCTCAGAAAGTCACTCAACTTTCAATTTTCCCTCAAAAGTCACTCAACTATGCACTCTTATCTCAGAAAGTCACTCAACTTTCAATTTTCCGTCAAAAGTCACTCAACTATCCATTCTTTCCTCAGAAAGTCACTCAACTATCCACTCTTTCCTCAAAAAGCCACTCAATCTATTAAATTAATTTTAATTAAAATTTATTGATATTAATTATTTATATAACAAACCAAAAAATTTAAAAATAAATTAAATCATTTAGTAATCCACCTACATAACCGACCCATTAAAAAATATGATATGACCCATTTTATTTTATCTTTAATCCTAAATTAATCCCTCTCTTTAACCTTGAATTAGTATTAGATTAATTTAGGATTAAAGATAAAATAAAATGGGTCATATCATTTTTTTAATGGGTCGGGTTAGGTGGGGGATCACTAAATGATTTAATTTATTTTTTAAAATTTTTGGTTTGTTATATAAATAATTAAATATCAATAAATTTTAATTAAAAATAATTTAATATATTGAGTGACTTTCTGAGTAAAGAGTGGATAGTTGAGTGAATTTCTGAGGAAAGAGTGGATAGTTGAGTGACTTTTGAGGGAAAATTGAAAGTTGAGTGACTTTCTGAGAGAAGAGTGCATAGTTGAGTGACTTTTGAGGGAAAATTGAAAATTGAGTGACTTTCTGAGAGAATAGTGCAAAGTTGAGTGACCATCTGAGGTATTAACTCTAGTTTTATATGAAAGAGTTTTTGAAAGACTCAAATGTTGTGAAAGGTTTTAATACCGCACTACTTTTCATATATGTATATGTGATGAACGATACGGAAGGTTTTGTACAAGACCTCCGAGAGGTCAAGTACACCGTGTTGAGATCCTAGAGTGCCCTAGCTTCTAGGTTATAGGTGCGGGTTGTGACATGCAGTCCTGAAAGATTTTGACTCTCTAATCAAACCACGAACCCGAACGATTGGTTGTTGACTAGATGACAGTCCGTCATTGGTAGGGCGTGGTTCGGACCTGCACACTGTCTGCAATTTTGGCCTTGCTTGGGGTGTTTTGGGAAATGCACCCCCAAGTCCTTTAAATAGTATGGAAGGTTGTTTTAGGTGTATTTGGATATTTTAAGAGTATTAAAGAGATTTAACTCTCATTTAGACCCTAACACCTAAATCAAAACCCTTTCCCTCCCACGTTTTCTCCAAAAACCTTAATGAAAGCTTAAGGTTAAAATGGAGCTTGGATTATGGATTTCAATGTTGTTCTGCTTCAATTCTCCTTGTTTTTCTTCTAATAAGGTATGAGACTTATTTATCTAAGGCTATATATCACCTTAGATTTAATTTCAAAGTGATTTCAAAGATGTCAAAGTTTATGAAAAAGTCAGATTTCTACTCTAAGTCATGAGTTCTTGCATGAAAGAACCATTTCAAAAAGGTTCATCTTACATCCCCTTATTTAGAAGTGGCATTCTTTTTTTCTCTTCCTCTAGACTTTTCTTTTAATCTTCTTCTTCATCCTTCATAATAAGCTTCTTCGATGAAATTTATAGACACCGGCTAAAAGGTAGCCAACATACAATAGTTTGCAAGTGTTGTAACTCGCAAATCACTTCTCTAAAAAGCAGATTCTCTTGAAGACAATAGTTTGTAGTACTTACTAGTAGCGAAGATATCATCCTAAAATTGTATATACTAACACGTATAATAAAAATATTAGTGACAAAACATATACATAATGATTATATTTATGATGGAATGTGGATTTTTGGCCAATCGTGTATACACAAAACCTCCACCTAAAGAAAAAGTCATACATATGCATTTTCCTTTTACCTACATAGATCATGTTGGATCCAAAAATGCACCTAGTATCACTGAATTTCAATTAATGGAAGATCAAATTTCATTTATTAGAAAGCACAAAATTGTTCGTTCTCTTGGCCATCCAACTACATGAGCAAAATAACACTTCTGAATTACCCCTCTTGACTTGCGTCAATTTATATACATGTTATATATAGTAATTTTCTTTTTGATTTTACTCATCTAGACTTGTGCCAGTTCACACACAAGTTATAAATGATAATTTCAAAGAGAAGTGCATAAAACATGTCAATGGAAAAAAAGAAGAAAAAAAGAGAGTTTTTCCAAGAATGTAGTATCATTCCTACTACTTTTTATACACATATTTCACAGGAGAATTTTATCAAACACATTGAATGAATGAATTTTCTACTAAATCTATGATCAATTAATATACTTGAAGAAGAAGAATGGAAATGAATAAAAGTATCAGGTAGTTGTTAATCCAAAATCAAAAGGAAGGGTACACCTTAATACATCTAGTTCTGAAATTTTATACAAAAAAATATTTAGAAGAGAACATGCATGTGTAGAATCCTATGTTCTATAGGAAGATCAAAAACACCGCAGAATTATCAATGAAATAAGTAAGATAGACAAAAAATTTAGCACAAAGGAGAGGCTAAAAAAATGATTGGAAAGGCGTACAATCCCAACACAAGAACTTTGAAGTAATTTTTTGCACAATAAATTAAAAAAGAGGTAGAGAAACCGTGAAAATAAAAATGTTAACTAAGCCAACAGGGTAATCACCAAAATGAAAATGTTAGAGGAGTCGAATTCAGAGGAAGATAGATATAATCAAAAACAGAAAAAAAAGGAGATAGATCAAGCGTAGAGAAGGAAAAGAAGAGGAGCTGTGTGAGTTGTCTATGACTAAATATAAAAAGACAACGCACCCGTCACAAAAAAGAGTACAGATGTCTTTATTACAATGAATACACCAAAATTAATCTTCACAATGCTAAAAATGCCCTTATTTGTCCCATCACATTTTCAGCACAAGGTACAATTATTGTAAGTTGTGTTAGTCCTTAACAAGTGTTATTTCTAAATAAGGGGATATATATATGTATACATATATATATTAATCTTATATTATTAAATGTTACCACAACTATATACATATATACTCTTATAGTATCATTAACTAATGAGTAATTTCTGAACAAAAGACTTTAATGATACCGTTACAATATATATATTTTATGTATATACTATTTAGTATCAGCTAAGTGAAATTATTAACCTTATTGATACCAATACAACATTTGATAACGATATAGTATTAGTTAAGCGAAAATTATCACCGTTAATGAATAGGGGTATAAAGTGTAATTATTATAATAGAATGAGTATTTTATCAATTACTTTAAAATTGGGTATGAACTGTAATTATTTTGGAATTTTATGCCCTAGTTTTCCTTTTGTTTGCTTTTCAAAGCTCTCCAACTTCCAAGGTTGATGCGCTTCCACCAATGACATTTTTTGTGTTTTTTCGTGTTGGAGCACTCTCTCTCCAACTCTTATTGATGCCCTTCCCAGTTTTTTCAACGTTCATTTACTATTTTTTCTTGGTCGTATTGGAGCACTTTCTCTCCAAGTCACAATATTTTTTTATTCGTTGTAGTGGAGCACTTAGGACTTTCAAGTGTTGGATAACGATTTCTCCCACTCATGATATTTTTCTCTTGGTTGTTTTGGAACACTTGTTTCCAACTTTCAAGGTTGATTCTTTCTAACCAACGCCTCCTCTGTTTTTTTTTATTATATCAGGTGTTTAAGATCTCTCTCTCCAACTCTCACTGATGCCCTTCCCATCAACTCCTTTTCTTTTTGTATCTTTTTTTTGTCTTTAACTTTATCTTCCATTTAATCGTGTATATATTATTCGTCTACCTTATGGCAACATTATCATTTGCCAGACGGGAAACATATATAGGTCATAGCCACCCCAGCGGCAACTCTTTGATCTTCTACTAGAGTAGAATTGTAAAAGCTCTGATACCAATTTGAAAGAATATATTTTATATATAAACTCATAAATTCTTTTTGTTTCATCATATTTTTGTTTTTTTAAAATATATTTTCTATCTTTAATTTTTTGAAAATGCTATTAACATTCCTATTTATGACTTTTAATTATTGTTTCCAACACAATTTTAGTGCTAAATGTAGTAATATTCTACTTAATTGTGGGTTTATCTAGGACTCATTTAGTTTCTGTATCATTAATGGTGTATCTAGATTCTGTTGCAGCTCAACTTTCTGTGGCACATAGTAAAAAAATATATTTATCATGTAGTTCCTTTTTTTCGTGAGAAATGCCATTATTTTGGATTTCCATGAATCTCGTTCTAACTCAAATAATGGGAAGCTTAGTTTACTTATGTCTCCATCATTAATTTTGTCCTTCCTTCACTTCATTCTGTATTCCTGTTAAGCCCTAGATTGGTTAAAATTTGTTTTAATAAGTTTTCCTAGAACCTTGTGCTGATTTCATAGAAGATCTTTCTTCTTTGATCAAACACTGCATTTCGTGGGGTGTTTTGATAGAAGATGAGTTCTTGGATTCTCTGTTTGGATGTTGCTATCTTTTCTTGATATACGTCATATTTTCATCTTTTGGGAGTGACTGCGACACTTTTGGATGTTAAAGCCAAGACTAAAGTAAATTAATTTTAAGAATTAGATATGAGTAGTTTATGTCTAACAATTTGCTTATTTGAAACTTGAATATGTGAGTTGTTTAATTAGACATTAAAACTAAGGTATAAGTATTATTTCTTTGTCTTCTTAAGAGTTTCTTAAATCTCCACACTTTGAGCTTAAAAGTTTTAGTTTACTTTAAGGGGTCGGAACTGGATAAGAAAATTCTTGTTTGTCTTAAATTCTAGTTTTGTACATGAGGCTTTTATTTAAGTTTGGGTTGCTAATTCTCTTTGGTTTCCCCATATCACTTGAGTTGTCTAAAAGTTTCTTAGCTTCTCAAAATAGATATGTTCTGATTTGAATGCGAGTGTGTTTAATAGTTCCATTCAAATTTGTGTCTTAAACTGATTATATGAGGTGTGAAAATAGTATTGACTGTTCTCTAACCATCGTCTCGTAAACCTTCATGTAGTAGCCTTTTGGTTTAATTATCTTTTTCAATACTTTGCTTTGATAGATTAGTTTGAGTTTTGGATACATTTATTTAGGTTTATTTGCTTTATAAACTATCCATTTTACCGTATCATTGGATTTTAGAAGGTATGAATAACTAATGGTCATATAGTCCCTTATTTTGATTGGTTCGTCAATATGTTAATTAATTATGTTTTCTTTTGGAACCCTTTAGAACTCGAGAATCTGTTGTCAATGAATTTGTAAGTCCTATTATGCATATATACATTGATTTTGAATAGAGGTGACACCAGTTTTAGTTTGGAGTGTCACATAAATTTTGAACCAACGGGAATTTCTTTACGAGTTGTAAGAGTAAATGGTCCAAATTTCCTCTAAGAGATTAGTGTTATTATCCTTTCATTTAGTATTAGTAAGCCATTACGGATATATTTATCAATATGATGTATTCACCGTATTCTTTAGAAGTAATTGTTGATTTTATTGTATATCATGTTAGGAGGTCAACGTTTATTTTGTTTTCTTCTGTTTTTCATGCTTGCTACAAATTTTTTTCTTTCTCTTTTCTGCATGAAACTGTTTGATAACGAGTACATAAGACTCCCATGTACTCTCTTTGATTGTAGAGAAATATTTTCTCTTGACCGCTCCTTTACACTCTTCTTTGTAAGTTGTCCTGCATTTTTCTCATAATAGGTAATTTTTTTTTATTGAATTTAGAAATTTTTGGATGATAGAGTGAATAAAAAGTCCAAAGGTTAAGATATTTTTTTTTTGAACTCAGATTTTTTGGGATGAAAGGATGAATAAAAAGTGCATAGGATAGCTAAGTGTAGTTCTATACTTATTTGCTTAGTCATTTTTTCTTGATTTCATTTTATTCTGCTTAAATTAAACTAAGTTTTTTTCTTTCAAAGTATGTATGAATGTGATTCCGGGTTCTATGTCTTAGCCTTTTGTTCCTTTTTTTTTTCAAAACCACCTAAAACTAGTCAAACGAAGATAAACCTTCTGAAGAGTGTAAGACCAAGAGGTTAAATTAGATTTCTTGGGTTTCACGATGATCATAAATAGAGTGGAAATAGATTCAAAGGGAGTCATTTAGAAAAACTACAAAATTTGAATTGAGGCAAAATTGATTGATAAATTGACAAAGCTACATGATTATCAATCTTTATCAAGTGATTATCATTGATCTTATCTTTCTTATTCGTTAAATACTAATATGAACTAATATATCAATGATAACAGACAAAAAATATTGTTACGCATGTTATTTTGTCAATTAATCAAAAAACTTTCCCTCATTTCTAATTTTGTAGGTATGCTATATGACTTCATTTGAATATATACAACTCTATTAAAGATCTTTCTCAAACTCAATAAATATAATTAAACCTCTTGTTCTTACACTCTTCAGAAGGTTCATCTTGGTTGGACTAGTTTTAAGAGGTTATTTTTTTAAAAAAAAAATTAGGGAACAAAAGGGCTAAGAAAAAAACTAAAAGCAAATCAAATGACATAGAACCCAAAACCACATTCATATACACTTTGAAAGAAAAAAAATTGTTTAATTTGAGCAGTATAAAATGAAAGCAAGGAAAAATGACTAAGTAAATAAGTATAGAACTCCACTTAGCTATCCTTTGAACTTTTTATTCATACTTTAATCCAAAAAATTCTAAGTTGAAGAAAAAAAAATCATAACCTTTGCACTTTTTATTCATTCTTTCATCGCAAAATTTCTAAATTCATGAAAAAAAAAACATTTACTATTAAGAAAAAAAATGCAGGACAACTTACAAAGAAGAGTGTGACGGAGTAGTTAAGAGAAAATATTTCTTTTCAATCAAAGCAAATGATAGAGGAAAAATAGGGAGTCGGTAATAAGCATTTATTACCAAACATATTATAATAATGAAGAGTGATGGATAGTAACAAACTTAAAACATATTACAACAATTCTTTTCATTTTCCGGAGGAAAAGGTAATAATGTATCCTTAAGATGAGATAGTAAATGTGCAATTGCATATTTTTCCACTCCAATTGTATGCTAAAAATGACATAATACATAAACAAACACTCAACTTGAACTCAGTTGACAAGTAAGCACTACAAGTTTGAGAGTGCACATATAGACACCCCAACTTGCTATTTTAAATAAATTCCCAATATTTCAATTTATTGATGTGTTGTCAAGTCAAGTGAGGCTAGCTCATGTGTTTGAGAACCTCCACCATAAATTGGCACATTTGAGAGTTTGAGTCCCAGCGAAAAGAAAGTGTTAATGCTTTTGAACCTCTTTTCTAAATAAAAAAAGGTGTTCTCAAGTTCATTAAAAACTATACACTGAGTAATATGGCTATTATGGTAAAATATGTAGTTTACTTATTATTCGTTAGGGGGTGAAAATTCCACCGCGGACAAGTAAAAGTGAACAAAGGAAATACATATTTCCAGCTTGTATGTAAAATATAAATATATGTACTCATGTGGGTTTAGATCCCCCTCTAGGTCTCACTGTTCTTGTACATTTTTACATGCATTGTGCTTGCTAAGATCTCAAGAATAAATAGAATGTTGGTGGAAAGTACTTATTACCAAACTTATGTATAGTGATAGAGTCAAGAATTTTGACATGGAAAGGCTGACAATGTTAGATTGCAATGATTATCACTTGTGGAGGGGATACAACAGTGTATAGAACATGAAATGAATTATTTTTACCTTATTTATGAAACACAATTTTCATTGAATGAAATTTAATAGAACCAATAAAAAAGTACACAAGAATACAAGAAGTATCTTTTTATGATAGGTTGTCATAGAAATTAATATTCCCTTCTAGTATTAACTTGTAAAGTTGTTCTTTGTGTCTCTCATTGTTCTTCTCTTATGGATAATTTGAAAAACATGAAGTTCTTCATTACTTCACAAGGATATAAAGAGATCATTGTGAAATTAAAACAATAATAATCCAAAAAATAAACAAAAAAAAAATTGTTCTACTTGCTCATTGAAGGAAGCATATATCAACAAGATTTATGCTCAAAATAGATCTTCAAAAGGCCTATGATTGAATAGAATAGTTTTATCCAAACATGTTATGGAAGAGTTAGAGTTTCCTATAAAGTCCATTTCGTGAATAATGGATTGTGCCCAAAGTACAGTTGACTACTTCATTGTTATTAATAGGAGTTTGTAGAAAAATTTGATATTGAAATAGGGCTAGGGAAAGGGGATCTCGTTTGCCTTTCTTATTTTCTTAAGTTATGTAGTTCTTATGTAGAAGCCTATGTGCCAGGGAAGTTGAACAAGAAGTTCAAAATTCACCCTCAGTGTGATAATTGTTGAAATTAATGCATTCACACCTTAATGTTTAGTCTTTCAATATTGTCTCTTAGTTTTTCAAGAAGTCCTTTAGGTGCTAGTAATACATGTATCTAGTTAATTGTGATATATGCATTTAGTTATTCATGCAAGACTTCTGTTTTACATTTACTACTAATAATAGTGATGTATTTGATGATTCTAATCATCTCAAGTGGTCTTAAGTACTCTATATAAAAACATATGCATTTTCTAAATATAGTATTCTCCTTCTATATTTTCTATAAATTGGTATCAGAGCAGATTTTCGTTCATAATCTGGGTTAGGTGAAGTAATAAATATGACATCCAAAATAAATGAAGGTGTTGATTCTTTAGTTGTTCTTAGTTAACTTTTTGATGGAACTAATTTTTAATACTGAAAGATAAGAATCATGAGAACACATTTCAAAGCTGAAGATTTGTGGACTATTGTTGCAAATGGTTTTGAAGAGCCAAAAAATGATGGTGAACTTACAATAGAGATGAAAAATCTTGAGGCTAAGTATTTTCAAGATGCAAAAGCTTAGAGCAAAATCCAAATGGGAGTCTCAAGAGCATATTTTAAAAAATTGCTACATGTGAGACTGCAACAAGCTTGGGAGTCTATAGAAATAGAAGCGTATGGTGACAAAAAGGTACACACTGTAAATCTTCAAATTCTTAGAAAAAAGTGTAAAAAAGGTGAAGATGATAGAATATGAGAAAATAGATGAATATTTCACAACAGTCATGAATATTATTAATCAATTGAGAAATATGAGAAATCATGGTGATACAATTTCGGATCAACAAGTTGTGGAAAAGATTCTAATTAGTGTTATGAATACATTGTTTCTATAACTAAGGAGACGAGATATATTTCTAATCTTTCCATCAAAGAGCTAGTTGTATCATTTCTTGCACACGAGAAGCGATGGTTTTTTCATGAATATCAAATCAAAAAGATGACTTTCCAATCCATAATAAATAAGAATTTTCAAAATTTCTCAAAAAAATCAATAAACGAAGAATTACAATAAAAAAAATAGTATCATGATAGTTGTCCTAATAAAGTTGAAGAAAAGGTGAGAAATGTGACAGTTTTTGTTTGTAAAATTTGCAAAATGACTATCAAAATGCAGAAAAATGTTGGCATAAAGGCAAGCCCCAATACAACTTTTGTAAAACGTTGGGCCACATTGAGATGGATTGCTAGCACAAGTAACGAGAGCAAACAACTTTTTGTGAAGAACATGAGGAAGAAAAAGGAAGAAAACCTTTTCTTTGCTTCTCAATCTGATGCTTTAATAAAAATAATGAATTATATGTATGTGTTGATAGCGATTGTAACAATCAAATGACTGGAGATGAAAAAAGCTTTCCTCTAAATTGATAACTGAATCGCTACTAAAGTGAGAATGGGGAATGGAGCCTTAGTTTACGAAAAAGGTAAAGGTACCATTTCAATCAATATAAAAGGGAGCAGTAAGCGAATTCATGTTGTTCTTTATGTTTCGGACTTGGAAGAAAATTTGTTTAGTGTTGGTAAACTCATGAAATATTGATATTCTTTTGTGTTTAAAGATAACTATTGCAAGATTTATTATAATATTGAGTCAATTCATGTAATTGTGAAGTAGATACGATAAAATTAAAATTTCCTTGTAGTTTCATTATCGGCATTCAAAAATAAAGTTGTAGATGATTCATGACTTTGAAACAAAATATTGTCACTTGAATTTTCATGATTTGAAGTTTCTCAAGCAAAATGACATGGTGTAAGTCCTTCCTGAGATATAGACTAAGAATAAGACAGAGAGAATACTTCTACAATATCTTTAGATGTGTCAAATATTGAAGAGGATGAGGAAGAGGAAGATGTTCCTCAAGGAGGAGAAATCTCATGATTAGATGATGAAGAACCACCTCCAAGAGGAAAAAAAGTTGAGTGATATTTATCAAAGATGCAACTTCACCTGTGTTGAGAAAAAAAATTATGATAATGCACTAAAGCATGATATATGGAAGAAAGCGTTGGCGGAAAAAAATTGAAAGACTGAGAAAAATAAAACTTGAGAGTGTGAGTATACACAAAGAAAGAGAAGTTGTAAGTCTAGAGTGAATTTACAAAACCAAACTCAATCAAGAAGAAGATATTCAGAAGCACAAGAGAAAGGTTAAATTAATTTGCAATTATTGTTAGAAAGTGGAACAACTTGCTGACATCTTCACCACAACACTTTCAAATGAAAAGTTTTGCCATCTTGGAGAAGGCCTTGGAGTTGTCAAGCAAATGCATTAAGGGGGAGTGTTGGAATTAATTCATTTGCATCTTGATTTTTGGTCTTTCAATATTGTTTCTTAGTTTTTCCAGAAGTTCTTCAGAAGTTTATAATATATGTATCTAGTCAATTGTGATGCATGCATTTGTTAATTTGTGCAAGATTTTGTTTAACATTTTACTACTATAAATAGAGATGTACTTGATGATTCTAATCATCTCAAATGACCTTAAGTAACCTATATAAAACTTGAGCATTCTCTAAAGATAGTATTCTCCTTATATGTTTCCTACAATAATACTATGATTATCACAAAGTTTGTGCTTTACTGACGGTAATATGATGAATAATATGATCTCTTATTATTTAAAGAATTTCAAAATTACAAGTTCGTAGAACTTCAAGAACTATTTAATTCATTCTCTCAATTTACCAAAGGAAACCCAAGTTCATCCTCCCCCGAATATTTCTCTCTAGGAAGAAATTAGTATTTCAAACCAAGTCTCTACTTCTACCATTGAAGTCAATATTTTGGTATGAGGTATGATAGTGTTCATATATGGAGCTCTTCCTCCATAGAGTTCCTAAAATTCTCAATTTGAAGCTAGAAATCTCCAAATTGAAGTTAAGATTTTCTTCTATGTTATGGGTCCCTTTCAATATTTATTTATTTGATTGTTTTATGAACTATAATGCATGAATTGACAGAATTACATATTTTAAAGATGAATTCCAGTGAATCCATGCTTAACCCATGTTTTCTATTTTTGATTATTGAAAGTGAGTTTTGAACAATTAAAGTGAATTATGGAAATATGCATGTTCCTGTGAAATCGATGAAACTTGATTTAAGTAGTTTTGATATTAAAGCATAAATGTTATAGAGGAATAACATGATTTAAGTTGCTTTGAGGGTAAATCATAAATTTTGTGATTATTGTTGTTCTATGAAAATATTTCTCATATACACGTGAGAGGATGATTGTGAAAGATGTTCTGACATAAGGATTCTTAAGTTGAAAGGTTTTTTCAACTTAACTTTGAATCAAAGATTTAGGAGTTGTTATAAGGATAACTTAGATTGGGTTAGCTAGTTGATGAGCATTCAATCAAAGATAAGTCTAGTAAAGAATTATGACCATTTTGTGTGATTTTGTTTAGCACCAAGAAGATATCGATATGGAAACTCTCTAGTAGCTAGAGACCGGGTTTGTAGTAGCAATTAATATCTTTATCCAATACCTATGTGCCACCATAGGAAGATTGTATTAGATATACATTAGCTAGTGTATCCACTTAAGTTAAAAATTAAGGTTCTTGGCCTGACAAGTAAGAACACCCATTTTCCGGTGTGGGCAGAAACTGGATTCCATGTTATGGCTCGCATGGTCTTAAATGTCAGTTAAGGATACTTCCCACAATAATGATGAACTAAGGTTACTTCAAGAAATATCATACAAGTGTTGAAAGATGAGTTTTACTTGCATTGATCATGATTATAATTATATTTTACCTCTTATCTTATGGTTTTATCTTGGTCTTTGCATGACATCAGAGGTCCTTTTAGCATGATTTTAAGACTCTATGCATTGCTATCATACTTGGTATATTTTTGTACTAACATATATTCTTGTTCTTATACAAATGTAGGTCTAATACTCCAGGTTTGCATCCCCGTGGCTAGGAGGTAATTAAATTTATTTTATATGCCAAGTGACAATTTAGAAATACTCATCTAAACAAAATGACTACCCTGAACATAATTCCCCATCAGTTATCTTCCTCAACTTCCACTTTTCATTAATCCTACACCTTCACTATGATGGGCAGTAGTCCAACTTCTTCATGTATGCTGCCACTTTTCATTAATCCTACACCTACACTTTGGTAATTGGCTTGCTCGAAAAAGTCTCTTGTATTATCACCCAAAGTATAGCATCTACTGATTTTGCCTTTAATTGAAATATTCTCCAATTACGCTCTTGACATGCATAGTAAACAATTGTTGTCATGGAAATTTTGTACATTGCTGCACAATTAGTTCTTCCTTTACAATTTTTATTTTCCCGTTGTGTATCCCTTTTCCACACCATATTCCGTCTCGGTATAGTTTTCCATCGTAGTAATTTCTTCCGAATGCTACCAGAGACCTCACATTCAAACAAGAGATGCTTCATTGCTTCATTACAGATATTACACAGTCCACACAGTGGGGTGGTGTTAATACCCTATCAAGCTATCCTATCTCGTGTTGCCAACCTATCAGAAATTGCTAGTCTGAATATGAACATTCATTCGGGTGCACCATGATTGTTTAGGATTAACTTCCTCCATTCCACTTTTGGAAATTTACCTTGGAGCCTTTTGATACAACTCTTTAATGTGAATCGTCCATTTATTGAACGCCTGTCATATTGTATGCAACTACCTCAAAATATTCTTTAACTTCAAAAACTTTTTTAATCATCCACGATGCATTCATTGTACTTGTCTCCCATACACTTCTCGCTTTTGTGTAATATGTGTGGACCCATATTATCCGCATCTTCTCTTTCCTTTGACATGCACTCCGTAGTAGTTTACACATTGCTGGTTTACTCCATAACCCAATGTTTATAAAGTTTAGTCCCCCTGTTGACACTGGTTGACAGAGTTTATCCAATGTTATTAATGATATCGTTGTCATTTTTGCATTGCCAGACCACAAAATCGCCTACAGATAGCCTCTATATACTTGACTATCTTCTTTGGTATAATGAACACATGCGCCCAAAACGTTTAAATGGAAAGCAAAAAACTTTTATCAATTGTGTCCTTCCGGAATACGAAAAAAATCTCGTAGTCCAAGATGTAATACGATTCAGCATCTTATCTCACATCGGGTGACAAATAGTCTTTTTGAAATTAGGTAATTCCCCTTTAATGAATTCCAATTCCTCCAATATTCTCTCCTGTACACATTGTTTTACATCCCCCATGTATACCGCATTTCTTATCTTGTTAGCGTGTAGTTTGGAAGCTCAAGAGAACTGTTTAAACTTGAATAGTCGCAAATCATTCGCAAAACTTAGTTGTGTCACGTTGAGATTTGCACATCGTGGATGAAACTTGAATTCTTTCCCACCTTTTAGGGATTGTAATGATCTACTAAAATACTCCATAGACATAACGAATAGAAAAGGGGAATGAGGACCCCCCACCCTCAATCCTTTCTTAGCTTGAAATGGCTTTGTCGGCACTCCATTAATCATCACTCTATAGATCACTGATGTGATACAACTCATTATCCATTTCAGGAAGATTTGAGGGAATCCAAGCAGTTGTATTACTTGCTCAATGTAGCTCCATTCTACTGAATCATAACCTTTTGTCATATCCGCTCTTATCATGCATTGTGGTGTTAAACCTTTTATTCTATAAACCTTCACTAGTTCATGACTCATTACTATATTATCCATAATCAACCTTTGTGTAACGAAATCTCTTTCCGAATTGTGTATGATGGCGTCCATTGTGGTCAAGATCTTTGATATTACTTTATAGAATACAGTTCAACAAGAAATGTGCCGAAATTCCTTAATAGACGAGGGATTCTGTTACAACGAAAAAGAATAAGAATTTTACGTCTACAAGGTGTAAACAATAGGATATAGTAGTTGTAAATTGCTATAGAAAATCTGAAAGTTAAGAAGAAATCTTAAGTTTTCTTGAGTTCAATTTTTTTTTAACATGATGTTTCATTGCATATGGTGTTTTTATAGATAAATTTTGAGAATTACAACCACATAATAACATCTTACACCAAACAATGTACCAGTATGTGGCTTACTAACTACCACTCATTTTAAGTCAAGACTAACATATCTAATACCAAATATCTCCAACCTAGGAGTTTCTAGACAATTCTTACTTTTCTAACATATCTAATACAAAATATCTCCAACCTTGGAGTTTTTTTTGACAGTTCTCTTCTAGCCTATCTAATACGAAATATCTCCAATCTAGAAGTTTCTAGACAAATGTTAGTTTTCTAACACACCTCCTTAAGATTTTTCATTGAAACTCCTTGAAGCAACCTTTAACAGTCAAACTTCTTAGTGGAAAGATCCTTGGTCAGAATATCGGCTTGCTGATCTTCATTTATTCAATGCACCAACTTAACTGCACCATTCTTCTCGGCATCTCTTAGAGCATCAAACCTTATGTTGATATGCTTTATTTTTCCGTGCTTCCCCGGATTTTCAGCCATCGGAAAGGCTGATTTATTGTCCACATAGATCAGTGTTGGTTCTTTTGCCAACAAATTCAATTCTTACAAGTTCTTTCTTAACCAAATTGCTTAATTTGTAGCAGATGCAATAACCACATACTCGATTTCGGGTAAAGATTGTGCTACAGTATCTTGCTTTTTTGTGCTCCAAGAACAAACGTCTGAACCAAAAGAAAAATAGTAACCAGAGGTGCTTTTGTAATCATCCAAACATCCACCCTATTCACTATCTGCATATCCAATAAGAGCTCCATTCTCCCAATTTTTATACCAGATTCCATAATTGATCGCCCCTCTAATTTAATTTAACACCCTTTTAGCCGCTCTAAAATGCTTAGTGCTACGACTTAGCATATATCAAGATAGCAAATTAACTGTGAAAATTATGTATGACCCAGAAGCTATTAGATACAATAGACTTCCAATTAGACTTCTATAAACTTTTGGATCTACCCTCTCTTCGCTATCATCCTTAATTATCTTTTCACTCACAACAAGTGGAGTTGCAACAAATGTGCACTTGTCAAGATTGAACCTTTTTAACATATTTAAGGCATACCTCTTTTGGGACAAGAAAATTCCTTCATGAGATTGAGATATCTCCATTCCTAGGAAAAAACGTCATTTCTCCTAGATCAGACATCTCATAAAATTTTAGAATTTCATTTTTAAGTTTTCAACCGCAAGAGGATTTTAAATTTAATAAACAAAGCATCGACATAAACTGATATCATAACCAAAATCCCATACACTTGCCTTTTTAAGTACAATGTAGGCTCATTTAGGCTTCTGTTGAAGCCTTGAAATAACATATGTGAATCCAGCCTACTATACCAAGATCTTGGGGGCTTGTTTAAGACCATAGAGAGCCCTTTTAAGCTTGTACACCTTGTCTTATTCACATGCAATTGTTAAACCTTGAGGTTGTTCAACATATATGTCTTCCTCAAGCAATCCGTTCAGAATGCAGATTTTACATCCAAATGGAAGATTTTCCACTTGTATTATGTTGCGAGAGTGACTAGAAACCTTATTATCTCATGTCGCGCAACGGTTTCCCGAATTCTATTCCAGGCTGCTGAGAATAGCCTTTAACTACAAGTACATCATTATGATTGAAGATTGATCCATCTGGATTGAACTTTGTTCGATATACCTATTTGACAGCACTAATGTTTTTCTCCTCTAGCCTATCAACCATCTCCCAAGTATCATTTTTATTAATCATCGCAAGTTCCTTACCTATTGCTGAAATTCAGACTTTGTGGTTTGCTGCTTGTTCAAATGAGGATGGTTCAACAAGAGCAAAATTGCATTGCTCATAAACTTCTGGTAGTGATTTGGTCTTCAAAACAAGAGAGTGTGTAGTTAATTCAATATGTGAATGATTTTTTGTTCCAGCAATATTACTAGAGATTGTATCACCTTTTTCTGATTTGGAGATGCAGCTGAAGTATTCCCACCTTGGTTCTTCATAACAGTATGTTGATCCCAAAACCTACTGGCTAGACTCATCCACCACAAGTCTCTACTAACAAATACCTTCGTACTACTAACATTTTACACTTTGTATCCTTTTGAAACTGTACTGTATCCCCACAGAAGACAAAGTTCCGCCTTAGTATCTAATTTGCCTCTTTTAGCATCAGAAACATGTGCATAGCATACCGAACCGAAAACCTTCTAGTGTCTTGCAGACGACTTGATACCCTTCTATGCTTCCTGTGGAGTCATGTCTTGGATTGATCTAGATGGTAATCTATTTAGCGAATGGACAGTGGTATTGACTACTTTAGCCCAAAAGTATTTAGGCATCTTATTTTCTGCCAACATGCATCTTGCCATCTCTATCACAGTTCTATTCTTCCTCTCAAAAACCCCGTTCTCTTGTGGATTCAAGCTAACACTGAATTGTTGTTAGATACCCAAATCTTTACAATACTTGCTGAACTGATACGAAGTATATTCACTTCCATTATCGAATCTAATATACTTCAATTTACAATCACTCACCCTTTCTACCATTGCTTTGAATTCTTTGAAAACAAAGAACAATTCATATTTGCAACATAGAAAGTAGACCCAAGTCTAAAAGTCAGATATACAAAGAGAACAAAATACTTGTTTCCACTCAAAGAAGTCGTCCTCATTGGTCCACATAAATTTGTATGAACCAACTCTAGCTTTTCCTTAGCTCTCGAAAGACTTCCTTTAGGAAAGGATCGTCTATGCATTTTACAAATTGACATGACTCACAAATATCTCTACACATGTTCATTTTGTGTACTTCAAGCGCCATACCCTTTGATTGCATTACAATAGTGAGGTAAGATTATAATGACCGAACCTTTTATGCTAAAGCCAAGTATCGCTCAATTCAACATTAAAAGAGTAAGTACCAATAGAATAGTATGAAATTGGAAAGGAATGCTCAATCATGCAAGTTTTAGATACTGCACATACTTTAGGATCATAACTAACACATTGTTTGTCGTTAATATTAAGAAAATAATTTTTATGAAGCAAATGAGCAACAATTAACAAGTTTATAGTCAAATTTGGCACATAAAGAACATCATTAATAATTTTAGTACCTTCTTCAGTAGGAAATTTTGCCGACCCTCTACCGTGAGCTTCCACTAATGCGCCGTTTCTAAGCTTCACTTTGGTTTCATCAGATATGTTCAAGGTAACAAACAAAATTTTCATCAATCGCCATGTGCCTTGTGCACACGCTATCAAAATACCGTTTACATTGGTCAATATGTGATGTGTGCGAGGCCATGAAACCTCCTCCTTTGATTTTCCAACCTGGAGCACATTTGTAAAATTCACTCGATGGGAAGAGTGGCCACTTCGATTCTTCTTTTGCCTACAATACTTCTCAATGTGACCATACATCTTACAATATCTACATTGAATTGGTGACCTCTTTGAATTCTGCCAACAATTCTTCTCTAAGTGGTTTGTCTTCTTACAGATGCCACAACGTGGAAATTTTCCTTTTATCGACAAATCACCTGGTTTTCACCATATTTTACCTCTCCAAATTTATCCAACCAGTCTTTTAAGCTTTTCTTTTGATTCTTGAATTTATGACTTTCTTGAAAGACGTCGTCTACTATCCCTTCACTTCTCATTGTGACCCATTTATCTAGTACTTGCAATTTGGAGATTAGCTCGGCTATTGTAAGAGTAGTCAAGTCATAAGACTCATCAATTGCTGGGATTTTTTATTCAAACTTGTCTAAAAGGGATGATCAAGATCTTCTCTACAACTTTCTGTTCTGGAAAGGGTTCACCAAGTATTCTTACCTGGTTCACAATCTCCATAAGCTTTACTGAGTATTTCATCTTCAAAATAAGCTCTGATACCATGTTACAACAAAAAAGAATAAGAACTTCATTTCAGTAAGGTGTAAGTTTTCATGAGTTCAATTTTTTTTCACATGATGTTTCATTACATATGTTGTATATGTAGATAAAGAGTGAGAATTACAACCACATAATAAGCAAAATATCTCACACCAAAGTATGTACCGATGTGGCTAACTAACCACCACTCTTTTTAAGTAAAAGCTAACATCTCTACTACAAAATATCTCCAACCTAGAAATTTCTAGACAATTCTTAATTTCTAACATATCTACTACAAACTTTCTCCAACCTAGGAGTTTTTTTTTTGACAATTCTTACTTTTCTAATATATCTAATACAAAATATATCCAATCGAGGAGTTTCTAAACAAATCTTTTTTTTCTAAAAGATTCTTTATTTTTGGAATCAATGTGATCACTGTGTAGTTTATTGCACTGTATATCTCAGTAGTTTCAAAAAATTGCAATACAAGATGTGTGACTTCCTCTCCAATCACTATCCACGACTTCTTAAAAAAGTGGGCATTGAAGCCATCACACCCCAGGGCTTTATTATCATCTATTCCCAGAAGAGCTTGTTGTACTTCATCTTTGCTAACTTGTCTGATCAACAACCTTTGTTGTTCCCTACATAGAACTTTTCCCCTTTTCATAACCTCTACAGTCACAACAAGTAATGTCCTCGGTGCTGTACCTAACAGACCGTTATAGAAAATTGAGATTTCCTCTTTGATAGCACCGTCTGTTGTAATAGTCGTGCATCTTTTGTGATTGATATCATTATTTGATTTTGTGCTTGTCTTTTTCTAGGCATGAAAAGAATTATTAGGTGTTAGAGTGTATTGTTTTCAACCACTGTACTCTGGATTTCTGTAGCATTATACTTTCCTCATCTAGGATCCACTTCTCTAATTACTATTTCAATTGTTTCTCCACATTACATTGATTCTGTAGCGCATGGAGAGATACAGGTATCAAGCCACCTAGAAAGGAGTATGTATACAAAGCACCACCTAGAAAGGAATGGAATATATATATTATATATATATATATATATATATTATATATATATATATATATATATATTATATATATATATATATATATATATATATATATACTTGTGACTGATTACTTTTACATGTACGTGCTACCTCCTATTAACACATCTATATATTTTGTTTATCAAATGTTGAATCATCCAAATGTCTATATATCCTTGGGCGTGAAAGGAATGTTTTTTATCGTGGAAATGAAATTGCCTTATTAAATCATCATTTTGAGAAATTCTCATTCAATTAGACCAATATAAAAGTATTGTAATTGTTGGATCTAAGTCAACAGTTAACAACGATTGAAATTACACTTGAACTAAGAAAAATATTAGGGATCTGTGAGCAAAACCAAGATTTGGAGAGATAAAAAGGGGTGGGAGCTCCTATGGAGTGTAAAAAAAAACAAGATTCGGAAGATGAAGAAAGTACTTACCAGAAAACATAATTCGTCTGAGGAAGTAATGATTTTGATTAACTTAGGGTTGTTGGGAGAAGAGTTCTTAAAGGAAGAGTCATGGAACTTGTTTACCATGACTGCAGTTGACCAATGGATGGGAAAGTGTTGAGGAATTTTTTTTATAGGACTTTGATGCACGAATTACGAGGACAATGCTATGTGTGTCTCACAGAGATTGTCTTCAATCTGACTCACCTGATGCGTGTGACTGACTCACGAGGACTGTTTTATATCTGAGTCACGTGATGTGTGTAGCAGACTCACGAGGAGTGTGTAATGTACAAGGCAAAAGAAGTAGTGTTTGACCAGATTTTTAATCAAATTATGAAAATCTGTCTTTAAAATTTTTTCAAGCATCAACCCTTTTATTTGGAGAAGTTTCACTTTCACTCACAAAAGTTTGATTTTTTAAAAGTTAAATGTATATTGCAACATAAACTTCATATTTCAAAAATTACAATTGTGTATGCTTTTTCCTGAAAATTGTGATAAAAAAAATGTGATCAAAAAGAAGAAAATGAATGAGATAAGGCCTTTGTTGGTTTGGCTCCCTCTTATTTTGGTCTACACTCCCCTTGGCCCTTGTGAGATTGTCTTTATTTTGCCTAGCTTCGTCCCGAACCAAGGAGGCACTAAGAAAATTATGTAATGGATACGCCTTTCAATTATTCTCATGTCTTAAGCACGAGAGATTTCTTCCGTTTCATCAATTTTGTCCGGATCCCACGATATGTTATAAAACAATCAAATTAAAACACTTACTAAAAGAAACACAGAATTATCCCATCTAGTAGTACAACATTGGATCTTCTTTATTAATTAAATTGAACTGTAATAAAGATAGAAAGTGCAACATTTTCTTGCGTAAATCAGTTTTGATGACAATTGTTTTTGGGTTTTTAATTAAGTACAGCTCCATGTTGTTATATCAAATTGATTTGATTTTATCGAAATCAACTAGTGGACTAGAAACTATAGATTCATGTTTTGATCAACATGACTTAGACAAGAATCCTATATTTTCCCCACCTAATGATGTTTTGATTGAAATTAGTATCGTGGTACCAATTAAGATTATTCATTGACATATATCTTATATATTGACTAGAATAGAACATGCTCAACTCTTTCTAAAATAGAGATCCATATACACATTGTTTCCTTGCCTTTTAAAAAAAGGAACTAAAACAAAGTAGCTTAATAAAATATACATAAGAGTTTAGAGTATTTAACAAGTGAAATGATATTATATTCATTCAGCATACGGAAATATGATGACATTAAACAGAAGTTTGAGTCCATTCAAACACAAATGTCACTATGTCTATGGTCTGTTAATTTGAAGGATGCATTATCATATAAAACTAAAGATTCATCACGTAATAATTTGAGTTAGAAAAAAACAATCAAGAAATTATGGCTTTGAGGCGTGAAAAATCATTTTCTTTCAAGATTCATAGGGATTACAAACAATTATTTGTAAAAAATATGTAAGAGTTAGTGTTTCAATTAATTTTGAAACAAATTAATCAGTTAATAGTTTTGAAATAACAAATTTTTTTTATTGTGAGTTGTAACATTCATTTTATTTTAGTTCAACGTTATAGATGTTTTGCGAGACAGTTTTAAAATTCTCCATATTGATTTTTGGAAGTTAAGTTTTTTATTTTCAATTCATGAACCTATAAAAAATTTATTTAATTAAAAGTTTTTATTGCAAAACTGTTGTACTATAAATTGAGTTTTTTTTTTTGCTTGAAAAGATATGCACTCAAAAACTACTCTTCCTTTGAAAAACACTTGTGAGACATTAATCAAAAGGTTAAAATCACCAATTCAAGAATAAAAGAACAACATTCTTGAATGCTACTTGTTTTATGGATTAGTTGAATCCCGATGATAGTTGTTATTTATTATTCAATTGCTCGTGGGAGAGACTCCAACTATCTTCAAGAAATGTATTAACGTGCCTCTAATCCAGGCAAGTATTGTTTTGAATTAATTGTATTTTTATCATTCTTGTTCATTTGTTTTAACAGTTTGAAGATAGTTGTCTCTATGGCATCCACATCTATAACGAACAATATTCCACCTTTGCCTAATCCTAATTTTTAAATATTTGATGGAAAATACTTTCCTCGATGACGTGTAAATATGAAATTCTTTTTAAGACGATTAAAGTTGACATATGTTCTTGAGAAACCTTGTCCTGACGCTCCTGGTTCTGAGGTAGCAACAGACGAGACTACTTTAATTAAAGAACAAATTGTCACATGAAAAGATGATGATTACTTATGCAAGAAGTATATTCTTGAAGGAATGTCCAATACGTATTATGATCAATATTATATTAAGTGCAAATTTGTTAAGGAGATCTGGGATACTCTTGAAGTTATTCATTAAGCAAAACATGCGAGTTCAAGGAAATTTATTGTTGCAAATTATATGGAGTTCAAAATGGTTGATGACAAGTCAATCACCAAAAAAGTACAAGAATTTCAACTTATAGCTAATTAAATTTCTATATCTGGAATTGCTCTTGATGAAAACTTTCATATTGTTGTTATTGTCTCAAAACTTCCTCCATCTTGGAAGGAGTACAAGACCAAACTCTTACACAAGAAGGAATATTTGACTCTTGAACAATTGTTGCAACACTTGCTAATTGAACAAGAGACTCAATACTGTGACAATAACCTCTTGAAGGAACCCATCATGAAATATCGTGTTATTGAAGAAAAGATTAAGAAGGAACCTGAAAATAATAATTTTTTGAAGGCAAAGAAAAGTATAAATATTAAGTGTAATAATGCTAATTCTAAATCAAATGAATGTTATAATTGTCATAAAATTGGCTACTATGCACGTGATTGTAAAATTCTTAAAGCTCAAAAGAAGAAAGAAAATGCAAATAACTATACAAAAAATGAAATGGTGGCAATGGTCACAAAAGCATTTGTAGGAGAAGATCAAGTAGAATGGTGGATAGACACTGGTGCAATTCGTCATATTTCAAGTAACCGAAATTCTTTCACGACCAATGAGTTAGTGGGGGGTGATAACGTCTTCCATATAGGAAAATCATCTTTTGCTAAGGTTGTCAGAAAAGGAACTCTCGAACTGAAATAAATTCACTTCTGAAAAGATGGTCACATTGATAGACGTAATGCATTATAATGACCTGTTAAGTCATTTTTCAGAACAAGTCTTTTTTCATAAAAGATCCTTTCCGTAAATTTAAATGAAAAAATTGGTGTATTTGTTTAGATAAATTTTTCTTAATTAAGGGATAGTTTAAGTAATTAATTTAGTTGATGGTTAATGGACTGAATCCATATATTTTAATTTAAGTTAATACCATAAGTAACTTTAGACATATTTATTTTGGAAAAAGAAAACCACCGGAAAACATTACAACTACCGCACAGTCGGCAACCTCTCTTCTACACGAGCACATCAACTAGGAAATATCTCTGACTTTTGAGGTAACAAAGTATTGTTCTAAATAATGTGCAGACAAATAATTATAATTATTATTTGGGAAAATGCACAAGTACCTCAACCTATGCCCGAAATCCCAGAGATGCATTTATGCTATAAGAAGGTCTAATTACCCCCTTGAACTTATTTTATAAGTAATTTTCTACCTCTTTTCAGCCTACGTGGCACTATACTGAAAATGTCAACTAGCATTGGGCCCACAAGATAGTGCCACGTAGGCCGAAAAGGGGTAGAAAATTATTAATAAAATAAGTTCAGGGGGTAATAGGACATTAGTATAATATAAGTGTTTCTCTGAGATTTTGGTCATAGGTTGAGGGAGTACTTGTGCATTATCCCTTATTATTTTAATGTTGGAGTGGAAAGAGAAAATAGGAAAAGTGGTTTTGAAATTAAGAAGAAAATAAAAAGAAGAAAATTAATATTATGTATTAAGTATTATATGTGGGTTTTTGTGTACCATGAAGAGTCAAATTTATTAGGCTCAATTTTTATGTATTTGGGTGGCATGATGATTGCAATGTCATTAGGGAATATGTTATATTATAAGATAAATTCGGTAGTCATGAGTATAGGAAATTTTGAGGGATTGATTTTAGAGTTCCTGTGATTTAGATTTAATATGTTTACGTCACTTAACTTTGATTTGAGTTTCTTTTTATAGTTATCACATTATGATTTAAGTTTTGATATATTAAGATAGACAATTAAATTTATTTTATTTGGAGATTGGAACTAAATCCTAGGTTGGGAATTTGGGAGATACCCTCGAAGAGTTGACATATTAGTTAGTATCAATATTAGGATATCTTGATTATATATTCGATGTAAGGTTTTGGGTCTAGGCTAGACCTTAGTGATATGGGTCATGTTATTTTTTAAATCTTATTATGGACATCTATTTGAATAGATTGCTCTGAATTGGAACTTCAATGAAAGGGGAAGACGCAAGTCCTGGAGTGGTTGTTTGACAATCTGAGACAAGTGGATTTCTAAACTCTTCCTAAATGTATGGAATGTGTGTATTTCCTTGTGGTATGTGTTTGGAAGTAATGAGATTTGGAAGGGTTGACTTTTCTACCTTGATTATGTTTAATGATAAAAATGGGTAATAAAAGACAATGTGATTATTTGTTTGTATGTGATATGTTGAAAATGGTACGAGTACCGATGTTATAATGGAAGATCTATTACCATAGAATTCAGATTGTAATCCGAGAATGCCAAAACATATGGACATTAACTAATATTATTGATTTGATTTATTATGTGTGAATGTGTTCTTTACTGAACCGGTATAATTGTGATAATTGAGGTGATTATATGTCATAGCAACATTTGATTTATTGAGATGTTGCATAAGCTCCTTTATTTGATGTCATATTGTACACATACATTGACATGAGACTGGGTATGAGCAAAGTTCTGACTCGCGAAGATTGTCCATGTTGAGATCGAGTTATGATTATTTGGACACGTGGAGATCGTTCGTGCAATAGAAAAGTTATGAGTATGATTTGGGCATGTGGAGATCGTCCGTGCTAAATTTGTTTGATTTATGATAGTGCGTTAAGATCATCCGCACAGATATGTGGAGATCGTCCGTGTCGGTATATGGACCTCGCGAGTCCCCCATGGGTCATGAACTCTCGATGTTTTCCCGAGGATTATCATGTATATACGGTTGAGAGTGAAATTGGTATTCTGAGGCATATAACTTAATGGTGTCATATTGCATTGCATCCCATGTCATCCTTCATTCTTGATGATTATGTGTTTTATTGGTGGTTGGGAAGTACTTGATATTTGATTACCTCGATTTGACGAACTTGATCTTGTGTGTTGCTGATATTTTGAGTGGCTTTTTGTGAAAGTTTGTGATTATTGAATATTGAGTTGTTGTTAAGGATGTGCAATTTGTTAAAAAAATGATTTTGAAGAGTTAGATGCTATGAAAATTGTGAATTGTTAGGTTGGGCTAATTTTTATGAAGGTTGTTGTTTTGGAGGTTTGGTTGGTGTGTAAGGAGTACTCGTATTTTATCCCCTTAGCTTGTGTTTAGAAGTTTACTTTCTGGATACCTTGTGGTTTGGTACTCATCCTAACTACTACAAATTCTTTCTTAGGTTACTAGCCTGGATATTTGTGATGATTCTGTTCCCCTTGTCCAAGGCTTTTTGTGGAGAATTGTGAGGTAGCTGCTTGTTATCTCAACGGACCCTCTACTCCTATTTATGATCTTTTTTAATGCGAGAAACACTGTCATTTGAGACTTATTTTTTCTTCTTTGAATCAATTGTAATACTTTAGAGTCTTGTACACGTGATAACCAAATTTTGGGGATATTTTTGAGTAAATTATGAAATTTTTGCATTTTATTGTAATGGTCGAGTTTTAGGCTGACTTGTCTTGGTGGGATAAGACGAGTGTCATCACGTCCATTTTTGGATCATGACAAAATGGTATCACAGCCCTTGGGTTCATAGGTCTCACGTGTGTACAAGTCGAGTATAAGTAGAGTCTCGAGGACCGTACGACGTCTATACCTATCTTCGAGAGACTATAGTGAGTTTTAGGAAAAATATTTAGTTCTTGGATCTCTATCGTGCGTCTTTGGTCCGATTTGATTCACATCGCTTCATTTCATTTTCTCACTTATGTGATGACTCATGCGTACTTCCTTATGTGATAAATGGTGTCATGTATGGTTAGGATGTTAAATCCGGTAATAAGGTGGAAGTAATATACTTATGAAAAGAATGTGTGTTTAGATTAAGAATGTTCAATAGTTTGAAAGAGTTGAGTAGAGTGATGATTTTATAATGCATATTGAAGACATTCGAATGATGAGGTTGAACAGTGGTTAAGGGATTTCATGAACATGTGATCCTTTTATCGTTAGTTACCCTACTATATACGCAATATCTTGAGTGGTTCGACAATGGAAAGTGTATTGATTAGTATGATGTCAAGTTAATGAGAAATGTAACATGAGAAAATATAGTAAAAAACAATGCCATGATAAGAATGATGTTGAACCAATGGAGGTCAGAATCTCTTTTGTGGTTTAATAGATTGAGTGTATACCAAATAGGGTTATGATATGACTATTACAATGGTACCAATTCTTACTTGGTTAGAGTTATGGATTGTGTTACTCTTGCTATGGACCTGCTTTACAAAAGAATGCATATCGCTTGGATAAGAGACTTAGCGAATTTGATAGTGTATGTTACTTACTTAAAGATGTATAGGCTATTGAGTACAATCTTTTCAGTAGGTATGATGTGTTGTAGTGATGGAATCTAACTGACTTTCATCGTGTGATACTAATTGTGTATGGAAATAGATGTGTTGAACTCTAAAAGTGAATACTTACTACTTAAGGAGTTATTAATTGCATCACATGCTCACATAATTAGATTTTTATGTTATATTCATATTTAAGAAACTAATTAGTTTGTTACTATGGATGCTTTAGTAAGGAAGCTATTAGTGGTGGATCTTTGGTACAACATTAAAGTGTTTAGGTTATAAATTCTATCTTGAGAATTTCAAATGAGTGATAATTTCATTGTAAGCTCCATGGAAGTGGACTGATATTAGGATGACCAGTTTATAGTTAAACGAAGTCCCAACGAGTATACTTTGTGTGATAGTAATTGAGAATTTTAGTAAGAAGGTGTGTATAAATTTAGTGAGTCCCTTAGATGGTTGGCATAGTTAGGTTTGGGAAGTCATGTTGATGGAGAGGTTTAATTTGTGTTGATGACAAGGTCTAACTAAGCATGATGGTACTAAGGTTTATGATAAATTATGATTGGAATACTATATGATAAGGTTTGTTGGTTAAAAGGATTGTGTATGGTAATGATAACTTTTGATTATCTAAGGTTGTGGTTTGCTACTATTTTGTAAGTGTTGTGATTTTAATGTAAAGTTGTATGAGATGTTGGGACACCACTCGAATAGAATTGAAAGGAGCTAGAGCTATAATGGAAATAATTAGTGGTATGTAATTTAACTTTTAGAGCGAGAAGAGAACTAGGATATTTACTTTGATTGCAAGGGTTAGAGATGTATCTTCAATGGAATTTCGGGAATTAAGTTCAGAGACTCGTGGTTTCATCTGGTTTGCTTTAGATAAGGTTATAACAGTATATGACATTCATATATCTTAAAGACTATTAGATAAAATTTGAGAAAAGAGTGTACACACATTCATCTCGATAGTGATGACAAGTTTCTTTGTATTTTTGAGCTTGATAATGACTAGAGTTGAAATTTTAGCGATGGATATTATAAGGTCACTAGAGAGGCAATCTATAATAAGCTATGATACATAAATTCATAAAAAATTCAAGGTGTGAGCTAACGCTGATAAAGGAATTAGGTGACAGTTGGATTCACAATTCAAATTTTTCATTGTAAATTTACATTCATGGTGGTATACTTTGTCAAGGTATGATTTACTAAGGTAAGAAATTATTGATCATATTGATTATTGAGCTTTTTGAAGGACTTATGCATAATATGAGTAATTTTTTTTTAAAAAAAAAACCTAAGGAAATGTTTAGTTAAGTATTGGTTTAGAGTATAAGGAGACATGACATGGGTTGTTGGTCAAAAGCATAAGTTTGGTAAGCAAGTTAGTGAAGGAAACAAGAATTTGGTATATTAAAGAGTTCAAGATATTCGAAATTTGCGTCATGGAAAGAATTTAATAAAGGTAATTTAGACCCAAGTTTTGAAGTTGAATATTGTATGCATTTCTACTTATAATCTCAAATTTGACTAGATGTGAATTGGTTCGGTATAGACTTACTAGGATTTAATCATCGACGTTAATAAGGATTGAGTTTTGATTTGGGTTACAAATAATTATGTGTGGAAGATTCTATATAGTTATGTCCAGTTAGATTGTTCGAAATATTATGGGTAAATTATGGATGTTAAACAGTGAGGACTTATAGTTTTATAAGGATAGTGAGAATTTTGAAGAGACGAAAACTACATTGTTGATGGGACAATATAGGCTGTCATGATGTGTTAAAATAGGTACTAATGGTCAGTAGAGATTATGTGCTTATAGTATAGGATTATTGGAGTGACTAAGGATTTCTCTGATTTTTAGCGTAAGGTATGTGAAGGTTTGAAATGGTAGTTGAAATATTGTATGTTAAAGACTACATGAAGTTTACATTGTATGTGATTCAATAGTGTTATCTCGATGCAAATTTTCTATCAATGTTAAAATTAGTGATATCAACCTTGGGTGGGATCCATATTTATCATGAAATGCTTAAATGGAAATATATATATATATATATATAATATATATATATATATATAGAGAGAGAGAGAGAGAGAGAGAGAGAGAGAGAGATAGAGAAAGAGAGAGTCATAGTTTAATTTTTTAATACTATAATGTATTTGCTAAGAAGACTTTGATTCTAGTGATGGTTTGAAAGTAAGGTAAACGGATGGTGTGGTTATGAAGTTTGTTGATATTAAGAGTGTTGACTTGAATAGAGTAGTGCGAGAAGTATATGAGATTTGATAAATCGAGTATGTGCGTAATGAGATCAAGCTAGTTGATTGTGGGTGGTAAAAATTGAGATATGGAGTCATATAAATATAATTATTTGATATGTTCACTATGGAAAGAGCATCTTATGTTACTCAACCTTGGTTTTGTGTTTTTTTGGGTGACCACCTACTTCGTTTCAGACATGGTTTAAAGTGCGATTCGGTGCATATGCTTTTGTGTGTTTCTACATATATGGGTAAATTCCTAGTGGTGGATCGGATGTACCGATCCTCTTATGTCCTCTTGATAAGGTAGGATCTTTTGACCAGACTTGGTCATTTTAGTTATGGAGTAATTAGTGTTGGTTGGAATAGTTGATGTATATGAGTAGTTTTACACACACAACTTTGCTTATGAGAATGTATTGGAGAGCCGCCATAAAATAAATTACATTTGTTTGATAGACATAAGATTTATATCAACATCGATATCATGTTTTAGCTTTGTGTGGTTGAATGTGAGGTTCACTGGGTAACTTAAGCTAATGAAAAAAAATTGTGTCGTGAAAAGGAAATTGTGATAAGATCTATAATGGTTTGTGCATTATGAGTATGTGGTGGTTGGTTCAACTTCAATTCTGATTGTAGTCGATATCAACTCAGAATGTTAAGTTGGTTATGTGAGAAAACATTTGTCATGATGGTTGTGTTATGGTTCATAGGTTAGTCTTGGATTGATAATCACTCTTAATTTTTTATCTTCCAAGTTTGATTCGAAGGTTCATTTCTTAGTTGTTAGTCTTGATGGAATGGTCTTAAGAAGGAGCTCACTTAGAGAGATGAACACCGACTGATAGGTCATAACTTAGACTTTTGGTAACATTGGTTATCCTTCCTTCTTCTTCCTTATGTTCGAGGACGACCATGATTTTAGTGGTGGTTAATGTGATGACCCGTTAAGTCATTTTCAGAACTAGTCTTCTTTTTATAAAAGATCCTCTCCATAAATTTAAAATGGAAAAATTGGTTTATTTTTGTAACTAAATTTTTCTTAATTAAGGTATAATCTAAGTAATTAATTAGTTAATGGTTAATGGATTGAATCCATATATAATTAATTTAAGTTAATACCTTATGTAACTTTAGACCTATTTATTTTGGAAAAAGAAAACCGCCGGAGAAAATTACAACTACTGGACAGTCGGTGACCTCTCTTCTATACGAGCACATCAACTAGGAAATATCTCAAACTTTTCAGGTAACAAAGTGTTGTTCTAATTAATTTACAACCATATAATTAAAATTATTATTTTAATGTTGGAGTTAAAAGAGAAAATAGAAAAAGTGGTTTTGAAATTTAGAAAAAAAAAAGAAGAAAATCAACAGTATGTATTAAGCATTATATGTGGGTTTGTGTGCAGCATGAAGAGTCAAATTTATTAGGCTCAATCTCTATGTATTTGGGTGGCGTGATGATTGTAATGTCATTAGGGAATATGTCATATTATAAGATAAACCCAGTAGTCATGCTTATAGGAAATTTTGAGGGATTGATTTTAGGGTTCCTGTAAATTAGATTTTATATGTTTACGTCACTCAACTTTGGTTGAATTTCTTATTATAGTTTTCACATTATGATTAATTTTTGATATATTAAGATAGACAATTAAATTTATGTTATCTAGAGATTGGAACTAAATCCTAGGTTGTTAATTTTGAAAATAACCTTAAAGAGTTGACATATAAGTCACTATCAAGATTAGGATAGCTTGATTATAGATTCGATGTGAGTTTTTTGGGTCTATGCTAGACCATAGTGATATTGGTGTTGTTAGTTTTGAAATCTTATTATGGACATTTAGTTGAATAGAGTGTTTTGAATTGGAACTTCAATGAAAGGGGAAGACTCAAGTCCCGAAGTGATTGTTCGACTATTTGAGGCAAGGGCATTTCTAAACTCTTGTTAAGTGTATGGAATGCGTGTATGTCCTTGTGGTATGTGTTTTCGAGTAATGGGATTTGAAATGGTTGACTTGTCTACCTTGAATAAGTTTAATGATAAAAAGGGGTAATAAAAGACAATGTGATTATTTGTTTGCATCTGATGCGTTGAGAATGCTACGAGTACCAGTGTTATAATGTGAATGTCTATTACTATAGAATGTGGATTGAAATCCGAATATGCCAAAGCATATGGACATTAACTAATATTATTGATTTCATTTATTCTGCGTGATTGTGTTCTTCACTGAACAAGTATAATTGTGATAATTGAGGTGATTATATGTCATAGCGACATTTAATTTATTGAGATGTTTCATCATCTCCTTTATTTGATACCATATTGTGCACATGCATTGAGATGAGACTGGGTATGAGTAATTGTCTAACACGTGGAGATCGTCCGCGTTGAGATCGAGTTATGATTATTTGGGCATGTGGAGATCGTTCATGCGAAATTTGTTTGATTTATGATAGTGCGTTTAGATCATCCACACAAACACGTGGAGATCGTCCGTGTCGGTTTATGGACCTCGCGAGTCCACCATGGGTCATGAACTCTCGATGTATTTCCGAGGAGTATCATGTATATACAGTTGAGAGAGAAAGTGGTATTCTGAGGCATATCACTTTATGGTGTCCTATTGCATTGCATTCCATGACATTTTTTTATCATTGATGAATATGTGTTTTATTGGTGGTTGGGAAGTACTTGATATTTGATTACCTTTATTTGACGAACTTGATCTTGTGTGTTGTTGATATTTTGAGTGTCTTTTTGTAAAAGTTTGTGATTATTGAATATTAAGTTTTTGTTAAGGATGTATAATTTGTTAAAATAATTTTGAAGAGTTAGATGTTATGAAAATTGTGAACTGTAAGGTTGGGCTAATTTTTATGCAGGTTGTAGTTGTGGAGGTTTGGTTAGTGTTTAAGGAATACCCGTATTTTATCCCCTTAGCTTGTGTTTAGAAGTTTACTTCCTGGATAATGTGTGGTTTGGTACTCACCCCTTGCTACTACATTTTTTTATAGGTTACAAGCCCGGACCTTTGTGATATTTTTGTTCCCCTTGTCCGAGGCTTCTTGTGGAGAATTGTGAGGTAGCTCCTTGTTATCTCAACAGACCTTCTACTCCTATTTATGATCTTTTTTAATACGAGGAACAATGTCATTTGAGGCTTATTTTTTTCTTCTCTGAATCAATTGAAATATTTCTGAGGCTTTTACACGTGACAACAAAATTTTGGGGGTATTTTCGAGTAAATTATGAATTTTTTGCACTTTATTGTAATGACTTGTCTTGGTAGGATAAGACGAGTGCTATCACCTCTATTTTTGGTTCGTAACATGCATGTTCCTGATATTCAAAAGAACTTGGTGTCAGGTACGCTTAATTTGAAGCATGGTTTTAAAATATATTTTTAGGCAGATAAATTTATTTTATCTAAAGATGGCATGTTTGTTGGATAAGGTTATGCTACAAATGGAATGTTTAAACTCGATATAGAAAATGAAAATATTTCTGCTTAAATTGTGGAGTCTTTAGATTTATGGCATGAATGTCTTGGTCATGTGAATTTTAGATCCATTCAACTTATGGTGAAAAATGAATTAAGTAAAGACTGTGGAAAGGATCATGTTGCTAAATGTATTACTTGTGCTAAATGTAAAATATCAAAGAAACCTTTTAATTCTGTGTAAAGAATATCCACACTTTTGTAGTTGATCCACACTGATATTCGTGAGATGGATTGTTTATCACATCATGGAAAGAGATATTTTATCACTTTCATTGACGATTACTCAAGGTATACATATGTTTTTCCATTAAAAACAAAGATGAGGCATTTGAGACTTTCTAAACATATAAGCAGAAGTTGAAAATAAATTGAGTTTGAAAATTAAATCAATTAGATCTGACAGACAGATAATATTTAAAATCAGATTTTATTGAATTTTGTGAAAAAAATCATTGAGAAACAATTGACTATACCTTTTACACCACAACAAAATAATGTAGCAGAAACAAATAATAGAACTTTCATCGAAATTGTTAACTCTATGCTTTATGGAACTGGTATCACTAGAAATTTGTGGACCGAAGCCTTATTTTCTGCATGTTATATTTTAAATCGAATTCCTTTGAATAAAATCCATATGAAATTTGGAAAATTAAAAGCCAAATATAAATTATTTTAGAGTATGGGGTTGTTTGGCTCATGTTAGATTACCATATCAAAATTTGACTAAGATTGGGTATAGATGAGTAGATTGTGTATTTATTGGTTATTAACAAATCACTAAGGCTTATAAATTTTTGAATCTTGAGACTCCAATCCCTCACACAATTATCAAAACATTGCATGATAACTTTTTTAGCATATATTTCCTAAGAAAAAAAGAATATTTGCAACAAGATACAAGTTCTCTATATCTCTCTTGAATGAAAAATAGTTGAGCCTGTGGAAGAAATTCAACCAAGACGTAGTGCAAGATTGACCAAACCAAGAGACTTTGGGCCTAGTTTTAAAGTCTATTTAGTTTAAAAGGATCTTGAAAGTTATGCTGAAGCAATGACTTCACTTGATCCCTTCTAGGTGAAGCTATTGATGATGAAATGCACTTTATTATATCAAAAGATACATGGATTTTATCAGGACTCCCTCTTTGATGTAAGTGTATTGGTTTTAGATGGATCTCTGGAAAGAAATTGAAATCTGATGGTACCTTAGATAAGTACAAAACTCTCTTGTAGCAAAATGTTTTACTCAATTAAATGATATAAATTATTTCGATATCTTTGCACCTGTAGCTCGGATGATTTCTATTCCACTCTTGATTGGTTTAGCCGCAATTCATAGTCTGGTAATACATCAAATTGATGTGAACACTGCATTTCTGAATGGAGATATAGATGAAGAGGCTTACATGAAACAACCCGAAGGATTTGTGGTTCGTGGTTAAGAACACAAAGTTTGTAAGATTCTTAAATCTCTTTATGGATTAAAACAAGCTCCAAAATAATGCAATGAGAAATTTACAAGAGTAATGATTTCTAATGTATACTCAATCAATGGTGGTGATATTAACATATTTAGTAAACTTCAAAATAAATCTGCTGTTATAATATGTCTTTATGTAGATGATATGTTGATCTTTGGAACTGATATTGAAATAGTCAAAGAAAAAAATATTTTCAGGTTTCTCAATTTGAAATGAAAGATCTTGGAGAAGCTAATGCTATTTTAGGTATGAAAATCATGAGATCAATGAATAGTTCAAATCTTACTCAATCAAGTTATATTGAGAAATTTGTAAAGAGGTTTGGTCACTTTGACAACAAACCTACTCCTACACCATTTGATCCTAGCATCAAATTAACACGAAACTCTAGTGATGTTCTTCATCAGCTGACTTATTCTCATATTGTTGGGAGTCTTATGTATTCCATGCATTGTACCACGACGGATATTGGTTACACTGTGGGAACTTTGAGCAAGTTTACCAGTAATCCCGGAGTTGAACATTAAAATGACTGAATATGTGTTTTAAGATACCTGAAGGGTTCGATTAATGTTGGCCTACATTAATCTACATTTCCAGTTGTTCTTGAAGGCTATAGCGATGCTACTTTGAATTTCATTTCAAATGACTTTAAACCTATTATTGCATGGATTTTCACTTTGGCTGGAGCAACTATCTCTTGGAAATTAATGAAGCAGACATGTATTACTCACTCGAATCATGGAGTAAGAATTTATAGCTATGTCTTCTGCTAGAGAAGAAGTTGATTGGTTGTGATCTATACTGATAGATATTCCTTAATGGAGTAAGTTAGTACACCCTTTAACTATCTTTTGTGATAATCAAGCTCCTATGTTTTAAGCTTCAAGTGATTGCTACAATGGCAAGTCGAGACAAGTTCGCCTCATATCCAATAATGCGAGGAGATTAGTGGAGGAAGGCGTGATATTGCTTCAATATACGTGAAGTGCAGATTTAATTTAGCAAATCCATTGTCTAAAGGGTTAGGCAAAGAGTTAGTGGTGGAAACATGTAATGGAATCGGAATAAAGCATGTTGTAAATTAATTGTACTTTATGGTAACCCTATCTAATGATGTATCTTAGGTTCAAAGGGAAAAATAATAAGTAAAGTTACAATTGTGAAGCACATCAATTAAATTCCCATTTTCAAACAAAATTTAACAAGTAGATGTGCATGATTGAAATTCTTTTATCTTAATAAATTTATACGACCTATCTCGGTTGGGTTAGTAAGAAAACTCTTGATAAATTCTTTTGATATTCCTCATGAAGAGAAGGATGATATTATATTCTCTTAATAACACTATAAATTGATTTCTATTGGAGTGTGTAGGAACACTTTCGATTGATTTACCGATACTTTGTTGTAAAGGACGATGAGATTAATTTCTCTTAATGAAGTTCATAGACTATTTGGTCGGGGTATGCAAAGTTACTCTTGGTGAATTCACACCACTAAGTGAGAAGTGGAGGCTGCATCAATAATATTTTAACAGGGAACACTACTAAAAACCATTATCGACCTAAAATACTGACCTCTAAAGGTCGTTATTCTCTGAAATACCAGCCAAGAAGTGACTTCCCAGCTTACGTTGGAAAACGCTTGGTCGCTATTCAATTCCGACCTCTTGAAGTTGGTATTTACTGACCTCTCGAGGTCAATTTCAATTTAAGTCGGTAAAATTCATTGTTTTATTTTTCGACTTCCAGAGGTCACTTTTATATATTTATTTATTTATTATTTTTTTATATTCGTTTTCCGGAGGTCAGAACATTTAATTCTCAAATTTTTGAATACCGACCTCCGAATGTCGATATTTTTTAATTTTATTTTTCTCAATTTTAGATTTCGACCTATAGAGATCGGTATTTATTTCTTATTTTTGAGATTGCGATCTCCGAAAGTCGGTATTTTTTTATATATATTTTTTAGATTCTGACCTCCGGAGGTCAGTATTTTTATTTCATATTTTTTAGATTCTGACCTCCAAAGGTCGGTATTTTTATTTCTTATTTGTGAGATTCCGACCTCCGGAGGTCGGTATTTTATTTCTTATTTTTTAAATTCCAACCTCCAAAAGTCGGTATTTTTTTTTAGATTCCGACCTCCGGAGGTTGGTATTTTAATTTTTTATTTTTGAGATTTCAACCTTCGGAGGTTGATATTTTTATTTCTTGTTTTTGAGATTTCATCTCTGGAGGTTGGTATTTCTGCAACAAAACTAGCGGTATTGAGCTGTAATTTTAGTATCCCACCTGCATATTTATATCAAAACAACCCAAAGAATTCCAAATAATTTATTTCAAAAAATCTTCATCCAACCCAAATAATTTCAAATGAGATATTTTAAAATAAATTTCATCCAACCAAAAGAATACAATATAAACATATACATTAAACTATTTCAAAATAAACTTCATCCAACTTCAAAATAAACTAAAATACGATCAAACAAATCCAAAAATATAGAAGTCTAAAATGACAAAGCGATACAACTACTCCTCATCGACCTCATTCTCCTTATCAGACTTATCATTCTCATCACCCTCGTGATCAGATCCATCATTGCTGGCAGGACATGGAAGAAGAATATTTCGTGATTCAAAAAGAAAAGCTAGTTGGGCCTGAAGCGTTGCATATCTCTAGTTCTCTGCTTCCTTTGCTACCACAATCTCTTACTCTCTCATTCTTCTCTCTTCTTCTCTCTGTCTCAGCGTTGACAAAAGCTAGCTTACCCTCCATTAAAGATATTATCTCTTTATCCCCGCCATCGAAGCTATAGGATGATGAACCACAATACCAAAGTTGCTTCTTTTGATATGTCTTACATGGATAGTCGTAGACTGAACCTCTAATCGGTTCATTTGCACTTTGTTTCCAAAGATTCTCACTTTCTTCTTGTGTAAATGATCTTTCATGGATCTCTATAGCTAGAGTACTACGATATTCCTGAGATATTCGTATAAACCTATCCTATAATTTAAACAAAGAATTCTAAGAATAAGAATGTAATGTATAGAACAAAAAGAAAAAAAGATTAGCTTGAATAGAGTTCATACATATGTCTCTTTAAGCACGTCCCTCAATCCATCTTTCTTCTTCTAGGGATATGTACTCTTCTATATTCACCAACCAAACCATAATATATATTTTAACTTATTTGAAGAACTTAAATTTTTTTTAACTCCAATTAGTTAGTTTTAACTTAATTCTAACAATATATTACCAACTAAACCACAATATATATTTTAACTTATTTTAAGAACTTAAAAATTATATAAGTTAAATAGTTTAATTTTTACATAATTCCAACACTATATTCACCAACTAAACCACATTATTTAAAGAACTTACCAACTTTTTAAGTCTAATTAATTTAGTTTTAACTTAATTTCAACATCATATTCACCAACTAAATCACATTATATATTTTAACAAATTAAAACAACTTACCAACTTTCTAGGTACAATTAGTTTAGTTTTAACTTAATTCCAACACTATATTCACCAACTAAACCACATTATATATTTTACTTTTGAAGAACTTAACAACTTTTAAGTCTAATTAATTAAGTTTTAACATAATTTCAAAATTAAATTCATCAACCAAATCACATTATATATTTTAACATATTAAAACAACTTAACAAATTTTTAAGTCTAATTTGTTTAGTTTTAAATTAATTCCAACACTATACTCACCAACTAAACCACATTATATATTTTAACTTACTGAAGAATTTAATAAGTTTAGTTTAACTCAATTCCAACATTATGTTCATCATCTAAACCACATTTTTTTAACTTATTTGAAGAGCTTAACAACTTTTTAAGTCTAATTAGTTTAGTTTTAACTTAATTCCAACTATATATTCACCAACTAAACAACAATATATAATTTAACTTATTTGAAGAACTTAACAACTTTTTAAGTCTAATATTTAAGTTTAAAGACGATTTTTAAGTCTAATTAGTTTTGTTAATTTTAATTCCAACACTATATTCACCAACTAAACCACATTATATATTTTAACTTATTTGAAGAACTTAACAAATTTTTAAGTCAAATGAATTTAGTTTTAAATTAATGCCAACACTATATCACCAACTAAATCATGCTACATATTTTAACTTATTTGAAGAGTGTAAAAACTTTTTATGTCTAACTAGTTTAGTTTTTATTTAATTCCAACACTATATTCACCAACTAAACCACATTATATATTATAACTTATTTGAAGAATTTAACAACTTTTTAAGTCTAATTAGTTTAGTTTTAACTTAATTCCAACACTATATCACCAACTAAACCACATTATATATTTACTTATTTGAAGAACTTAACAATTTTTTAAGTGTATTGAGTTTAGTTTTTACATAATTCCAACACTTTATTCACCAACTAAACCACATTATTTGAAGAATTTACCAACTATTTAAGTCTAATTAGTTTAGTTTTGCTTAATTCCAACGCTATACTCACCAACTAAACAACATTATATATTTTAACATATTTGAAGAAATTAACAACTTTCTAAGGATAATTAGTTCAGTTTTAACTTAATTCCAATATTATATTCCCCAACTAAATGATATTAATTTATTTTAATTTATTGGAAGAACTGGACATTTTTTTAGTCTAATTAGTTTAGTTTTAACTTAATTCCAACACTATATTCACCAATTAAACCACATTATATATTTAAAATTATTTGAAGAACTTAAGAACTTTTTTAGTCCAATTAGTTTAGTTTTAACTTAATTCTAATACTATATTCACCAACTAAACCACATTATATATTTATCTAATTACAACCTATTTAAATTAATTCAGTTAGTAAACAATCAACAATACTCAAATTAAATGTAATGAAAACAAATTATCAGCAATAAACATTCTTGGATTTCAATAAACTATTTAGGATCAATTGAGAGAAACAAATATTGAAAATTAACAAATCCATGATTATGGCGGAGCAAAACAAAACTCAATGAACCTGTTAAACAACCAACGGTAAATTTTAGCATAAAAACAAAGGGAGAAACCCACCAGTTCACTATTAAGTTTGATTAGAGAATTTCAGGCTAGATTTGTTTCCTAAACATCAAATTTTACAAGACAGTGAATATATCATGACATACTGTAGGATGTTCGAATTCTCAAACTAATCAAACTCATTAAGAGCAAAGAGTTGGAATATCCATAAATTAATTAAAACTTACCTGGACGGTCTGCCAAGATCCGTTTAACAAGCTCAGAAGCTTCGAAGTATTTGTTGGAATTTGTTGTTCGTCCTCGCTGGAAAAGAAGAAAGGGGTACCGGAGATGGAGAAGATTACTTCGTAGCTTCTGCGTGTTATTTTTTTGTGCGGCTGCCGCTTGCTCTTTGCAGCAGCAGTTCGCGGCTGCTGCTGGTATCGTCGGAGACGGAGAAGATGATGGCGCCGGCTATGTCCCTGTCGGCTATTGCTGCTGAATCATAGAATTTGTACATTACTCTAGAATATAAGTATAATCATCTCTTAATTCATAAAAACGTAGTTTCATACAATAAATATGAATTATAGACATTTTTCTATTTATTTCACGAATTCTAACTTCTTATTTTATAATTAAAAGTATACAAAATTGTTACACTTTTTTTAAACAATTAATTGTGAGTGTAAAATGAAAAAATTAGTATTATGCTATCAAAATTATGATTTATAGGAACATTTTAAACAAATTGATCTTCAAATATCGCTTTTATATAAAATAAAAGCAATAGAAATTTAATTTAATAAATTTAATTTACTGATCAAGTTAATTCTATAAATTTAAATTATACACCTCCTAAAATTTAATTTTATCTATCAATAAAAGTTTATTATTCAAATCTAATATATAAATCTCTTTAAATTGATCATCGATATTTCTTTAATTGATAATGTATTTTATATATAATTAATTAATGTATTTTATACTCAGATGAAATATCATTTACATGTCATCATAATTAGGAAGTGAACACTACACTTGACATACATTCAAGATCGAAAGTATATAATAATAGTATCTCGCGTTTCATACTCGAATGAATTATATGTTAGCTCTTCACCTTTACATCATAACATGACACATTAAGTTCATGATTAGACGACAGACTGATAGATTTGTACATTACTCAAGAAATATAAGTATAATTATATTCTAATTTATTCCACGAAGTTTAACTTCTTATTTATAAAAGTATAAAAATTGGTACACTTTTTGAACAATTAATTGCAAGTTTCAAATGAAATTTCACTATTGTGCTAATAGCAAAAATTATGATTAATAGAAATACTTTAAACAAACCGACCTCCAGATGTCGCTTTTATTAAAAGTATTTTGATCTAATAAAAAATAGCAACCTCCTTACGTCGGTAAAACATTAAATGTTAAGATAAATAAAAAGTAATAATATTAATTAAATTATATTGACATCGAGAGGTCGGTATGTTATATTAATTTATTTTTTAATTTATATAAAACCATCATCTGGAGCATGATTTATTTAAAGTTAATTGAAAATATTAATTTTTTGAAAGCCACGTGTAGATATTTAAATTAAAACTAATTTAATCGCATAATAAGTTTACCAACTTCCGGAAGTCGGTAATATAATTTTTTTATTTTACACAAAAAAAATTTCCTAATGGGGTCGGATTTGGATGAAAAAAAATACCGACATCATGAGGTCGTTATTTCGATGAAGCAAAAATACCGACCTCATGAGGTCGGTATTTGGATGAAGTAGAACTACTGAATGAATGATGTCGGTATTTGGATGAAGTAAAAATGCCGACATCATAAGGTCGGTATTTGGATGAAATAAAAATAACAACCTCATGAGGTTGGTATTTTATATAAATTTATATGAAACCGTCATCCGGAAGACGATTTATTTAAAGTAAATTAAAAACACTAAATTATTAATTTTATTGAAGTCATTATATTAATATTTTAATAAAAATCAATATATTCTATGCTATTTAATTTTACCGACTTCCGGATGTCGTATTATAATATCTTTTGATTTTAATTTTGCACAAAACCGTCCTGCGGAAGATGATTTAAATAATATTAAATCAAAATATTTCTAAATTTTGAATTTTTATTTAATTGAGAAAAAATAAAATATGGTTATTCATTTTTTTTAATACCGACATCAAGAGCTTGGTTTTTATTGTATTTTTTTTTTTAAAAAAAATACCGACCTCTTGAGGTCGGAATTTTATCCGGTTTAATTTTGTATAAAAATGACTAGTTATAGTCGGTTTTCTAAAGTTCTTGTAATTTTTAAATCTTTTTATCAATAATGATCTTCGGAGATCGAAAATGTAATTTTTAGGTCGGTATTCACTGTTTTTTAGTAGTGAAATCTTAAAGCACTTGGTTAAAAGGATTCAATACACATGACATAGTGATATACATGGAGTATTCTTCTAACTTCATTAAATGAACCACTTAATTCAACATTTGTTCACTAAGTAGTCAATGATTTCGAAAGCTTTCACTAGCTAATAGTTATATCCAAAAGATATCATTATTAATGCATGTTGCTAGATTAATGTCTAAATTTTCTTTTGGATTTTTCAAAGATAAAATAAAAATCTTGGAAAAAGTGGGGTTTTGTTAGAGTTAGTGTTTCAAATAATTTTGAAACAAATTACTCCGTTAATAGTTTTGAAATAACAAAATTCATGAATGTGAGTTGACATTCATTTTGTTTTAATTCTACGTTATAGATGTTTTGCAAGACATTAAAATTCTACGTTATTGATTTTTGGAAGTTAAATTTTTTCTTTTCAATTCATGAACCTATAACAAATATTATTTAATTAAAAGTTTTTCTTCAACATTTTTGTACTATAATTTGAAGATCTTTTGTTTGAAAAGATATTCACTCCCAAAAACTACTTTTCCTTTGAAAAACACTTGTGAGACATTAATCAAAAAGTGAGATCACCAATTCAAGAATAGAAGAACAACATTCTTGAATGCTACTTGTTTTGTGGCTTAGTTGAATCCTGATGATAGAGTTGTTATTTATTCTTTTGATTGCTCATGGGAGAGACACCAACTATCTTCAAGAAATGTATTAACGTGCCTCTAAGCCAAGGAAGTTTTGTTTTGAATTTGTAGTAATTTTATCATTCTTGTTCAATAGTTTTAACAAAATACAATAAAGCCTGAAACCTATTTGCAATTGAATACACTGATAGAGTGGTTAAAAGTCCCACATTGATTGGGAAATGGACCGCTGGTTGATTCCTTACATGAACTATGAAATCCTTCGTTTATGAGATACTTTTGTGGGGTTGAGTTATATAGGTTTCATATCTTTACATTGTAATACCCAGAAAATTTTTGAGCTAAGACTTGAACCATCCTTCATAGTGAGTAAGTTTTTGATAAGGAATCGAAAATTTCTTTAGTTGTAAGTTCAGGTCACTAGATATAGCACCTTGAGTTCTGAAAAGAACTAAACTAGAAAGAGAGAAATCTAAAATTTTCCAAAGTTATGCTTAAGTATGAGTTTTAGGTCAAGTTCAAACAATCATAACTCTTAGAATAGAATTATTTAGGTGTGCTACAAGATATCTTAGGAAATATCTTTTAATTATCTTTCCAATTCCACCGAGTGTGCTATGTTTCGAGTTTGGATAAGTGGAATACGATTCTTTGAAGTTAGGTTGTCTAGTTTAGGAAATTTAGCCGAAAATATATTTTTGTCTTTTCCTTATCCAATCAGATTTAATTCATTTTTAGTAAGGTTTTAAGGGTCTAATATTATAAGGTTCAGTTTTATAATCCTAATGTATGCCTAGGGTTTTAGTTGAGAGTTCAAGAAAAGAAAAGTAGAGAAAAGAGGAGAGGATCAAGCGTTAGTCGAGATTCTTGCTTGATGTCGTGGATATTTGCCATAGGTTTGATTCCTAAGAAGTACGCAAGCTTCCATAGTTTTGGATTAGTTCACCCACACGTCAATCATGTTAGTTCAGCGAAATGTCATTCTTGAAGTTGAAAAAAAAGAGTTCTTAATGAGTTCTTGATAGGTGTTCTTGAAGTTAATTCTAAATCTTGTTGTGTTGAGGTTTTGATAATTTATTGAGATCAAATTGAGTAATTTCAGTGTTTTTTTTTTTTCATATATAGAGTGTAATAAAGTTAAGTAAACGAATCCAACTGATTGGGGAAGAAACCGTTTGATTCTAGGTGAATTAGGGTGAGAAACGAGCAAAGAATTTCGTCGAGTTTTCTGGGTTGGGTCTTGGCGTAAAGCGCCAACCAGAGCACCCCAAACCCTCCTCTTAACTCTAGGTGCTGGCTCAATGCACCACCCATAGAGCCAGGGTCGCTTGCCCCATCTAGTTTGTCTTCGGCTACTCCGTTTGAGTTCGTTTAAAGTTCACCTTCACTCCTTTTCGATTCTAACTAATCTAAGATACTTCTAAACAAAAAAAGTCATTTATAAAATTATAATAACCTTGATTTAATAATACAAATTCAAGTTAGAGTTGAATGTTATGTTTTGAGAATTCTTTTGAAAGTTCTAAAAATGTCCGTTTGAGGAGTCTTCTACAACTTCTAGTAACTTGTTTCAAGACTCGAGCAAGTGAGTATAAGAGCACAGAGTATGTATTAATGAGTCTAAACTATCACCTAGATCATTCATATCATGAACCATATTCTTGAATTCATAATTCACATAGAGAGAGAGTTGAGAATAGAGCTCAAGAAATTCTTCGAGTTCAAGTGTGAATCCTTGGAGATCAACTGTTGATTTGATATAAGTTTTGAGAAATTAAGTATGAGAATGAGAAGATTCGTATACATGGTTTACTTATTGATGTTTTGGCACTTGAGTCGAATCGTTCATGCTCAAAACTTCTGCATGAACTCCATCAGTTGAGTACCTTCAGAGGACTAGTATCTTCAAGTTCTAAGTCTTGAGTATTCCATTTCTAACCCATTTGAGATTATATTCCTAATCAGGGGACTACTACATGCTACCCATGAAGTCTTTGAGTTGAGTAGTTCATGCCCATAATTCCGCATGAATCCTATAAGTCGAGTAGTCTTGAGATGAGGAGTACCTTCGAGTCTTTGAGTGGAGTTGTTCATGCTCATCATTCTACATAAACCCTACGGTTCCAGCATTCTTGAAATAAGTAGTATTATTGAAGTTCTGGAGTTCCAAGTATTGAGTCCAAAGTTCTGGAGTTCCAAGTATTGAGTCCTATCTATGGTTATTGAAAACCTTGTGTTGAGTGTTCTTGTCCATAATTTGGCATGAACCTTAAGAAGTCTTTTACAAATGTTTTATCTTTGTTTTAAGACTTGAGTTTGAGTTGAGTAACGAGTAAAGAGTAATGTTGAACTTCATTTCTTAAAAGTAGATAGGGACTAAGTATTCCCAAAGAGATTTATAATGTTTTCACATTTATATAAGAGCGTATTATGAGATTCTTAAAGAGCCTTTGAGCTAGTTTTCAGAAAAGAGTAATAACTTTCTAATTGAAGAAAGAAGGGAAATTGAGATTTCCAAGATAGTATTTGAGATAAGTTTTTGAGCACTAATCTCAAATCATACCGAAGTATGTTTATAAAACATAAGGGCTAGTATATTTTGAGACTAGTCTTGAGCACCGAACTTAGGACGAGCATGAGTTCAGATTATTCACGTCTCCATAAAACCATATAGCCACAATTAGAAGAAAATACTTTTTATATTAATCCTTTTCAAAATAGACTAGTGGATCGAATTAGTAGTTCATGTTCTATACCGATGTCAAAGTATAGGACGGTTCTTGGCATGTGAATTAAAATGTTGTACCGTCACTTGGGCTCATAGTAATGGTTGTTGGTTAGAAAATCTCCCACAAAAATTATATTACTTTATTATATATGTAAAGTTGAGTTTGTTATTGCATTTTTAACGATTAAATTGATTTTAATGTTTTATAAAGCTTTCTATATATTGCATGCGTATTTTTGTTTTATTGAGTTGAGTATCCACAGTTGAGTACCCAGAGTCGAATATCATATCTTTGAGTTGAGTATCCTTGAGCACTTCTAGGTTGAGTAAGTTTGAGTAGTTCAAGTATCCTTGAGTATTCCTTGAGTTGAGTAAATTTTTAAAAAGGTAAGTATGTTTCCATTTTATCAAGTTGAAGCTTATGTTATGCTTTAGAATTCCCCTTACATGCTCGTACATCCAAGCCATTTGGTGTGCATCTTCTTAAGATGCAGACACATGTATTAAGGATCATCACCAGGAGTTTCGCTGATACATCTTAAAGTTCAAGTTAGCTATGATGAGTCTCATTGCTTCCAGAGGATTTCATTTACCTTTCAGTTATATCAACTTTTAGGATGTCGTGGGTCTTGTCCCGACTTCCACCTTTATCATTTAGAGGATTCATAGATAGTCAATAAGTTGAGAAGTCTGTATTATTCATTATTAAATGTTTTAACGATTTAAGTAGCCTATTTTGGGGCAAGTTGAATATATATTCAGAGTTTTCTTTTGAGTTAAAGTTTGTATTTAAGTTTTATGAACTTTTATTCAGTTTTTAAGTTTTTGCATGTTTAAGTTAGTCTTCCACTTTTAGTTAGCCATGATGAGGGTTCTCTTTGAGAACAACAATGGTTCTTGAGTGTCGATCATTTCTAGGGTGTGACTCGGGTCGTGACATACATGATATCAGAGTTAGGTTCATCATCGTTTGGGCTCCTGGTTCGCGCGTCAATTATGCATGGACGTAAGGGGGGGGGGATTCATTGGTTGAAGAATGGACTAGTGGTATCCTTATATGGACTTGGGCAATCCTCCCCTCGTGAACTAGCTTTTGGGGTTGAGTTAGGCCGAAGTAGTGTAATATCTCTTACATACATCACATTCGAAAATTCATCATATTAATAAAAGCAGTGAAGGAGACCTTCTTGAAAAAAAATCTCGTTTTCTAAATAGATGCAACCGTTTTTTTCAATTAATTTTATGATGTTAGTTCAAATTTTAAATAAACAATTGGTTATAATAAATGAAAATATTTTATTTAATATTTAAGATCACAAACTTTAAAAGTCTTGTTTCTATATAAATATTATGACATTCATGTTTATAATCACTTATTTCAACAATGATATTTGATATATCTAATAATTAACTGAGTCAAATTTTACCATGTAAATTGAAACATGGGAGTTATTACTTGTATTACTACTAAATTCTAACAAAAAGAGATGAAATTTTTTATTATGTTCATCTCTAATAAATTTGAAAAGATGTTTTACTTTTCTAACTCAATTCCATTAGGTCGAAAGCCAACTGGAATATCATTGTCTGCCTGTCCTCCTTAATTACATGAGTTGTTTTTTTTATGGCCTATATGAGCCTTTGACAATAAAGACGAAATGAAGAAAGAGGGCCAACTACACACTTGGCACTTGGGAATGGACACAATATTTTTATTCGACCCACATTGATTGAAAGAATGAGGTGTAGATCTTGCACATTTTGTGCCTCATTGTCTAGTCTCTACCAAAGAAAGGTCAAAGATTCAATTTTTACTGGGTAACAAAGAGAGACATGAGATTTTTGTATATATCCAACTTGTGAGAACCTCGATTAATTCACACTCAAAATTATGTCTAGCCTTGGTCGTGAAAACAAATATTTTTGCCAAGGGAATGAAATTTAATTTGACATCTAATTACATTGGATTTTGAGAAATTCTAATTGAATAAGACTACTAATTGTTTGATTTAAACCCACAATTAACAAGGAGGGAAAGTAGAGTTGCACTAGCATAGAGTTTGGAATCAATCGGTGAATTCAAGATAAGAAAGAGAAATTAAAAAAAAAGAGATGGAATTAAAGCACTTACAAGACGCCAATATACAGCTAAACTATGTTTAGGCACAAAATAAAGTTTTACTGAAAATCTAATTATGCGTTCATGATTGAAGAGACAAAAGAGGTAGACCTAAGATTTTTCCCTAATAAATTCAGTGATCAAATTTACTAATTGACCATAAACTTTGGATTAAAATTTGAAAATCTTTCTTTGAAAAATTTCCTAGTTTCCAAATTTGGTTCTTTTTTAGAGAATTTTCACTTTCACTCACAAAAATTCAGTTTATTTCCAAGAAAAATGAATGTCTAAACATAAATTCAAATTTCATAATATGACAACTTCATAAACTCAAACTTTCAAATTTCAACTTTAGAATTTATGCTGAAATTAACTGGAATATCATGCATGACACTTTGTAGTTCTCATGGTTCTTTAAATGACATTTCGGTGGTTTGAATTTCCAAAAACGTCTACTTTGAATTACTAGTGTGAGCCAATCTTAAATGACCCCATTTAAGGAAATACTTATGGTTTGAGTGTCGATGACAATGTGCTTAAGAATATTTCACTTGATTTAGATATATATTCTTGGATTTAACAAGCTCTACTATATAAAATATGAGTCAAAAGATTTAATTATAAATAAATCAACACATTTATAGAATATGTGGGAGAAGAAATTTATCTTCATCTTATCCCTAGTAAGGAGAAAAAACTACCATTAATTATATAGCTAGATATAGGCAAGCTGATGTGACACATCTCTATGGTCTAGAAAATTATTATTACTATCTCTTATATCTTTTTTTTTGAATTTTTACTTCATTATTTTCATTAATGAATTCGTTTGAGGATTATTACATCCAAATAAATCTTATGAGATATAAAACAAAACCTCCATACCTTTGTATTCTCACTAAATTTACTACATGTTACCTTAATTCCCTTCTACCTTATTCTTGTATCAATCTCTAAATAACAATCATGTATGGAGTTGTTGGATGCTTATTTTTATTTTCTCCTTCTTTTTATTTAGTATCTTTTTTCCTTTATTTTTTTTCAGTGCTAATGTAATGAGGAAATATGACCATTGCTTTGATGATATTGAGTTTAAAATGAGCATGTTACGCGAACACATTTTTTCCTTGGACTACAAATCAAAGAAACACCGATTGATTTCCAAGGGCCAGTGGCCCAGTTTAGCCTTTCTAAATGAGAAGAAAGGTGAAATTATTGAAAAAGGTAAAGTTGAAGTTTTCTCTGGCTTCGGAGGAAACTAAATTTGAATCTCACTTTTTGACATATAAAATGTATATGTTAATGAATCAAGGTCCTTGTTGTAGAATTCGCCGCAAGTTTTTCTCTTAATAAAATTTTGCTATATTAGTCGTGAGCTGAATTAGTGAAGATGCGCACGGTCCCTTGCTTCTTGCTCCAACTTAGGAGTAGACTCATCAGGATTTTTAAAGTTCCAGATTCTCTAAGTGTGCGATTTGACTGTATTTATTCAGTTACTCTATGCAACATAATCCTTGTTGAGGTTATTCTTTTTTGCCCATTTAATGGAATGTATCCATGCTTTATAGATTCTTATTTTTTCTTCGTTGGATAATAATTAATAATATTCGTCCTTTTACATTCACTCGTAGTAGTTTCTTATCTTTATGTTGTTCATCCTTATTAAGTCTTGAGCGCTGTTCATCCATGAGCATATTTTCTACAATGGTTTGTGCCTCCTTATTAGGTGATTTCATCTTGAAAAGATTGGGAGAAATAAGTATGTTTTGAAAGACTTCTTTCTCTCTTCTGGTCCCTCAACCCTGGCTTAATTCTAATCCTCCTTTATCTAGTGGGGATAGTGGATTTAGGTCTCGAGAAACAGAACGTGATAACTATTTTAAGACGAAGGCGATATTGAAGTAAGTAATAAGATGATTTTCTCTCTTTTTTTCCATCGTGACTTATAACTATTCACAAAGTTGCAAAATAGTAATTCATTTGCTATAAATAATTGACGGTTAGAAAAAAATGATTTTAACATATATAAGCCAAAACCAACCAAGATTAACATTCCATAACATTAACAAAATAAAATCCTTACGAGAGCACTTGATGAGTACATATACTTGCAATTATAAGAAGACAATTTATGCAGAAACCTATCTTAAATTAGATACCTTAGAAAATTAAGTGCAGGTTTATCTATCTTTTTAAAGCAAACAAATATAACATTTGCGTAGCATAATTAATTTATTGCAAACTAAAATAGTTAGAATGCAATGCGAAGAAATTGTAGCTAATTTATTGCAAGCAAGGGGGTGTTGGGATCTTCTGAACCTGCAAAACATTTGCAATATGGCCCCGAATAAACTTGAAGCGACGAGTTTCACCGTTAGCTATCCTGTTATATTTTCAAAATATAGTCCATCCTCCTATTATGATCACCATACTCCTATTATACTCTATTTACACTCTCCATTCTACTCCTCCTTCATTAACCAACCTCACATTCTTCATGTTGATTATGTCTGTTCTTTGGGAGAATTTCAACGGAATAGTCTAATAAACATATTCATCAAACAAACATGTTCATTAGATTTTCAGGAAAAATAACTAGTATCTGCAAAATCTATCGAATTGGAAAACGCAATAATGTACAAATTATTAAACTTTACCATACAAGTAGCATTTGCCTTTTTTATTACCATTTTAATGTATGGATTGTCACCATTTAAGTTCACCAACTGTGTCTACTGCTATAATTATTTGGACCAACTTTTTCACTTCTACTATTAGCATCTCCAACCTTCTTATCTGCACCAACTTAATATAAGTATAACAACTAGTACGATATACATCCTAACGAAATGTTATGGAATATTTAAGACCACAAGTGTAAAAAGTCTTATGGCCACATATACTAATGTCATGATACGTTTCTTGAAATAGATATCCAAATGCAATGTATATATTACTACTAAATTGATTCACCTTAATAGCTAATAAACCAGTTAAGACGTTTACTTACCTTACTCAATTACATTAGCATTATCTTGAGGTTAACTGGAGTATCTTCCTCGATTACATTAGTATTAGCTTGGACGACTGAAATATCTTCCTCTTGTCCACCTGATTCAATCTCTTGATCTATTGGATATTCTATTTCTGTTGTACTCTGATCATACATAGCAACAACAAAGTGAGAACGCGGGTTGTATGTGAATAGTAATAAGCTACTGACGTTTATTGAGTAATAGACATAGAAATCATCCCATACATTGGCTAGCCAAATTTGTTCTTGAGAATTTTCCACTTCAACCTCCCATACTTTTACATGGGGAGCCTCAAGAAACACGGGGTTAAAAATGTTTTTGCAATGTCTTTTGTCAAACATTTCTGGAATCTCTGTGTGCAAAAGAAATGTGAATTTAGTTTCATAAAACATAATTATTCTTGGACTAAATCAATAATTAACAAGGACTAAAATTACAATTACAATAAAATAAAATTGGGAAACTGTGAGCAAAACCAAGATTTATTTTAAAGAAAGTACTTACGAAACTGAATAATTCTTCTGAAGAAGTAATAATTTGAATGAACATAGGATTGTTAGGAGAAAAGTTTACCATGATGACGGTAGTTGAGGAATTGTTGAAGGACTTGTTTATTATATATAGGGTTGTGATTCACGAGGACATTGCAATGCTTGTCTCACAAGGATTCTATTATATCTCGCTCACATGTTGCCTGTGATGACTACTGTTGCTTTGTCTTGGAATGGTAAGCAGATTATTTTTTATTTTTCTTTATTTTAGACTTCTATTTAAGACTCATTCACCTAACCTATGAATTACCACTTACTTATTTACAATATTTAACTAGTGAAATTTATCGCGCTTGACACGATTCTAGAAACTTATTTAAATCATCTTTTTTAGTATCTTGAAATATTTTAAGCAATATATATTTTTGAGTTTATTCATAGATGTGAATTATTTAAAAGTTATATGTAGTGTATGAGCATTTTCTAAATCAAAACATATACTACACTCCCCCTGGCCCTTGTGAGTAGGTTTTTCTTTTTCCTAGTTTCATCCCAAACCAAGGAGGCACCAAGAAAAAGTACGTAATGGATATACCTTTCAACTCTCATGTCTTAAGGACGAGAGACTACTTTAATTTCATTAATGTTGTACGCATCCCAAGATAAGGCATTACGATTATCATATTAAGTTTCAATTGCAATGATAGTGGTAAAAGTTTTAAAACAATGGAATTAAAACACTTACCGAAAGAAATATGGAATTATCAATCCAGTAGTACAACAATACATCTTCTTTATTTTAGGTTAGTAAACAAAATTGAACAGTAATATAGATAGAACTATTTTGAATGATATATTTGAGTTGAATGTTCGTTTAGTCTTGCACAGTAAATCAGGCAATTAATCAACTAAAATAAGAAAGAGAGGCATAGAGATCCATATATACATTTATCTCATAAAGGAACTATCACAACATATAGTAGCTAAACAAAATATAGGAAACTAAACAAGTGATAAAGAAATCTTAAATACATTCAGTAGAAGGAATTATCATGACATTGAACAGAAGTTTGGGTCTACCTGCGCCAACTTTTATATTGTTCTCCAGATCAAACTCCTTCAATCCAGTAATGAATTTTGCATTTGCTATTCCAAGAGTGCATATTACAGTCCATTGTCTCTTTCTTGAAATTTGAAATATAACGTCACTCTGAACTATTTTGGGTTGAGAACATGGAACTGAATTCTCAGTTTTGATTATCTTGTTTTTAAAATAAAAAATACCTCAATCTGTTTTATGTGTTGGTTTCCTCTCAGCTGCACGAAATATAGTGACATCTAAAAAGGGTTGAGTGCCCTTAGTCAGTTCAAATATACAGACATCACCCATTTTTAACTTTTTGTCCAGAACAAACGATTTGTCCCTTCTGATATCCCCAGGTCATATTTGACAAACCAAGATCTCCTGCCATGAACATGAAGCACTAAATAGACACATTTGTCTCCGAAATATTTCCAAGAAAATAAGATACATATGTGCTACCAAAAGATACGGAGACAGTAAATTGAGCATAAGTTTATGCATCCATATGGATTAAATAAAGATCAATGTATTGGTAAGTCTTAAAGTTGTTTACCGGGTTGTATGGTTTCGAGACATAAGATGGCTGCATAAAATTTAAAACAAATGGATTCTTAAATTTTAAAGTGTTTGGTCTTTGATATGTGATTGTTCTCTATTTGTCCAGTATTGTCATTCTCTTGGCATAAACCGTCCCAGTTCGTTGCTTTGTGCCTCTTGCAACTTTCTCCGCTTTCTTCAAATAAAAACTCAAAATCAATATATTATTACTAAAATGTTATTTTGTTAGTAAACATACTTTTGAGTTTTCTTGTGAAAAACGGCGAAGCTACACTCTCTTTTGACTTTTCCATCTTGATACTTTTGGTGTGAACGTCAGTCGAAACATCATCCACTGCCTCCTTTCTGGTCTCTTTCTTTTCTTGCAATGTCCCAACCGAGAATAGCCCAAAATCTTAACAGAATGCTCAATCTCAGTGCCTTCACCATGTTTTCTTAAAAAATTCAAAACCAATATAACTTTAAATAAAATGATCAAGAAAATTAATAGTACAATGAAATTTGTATACTCGAGACTATATTATAAAGAGAATTCAACTTTATCACCTTTAGTTTTTGAGTTGAGACCATATTAAACTCCTGACTGGTGTCTCAACTTCATGGTTTGGACTACTTTGGGTTGAGAACATGAAACAGAATTATCAACTTCGATAGCCTTCCTTTTACTATCAGAACCTCCTTGCACTTCTGCGACTATATCGTTCATTAGTGTACTCCCAGCTGCATGAAATATTGTAACGTCTACACAGAGTTTGTCACGACCCAAAATCGAGCCGCGACTGGCAACCACACTTACCTCCTATGTGAGGGAACCAACCAATACAAAACCCAACATTTCAATATAATATCAAAATACGATGCGGAAGACTTAAACTCATTAGTGAAAATCAATTCAATAACTTCTTAAAAATTCAATAACTATTATTATCCCCAAAATCTGGAATCTCGAGGAATCAAGACTTGAAGAAGAAGATCCAGTCCAAGCTAGAAGCATTAGCTCACCCTGAATTCCAGTATAATGAAGATTGGCTAGAGTTGCGGTTGAGTTGAAGACGACGGCACGTTTGCTGCACTCCACAAATAACAAAGAAAGAAACATACAAGTAGGGATCAGTACAAAACACAAGTACTGAGTAGGTATCATCGGCCAACTCAAAATAGAAAACAGTATATATCAGATAATATCATAAATCAACTACAATACTCAACATGTAGCAACAACAAGTATTATAATCGTTAATAAGTACCGCCAAGTTCACCCATGAGGACTCAAGCCTCAATACCATACTCATTTGGGAATTAGGTTCTTTTCGTTCGAATTTGTTAACATTCTTTCAAGATTCATTATCTTTATTCCTATTGTGTCGGTACGTGACACTCCGATCCCCTACTACTATGTGTCGGAACGTGACACTCCGATCCCCTAATTCTACGTGTCTGTTCGTGACACCAGATCCCCTAATTCTACGTGTCGGTTCGTGACACCCGATCCCCTAATTCTATGTGTCGGAACGTGACACTCCGATCCCCTAATTCTACGTTCCGGTTCGTGACACCCAATCCCCTAATTCTACGTGTCGGTTCGTGACACCCGATCCCCTAAATTCTATGTGTCGGAACGTGACACTCCGATCCCCTAATCTCATCACTTTAGTTCATCAAGCCTTCTTTTATACCAAGGCATCATCAATCTCATTACTTTAGTTCATCACGCCTTCTTTTATACCAAGGCATCATCATTAACAAAGTAGATTAGGGTTTTTCAAGATTCAGGATTCAATAGCTTCATCATGCTTATTTTATCACAATTATATAATCACATTCATGCAAGCATACAATTAAGCATATAGAAGGGTTTACAAGACTACCCAATACATATCATTCGCTATTAAGAGTTTACTACGCATAGATTAAACCATAACCTACCTCCACCGAAGATTCGTGATCAAGCAAGCAATTTCCCAAAGCTTTGTGTTTCCTCTTCGTTCGATCTCTCTCGATCGTTTCTCTTTCCCTCTCTTGTTCTTTCTATTTTTTCTTATTCAAAGCCTTTTTTTTTTACCCTAATTAGCATATAATTAAGTATAAAGATGAAGAATTAACCCACTAATTAACTCAAGGTTATCTCTTTTAACCCCTTAATAATTAAACTATTAACATTAACCCACTAACTTTATAATTAAAGCAGGAATAGTCCAAAACGCCCCTTAAAATATTTACAGAAATCCGACCCAGCCTGGGACTACGCAACCTGTGACGGTCCGTCATGGCTGTGACGGTCCGTCCTGCAGGTCCGTCGCAAAGTTCAGAGACTCAATTTCCTTGAAGAGTCTGTGACGGTCCGTCGCGCCCACGACGGTCCATCCTGCCATTCCGTTACGAAGTTCAGAGAGTCGATTTCAGTACCCAAATTTCAGAATTCTAAGTGTTTTGAAACAAGACCCCCTCGACGGTCCGTCGTGCCCATGACGGTCCGTCATGGGTTCCGTCGACTCAGACAGTTTTTCCCAAAATAAAATCTGCTGCTCAAAACGACTAAACAGGTCGTTACAGAGTTGAGTGCCCATAATCACTTCAAATACACAAACATCATCAACTTTCAACTTACTTTTAGGACGAGTGCCTTCCAACAAGAATAAACTTTAACATTTCCTTTTCTGCTAGTGCATTTGACAAACCAAGATCCACTACCTAGAATACGAAGCGTTAAATTTCCATCGGTCTCACAAGGAAATACTTCCTAGTAAATTCTGAATGTATTCTCTGCCAAAAGAGATGGACACAATCAAATTAGTATAACAGTACCTTTTCAGAAGGACCTTTCCGTAACATTCAATTTGTTATAGAATTACCTATGACCATATTCTCATTGGTCCAATAAGGGCAATATGACTCAAATGTTTGTTTTACAACACAAATATAACAGGTCACTTTTGACCAATTTTTATGTCTATACGAAAAATTATTTTAATAGACATCTTTTCATGAAAAATCACAATATTTTAAGTGAAATTTTTTCATCAAAAAATACAATTCTTTTGAATAGGGAATATTTTTTTGTGGTTTTATACTAGTCATATCATATACTAGTAAAGAGAGACTCAAGGACCACAATATCAAATACAGTTCAAGAATTTTGTGGGTATAACATAATAAAAGAGTGTCATCAAATTTTATCTTGTACTTTCAAATTTAAATTAGATCGTAAGTCTTATTTTGTTTTATCACAAGTAAAGAACCGCCACATTTTAAAAATGTTCTAAAAGATAAAGTATTTGAAATTATTTTCCACAATATTTTATCCATGCTTTCAAATTGTATACCATCAAAATACACATTGGCAACAAGAAACCTTCTTTTGGAGAATTTATCCATAGAAACACCCATTCCAGGCATAAAAATCAATAATTTTATGTTACTGGTGCTTTTTTCCTTTCTGTCATAACTAGACAGACCACTTAGTATTTAGAATAGTAACAATAAAGATTTAATATTTATACAACTTGTTTCTAGTTTAACGATGAAGTTTTTAAATTATTCTAATAGTTAACCGAATGAACCTTGAATTCAGATGAAGTTTTTATATTCTTCGAATCAGTTTTACATTTAGACAGAGTAGTAAACCAAAAAGGTTTGAATCTCCATAAATCTCAAATACAAAACACTATTTCTAGCTAACGATGAAGATTTATGTTTTTCAAAACATTTTGCCCTAATACTCGTGACGGAGATTTTGTAGTCTTCAAGTAAGAATATTCATTCAAACAGAGTATCTAACAAATTGTGTGAATGAAATTATATTCTTCAAACCAATGCATAATCTTATTTGTTCGTGAAGTTTTTATATTCTTCAAACCAATGGACTAAGAAAAAACCAGAAGACTTTAGTCTCCAAAAGTCAAACACAATCAAATTTCACAGGGAATATTAAACTACAAATGTTTTCCCCCTTTTAACATAATACATATTAGTAATAATCATCACATAATTACCATCTATCCTAACATTTATGATAAAAATTTCATAACTTATGAAGGATAGGTAAAAAAATTGAATTTTCCTCTCATTTAATCATATTATATCAGTCAGCAATGATTCCATGCAAGTCACTTTCTTTGCTATTTTTTTTTCATTTTCTCAGTTTCCATCATATTCCTATTTTCCTCGAGAAGACATTTCATTTCAACAAGAAACTAAACTCAGGTTCAAATATTATTAGAAGAAAACTTTTGTTTATTTACTTGTTCTCATAGTTATGTAAAACCAAGAATATAGAAAAAAAATTAAAATGCATATCTTAACCTTTATGCACAAAATAACTTTTCTTGTTAAAAGGGAGACTGAAGGGGTGCAATGCTTGAATGCACTTGGGAAGAAAATGAAATTAATCTTACCCATACAAGAAAAACTTAATACAGAAATAAACTCAATCATATTAAAGTAATATTAATTAATGTCAAATCTCTTTACCACATTGCAGCTCTTACAATTGAAAGGTTTGTTTGGTTGGTTGGGTCATGAGGATCCCCATAAGCATAGAAGGAACTTTTTTTATATTTGTGGACCATTCTCCTTTAAGAACATATCCGAAGAGTATATCCGATAGATGTTGTTACCATTTTCTCTAATGAGAGAAGCGTATAAGTAGTTGGATAAGTTGCAAAGATATTTAATAATTTTGTGGGAAGAGCTCATTACCACATTTGAAGTGCAATTCTTTCCCCCTTCAAAGATGATGAATCTTCGGGACAACATACAAAGCTTTAAATGTTTGGAGGGTGAGCCTATGCACAAAACATTGCTAAGATTTAATAAGTTGGTGTTGCAATGCCAAATTCTTGGATTTCCTGCTCACATTTTGCTGCAGTACTTTACAGAAGACTTGATTCAGTAAACAAGGGAGTGACTGATTTCTCCAAAAGGTTTAATGCAATAGTCGTATGTGATAGAAACCCACCTACATGATAGAATTACCACGATTACCCAGGCATAGTACACCCGTGAAGATCATATATTCCCTCTCACTTCTTAATTGGCAAAGGAACGGATTGAAAATATCACGAGAGGGAAAAAACATTGCAAAGATGATGACTCAACCTGACACTTTAGCCGAAAATGTCGTGGGTGTTGATGGTTGGAGTACTAATGTTGTGGGTGGTAGGTCACTTAACCCTAATGAGGCCAAGTTGGAAGCACTGTAGAATGAGGAAGTGAACATCCTAACCAAAAAGGTATTGGTTATTTGCAAACTACCCATGATCGGGTGAAAACAAAGGTTGGACAAGAGGTTAGGGATGGATATACCATGATAGAGAGTTGAGGGATCATAACACCATTTGGAAGGAAAGATATGAGGAGAAGGATATGTATGTTCCTCCAACTAGAGTCAAAATTCTAAAGAATTTGAGGGTGGCAGGACTCAGGAAATGCTCTTGCGTGTTCTCAGCAAGGTTGTAGGTTCTGATAAAATTTGGAAGGAAATTATGGAAGATGCATCGACTCTCAACCAGGTGATGACCTCTCATTCCGTATCGATCAAGAAGTGAAAGACCCAAATGGATCAGATTTCTTCGCAACATAACCCGAGACAACAAGAATTGCCTAATGACACCATGGCAAACCCCAAGAATGAAGTGTGATTTGGTACTTCCGTCATGCTACGACTTTAAATAAGGTTCTTCTTTGGAGGCAACCTATGTTTTTATTTTTTTATTTGTGTTGGTGAAATAACGTTTGTTGATTGTGCAGGTTTAAGTGTAGAATGTGTTTGAAAAAGGCAAGTTGGCGAGACAAGAGTCAAGTTGGCGAATCGCTGAAGAAGTCGGGGAGCTCGACTTGGACCAATGTTGGACTCTAGAAATTACAAGAATAGAGTCGGTAAGACTTGGTGAATACATGGTAAAATCGTGATTGACCGAACAGGTCAACGAGCCCACTTTATTCGTCGTTTGGACCCCAAAACTAACTGGAACTCCTGTACAACTTGATGAGGTAACTAACCACCTCGGCGTCTCGCCGAGTATTTCAGCAAAGAAAACTTATATTACAAAAGGGTTGTGAATTGATGGTTTTATAACGCCAAAGGTTTGAACTTTCCAACCCTTTTATAGTCCCTCACTTTTAACTTCATAAAATCACAACCGCACTTCAGTTTTTTTTTATATTTTTGTATTTTATTTCTTTTTGCTTGTTAATCTTATGTTCGAAGAAGGAATTCTTTGCCACCTAGCATTAGAAATTCATATTGTGTCGTAAAGGATGTTTTTTCGAACCTCAAACTAGTAATTATCGGTAAATTCAAATGCATCATTATAAATTATGTTGATATGTGCAGGGCCTCTCTGAAATAAGAAATGTATGCTTGTTGCTTTTCGTATTCTCATAATGTTTCATTAGTTGTTTAATATTTGATTTCTCGAGTTCATGCTTTTAAATTGATCAATAACTTGTGATTTGTGTTAAACTAATTTTAGGTATAGTTGGGTGATGTCTGAGTAACCCATATTGTGCTAATTGAAGTGCTTTACCAAATTATGGAGCATCTGACGTCATTCTTAAGGGCAAAAGTCATTAAATGACCAATTTTGGCTAAACCGAGGGAAGTCTGAGTACCCTGGTGGCATGGATTGTACGGGTGTGCGCTTAATTGGCTTTGTATGTGGTTTTATTTTGTAATCGGTGTCTATGGGTTTGATTGTGGGAGTTGGGGTACAAAAATGTAATGTTGGGCAGTTTGGCGAGCTAGGTTGAACTCGTCGAACCACTTGTCGTTTCGCCAAAGTCCCTCTTGATCACTTTTAATATCATGATTTATTTGAGTTTTGTGCTTTAATATTCTAAGAGAAGCCTAATCACGCGTAGCCACTCGATGACTCGCCTAAAGTATTTTTTATCACCCTTTATTTTCCCCCAACCCCTAAAATTTAGTGTCCTCAATTTTTTTTGTTCCAATAATTAATGTTAAATCCTTAATTTTCACGAATATTGACCGAGGAACAAATCAAGGATGCTAACATACATAATAAGAACAAACACGATTAAGAAATAAAATTTGGCGAGCCTGAGGATTCCGAACAACACTCAACATGTTGCCGAGTGGAACATCTAAAGACCTAAATTTCAAGCGTTCGAAGACCTGATTGAAGAAACCAAGTCGGCGAGAGAAATAAGCAGTTGGCGGATCGCCAAGTAGTTCTGTGATGCAGTGCTAGATCGCCACTTATAGACCTTGAGGATGCTTAATACCAAAGTAGAAGGGCAATGGAAGTGACCAAAGGGAGGCTCTAGTGGTTCAGCGAGCCCAATTTCTAAAATCTCGTAAATTGAATTTACTAAGAATGAGATAAGAAACCAACAATATTCGTTTTTGGTAATAAGTAAGGAAACCTGGAAAATTTCCAGCATTCAAAAGTGAGTTTTTGTAATTTTCAAAAGGATATAACATCAAGATTAGGAGATGTTTAGATGATTTCCTCGTATGGTTGAAAATCCATTGAGAATATCTTTCTAACAAAGCCGTGTTTGCGCAAATCTGATGTCGTATGAGGGAGATACGTCTTTCGGTAGTTGGGCTTTTGGACCTAGGAAAGTCCAATCAAGAATTCAGTAAGGGCAAATTTTTCTTTTTATCCTAGTATTTCCTAATACGTTTTAAGGTTATTTAGGGGTAAAAACTAAGTCCCTATTCAGTTTAACAAAAATTAAGAATGCTTAGGGTTGGGGAGAAAAGAGAAAAGAAGAGAAAGATCAAGAATTGTCCAACAACTCCAAGATCGTTGCATGGATTTCATCGTGGGTGATCTCTATTGAAGTATGTGAGAACATTATGCGTTCGGTCCTTTCGCCCACACCCAAATATTAATCAATTCAGCAAGTTAGAGTTTATTGAATGATGAACATGGAAGTTCTTCACCAAAAAATGTGAAATTCTTGTTGTTGAACTGTTGTTTATCTATAGTAGATTTGATTCATTTTTATGGACTGTTTTTGGGTCTAATATATTGGGTGATGAGATATTTAGTGTTATAAGCATTTGCGGTAAATTCATGAAAGTTGAGGTGGTTTAGAGATGAATAACCAAAAAAAATCGGAGGTCCCGTCTAACAACCCATGGGGCACTGCACCTGCCAGAACCCCTTAGGGAAGGCTCTATCTGACAGGCCTTAACGTGTCATGCCAGCTTGAGCGCCTCAGACCAGAGTTTGTCCATCCTTCTCTGGTGCTCCTCTCCTCTTATAGCGCCAAGGTCACCCGGAGACCCCAATTTTCCACTATCTTTCCGTGTGAGTTCCTATGCGATGTACCTATAATTCCTAGTCAATTAGAACACTCTAAAGTATATAAAAAACATCATGAAATCATCCATAAACATGAGATCATGATCCTTGAATCCATAATCCAATTCAAGGGAAGTTAAGATCAAAGTCAAAGAGGTTAAGAGTCAAGTCTCAAAATTAAGAAGCAAGTCAAAGTAAGTCCCTAAAACATTGAAGAGTTTTAAAAAAATATTTTAATTTTTTTAAAGGTATTACCAAATGATTTGAGCAAAGAGTAAAAGTGTCACGACCGACATCTAGACCCCAAACGAGACCGGCGTCGTTGACCTCTCAGAGGTCGCAAACAAGCCTACTTACGTCTTTCTTATTTTACAGAGGTTAATTTTAGCATAAAATTTGAAACTTTATGTTTATTAACATACTTATAAAAAAATTCTCATTAAACGCGTAATTTTTTACCATCAACCATCTAACATTAAGAGATAAACAACTGAAAGAAATAGTTCAATTCTTATTAATTGTAGAATTGCCAAAATGGCACTAATACCTAGTCTTAATAAAAATAGGAGAAACTCTAGTGGAACATGCTCCACTAGATCAACTCTAAAACTAAAATAGAATATAAAACAACAGCATCCTTAAAAACATGAGTACCTACCAAAAATCGGATGAATGATGAACGTCCGGATAACTGCAGCGATGATCTTGTAGATCTATCGCCCACTTGTGCCTGCACCTAAAGTAGAAGAGTAATTATAGGGTTAGTACACACTTGTACTAAGTATGGGTAGAGACGTCAATATGGGCTAGGCTCGTTGGGCCGGTCTGGCCTAACCCATGATTTAATAAGGCTGGGCTAAGATTTTAGGAGCCCATTTAAGAAAAGGGTTTTGGCCCGGCCTGAATAAGCCTTCTCATTTGGGGGCTTGAGAATATTGGTAGGGCCGGCCCGTGGGCCAATAAAAATTAATTTAAAAATATGATATAATATTAAAATTTAAAAATAAAGAGAGTCCAAAATCAAAATAATTTGGTTAATATTTCTATTTAGATATTTCTACTTTTAGTTGTAAAAAAAACTTAATAAATATTATGGAAAATGCACAAGTATTCCCTAGACTATAACCAAAATTCCAGAGATACACCTTAACAAAACTAAGGTCCTATTACCCCTGAACTTTTTTTTTTAATTTTATACACCTTTTGTCTTATGTTGCACTCTATGTGATTCCACGCAATTGACGCGCGTCAAAGATATTTGATATGCCACGTAAGCCAAAGAGGTACAGAAAATTACAAAAAGAAATAAGTTCAAGGGGGTAATACGACCTTAGTAAGGTGTGTCTTTTGGATTTCGGTCATAGTCTAGGGTGTACTTGTGCATTTTCCCTAAATATTATAAAGATTATTATATTTGTGAATTTGATTAACAAGTAGTGACAAGGTCTCATTTGTTTCCATTAAGATTAAGACGTTTCAATTTGAATGCACATTTAAATATTAATATGTGCATTAAGAAGCTAGATGTGTAAATCTGAATAAACATCAGACTATTAAAATATTGTCTCTGAATGTGAACACTAAATTATTGACAGTTTGTTTTCAATATCTGAATGCACATATGAAATTAAAACGTTATATCAATAAAATATTATAAAAACCTTGTTAGTAAAATAGTTTTTTTTCATATAAAATAATATTTTGAACATTTTTACCGTAACAAGGTAATATGATTTATCTTTAAGAACTCAACATCAAGTTACATCATCAATATGACTATTTTTTGCACTCAAATACATTGAGAATCTAATATAATGCAATTTAAATTAGTTTATATAGAGTAGTAAATATATATTTAGATAAATATTTATTTATTTATTTATTATAAAGTTTTTTTATTGTTATCGATCAAATAACTAATACTTTCTTATTTTTTAAAATCGTGCTAAATGTTTTATCACGGGAGTGCTTATCAATTCAAATATATCGATTAAGTTAGAAAGTAAAAGATGTATATTAAGTTAATATGAATAAAGGAAATTATAATGACAAGCATGTAATTAATATTAATTAAATAAGAAAACAATTTTTATGAGTTGTCGTGATTTAGTTGAATTAAGATAGGAGTCTTTTTTTTAGTCTAAATAGTGTTAAGGGTATGATACATATCTTATTCATTCAGATATATCCAGACCCATTAAGAGAGAGGCTTATAATAAAATAAAATAAACGAACTTAATAAATTGAATCTGAATAATTAAGATCCAGTTCTTAAAAACAAACACACTTAATGAGGCAAATCTTAATGATTAAGATTCAAACCCCATTAAGTGCAAACAAATGAGGCCTAACATAATGTAGTATTGTTTTGTCGATATTTATGATAATATCTTTTAATTATAATTTATAATTTAATTTAATAATTATAAAAAGAATATAATTTTTTAAAAAATGGGCTGGCCCGGCAATCCTGTAGCCCACGTACTTGTGGGCTGGGCCGGCCATTTTCTGGCCCACACAAAAAATGGGCTAGCCCGGCCTAGACCGTAAAATGTCAAAGCCTGTGTGGGTTAGACCGGATGGGGTGGGCTAGCCCATATTGATAGCTCTAAGTACGGGTATATGCAAGAACACAGCAAGGACATGCATGAGAAAGAATAGCTCTTTCCTAACAACATGATTTTTGGAAGGCAAGTCATTGGACTTGCCAAATTGAGATTAGGGAAGTTTCCAAATTTGGATTAGGAAAGTCAATGAGCTTTCCAAATTTGGATTAGGAAAGTCAGTGAGCTTTCATGATTTGGAATAGGAAATTTATGCCATGAGATTAACATACATCATCATACTTTTCATATTTGCATACAACAAATAACATTTACACATAGCACATATCATATAGCATACATCACAATTTGCATGAAGCACATAACTTCTTTAATATCATTCATTCATATGCCATGAGACCTTGGAATCATGGACTTAACATCAAGACATCCCAAAAATGAGGGCTCAATAGATGGGACCTCAACTAGGGATTCTTCATTAGGAAACACAGAGTCTGCTTCATTCATACGTATTCCATTTCATTTCATTCATAGGACAGTGTAAACACCAGCTATACAAAGGATGTAGTTTAAGACATTCATTAGGTTCGTTGCACAATGACAAAGAATGACCAAATGTCATTACTTGAATCTAACTCACCTTTTGATTATCCTATCCTAACACCTTTGGTATGATTCATTTTTTTATATGCATCATTTGAGGTTGGACTCATTCATTCATTGGGAACTTTATTTTTAATCTACATAGATCATGTGAGCATCAAGAAATCCAGTGTCTCCCCCACATGGAAGAGAGGTGGAATCACCGGCCAAAGTGACCCAAAACATGCTAGCATACATGGGAATTTAACCTTGCTAGATCCCTATATTGTCTGTATATGTTCGAAGACTAGGAGATAGAAGGAGACCCATACCTGGCAAGCCGGACAGTCTCATGTTATGAGAGTTACGTGAACCTCCGCCCTTCCCGAAAGAATGCATCACCGCTCATAGCTAGCCTATCGGTGCTCAGTATAATGTTCAAGTTCATTCATCTCATACGTCATGGAAGCTGGCTTCTAGTATGAGGACATCATAGCTCATTAGATGATTTCTCATATCATCATTAGTATTAAGTGTTTTAAGCTCAATACTTTCATTAGAGTGTTCATAGAGAATGTTCTCTTCAGTATCTTACACTCTCATAGGTGAGTACATTTTGGTAACATTTACTTAGGCTCATTTGAGATTACTCTCATCATTTACATTAGCCTCATATCATGTTGTCACCATATTCCTTATCATTAGCACCTTTGCTTTTCATAGTTAGTCACCTCTTATTAAGTGAATGTTCCTTTCATCATATGCTAATGTACTTGGCCATTTAGTGTGTTTCACACCCTTAGTTAACCCTTCTAGGGTTTCATCATTTCATTGTTCATTTCATTATATGCCAATTCAGTTGGCCATTTAGTGTATCTTACACTCATACTCAACCTTTCTAGTATTCATCATTTCCTTACATACTTCTTAGGTTCACTTACTTTTGAATTTATGCTAGACTTATGAATCTATACACACAAGCCATGGGGATTCATTCATAGTTCTTTAACTGATTCATACATTCAACAGATTATGTAGTACAAGACTTATGTGTCTTGTATATATGCCAAGATCTTGATTTCGATCTAATTAAGTGGCATTATTCTTGGATATTTTGTTTCACGTATGACTTACGTATTAATACGGAAGTTATGGCAAAGAAACCCATGTTCGAATCACTTGGATAACATTTACATTTTTCATTGATTTTATTTTTAATTTACATGACATTGGGACTCAAGATTGAACCCCAACATTAACATTATACCTTTAATTTTCTACTTGGTTTCACTCTTAAATTGGCCGAAGGGTTCTAGGTTCGAACCCCCACAACCTCTTCCATTTTGTTCTTTAATTTTCTCTAGGTCATTGGGAGGTTGTGGGTTCGAACCCCCAAAACCTCCTTATTTTTGTTTTTAATTTCGCGAGAGCATTGGGAGGTTGTGGGTTCGAACCCCCAAATCCTCTTTATTTTTGTTGTTTAATTTCGCTAGAGCATTGGGATGTTGTGGGTTCGAACCCCATAGGCTCCTTATTTTTGTTTTTAATTTCACTAGAGAATTGGGAGGTTGTGGGTTCGAACCCCCAAAACCTCCTTATATTGTTTTTTTAATAAAGTTCATTAGGCTAGGATTTTTGGTAGTGAGGTTGTGGGATCGATCCCCCACAATCTCACTTTGTTTCCTTATTTAATTTTGCCATTCTCTTTCCCAACCTTGAGGTGGTGGTTCGATTCCCACGCCTCACATATTCTTTTCTTTAATTTCTCTTTCTTCACTCGCTAATTGGAGGTCGTGGGTTCGATTCCCACGCCTCCCATTTATTTATTTTAATTCTTGTTCTTTTCCTACCAACCCAGCAGACCCAATTTCGATTCCCCCAGCCCCCTTTTTCTTTTCATTTCTCGCGAAATCCAGTAGCCAAAGAGTGAGGTCACAGGTTCGAATCCTTTGGCCTCGCCTCTTTTAAATGTATTAAACTTGTAGATTTCAACCCCCTTTTTGAAAGAAATTTAAAGTACAGTAAGCTGGAAATTCATTCATAATTTGTAGCTTCCATTCATCAACCTTATCATGTTAGTTTCTTAGGGCATTTCACCAAGCATTTATTGCATTGTTAGGTGTAGTTAGTAGTTACATTAGTCAAGCGTTTTCACTCAGAATTTGTAACTTCACACACAATATGAACATCACATTGTGCACAACTTTAGCACATAAAATACAAGAATAACATTCCTTTACACGTCCCTAAACAATGAGTACTTCACTGCCACACGTTGCACACAAACATCACCTTTTTCACATGATTTATAACAACATTATCATTATTCACACAATTTAAAACATGCATACTTAAACATAAACGTCACGAAAATACATTGAATCCCTACTTTGTACCAGCAAACATACCCAACCTAAAGTTCAATGGGAGCTAGTGACAGGGACATGCAAAAGGGTGACATATCCAGTTTTCGGAATGAATATATTGAACTTTAAGGGGTCTCTTGGGAAAAGGACAAGGATGAAAGAAACCCATACCTTAATTGATGTTCAAATGATTAATTTTCTGCCCCAAACCTCTCCAAAATCAGTACAAGCTACCTCAACGTCCACACCACTCAACGAACGACTTCTCTTTGCCTTAACCTTTTTGGTTGCTTTGTTTTTCTTAAAATTTCATGTGAGTTATTCAAGTGTGAAGAAATATTTATATTACTTCTCTTCTTTGTTGTTTTTGGCAGAACCAACGTGAGAGAGAGAGAGAGAACGGTGAAACATGAGAGAGAGATCGCGAGAGAGTAGTCTAATAATAGGAGTTTTAGTTTTGGAATTAGTCAAACTAGGACTCCTTATTAATTTAAATAAAAACCTGCTTTAATTATCTTATTTAAGGACCATTATGCCCTTAAAAATCAGATTATAAACATTAATTAAATCACCAACTTGTTTCTTCCAATGGGGCTCGAACTCGGATAGAGTGGCCCTTGCAAAAAGGACCATTTCGTGTCAACCTGAGACTAATTGGTTTTTTAATTAAATTAATTAATTATTTAATTAATTACTTAGGGTAATCACGATATTACCTTTGGTCTGGAAAAGACCATTTTACCCCTGGGCCCTCAAAACTTAAGATTTCTTCTTTTAAGTCCGATATAGACTCCTTCGATTAAATCTTTGTTTTCGAGAGCCTTACTTGGTTGGTTTCAACCTTTACAAGCTCAACTAACTCCCCAAGTTAGTTGTCTTAGTCGTAGCTAGGGTTCTGAGGTCTGGTTCTACGCGTATCAATCTGTGTGAACCTTAGTCTAATAGAAAACATTCTTGACACCTTAAGTATTTATCCTATTCATTTTTAGGGTTGTTACCCAAAGAGTTGAGTTAAGTTCCCAAAAGCTATAAGAGAACTAAGTACTCCCTAAGAGTTAAGTTTCAAGTTAAACATAGAGTATGAGTGGAGTTCATTTCTCATAAGTTATAAGGGGACTAAGTACTCCTAAAAGTTTATAAATGTTTTCACATTAAGTTGAAGAGGAACTAATACTTTCAATAGTTTTTTTAGAATGAAAAGGGAACATTGATTCCAAGGGGGCTTTTTAAAGCTAAAAAGGGTTGAACAAATTATCTCAACCCAAGAGGAAAGAGGATATTTTAAAAGCATAATCTAAGTATATTTTAGGAGTAATATTGAGCACTCATGTTGGGACAAAAGTTCATATTAACTCAAGTCTCCATGTTCACCATGTAGCCATCATGGGTATTAACGGATCATACTTTTAAGATGATCACGTGAAAGTATAGGACCGGTCTGACAGCTTGACTTACAGGTTGTATCACCACTTAGGCTCACACTGGTGGTTGTTGGTTAGAGAAACTCCCGCAGCACAACATTTCTTTTATATACAAGTAAAGTTAAGTTTGTTATTACATTTGTGTAACGAACAAAGTTGTTTTATGATTTTAGAAGCTTTGTGTATATCACATATGTTATTAAATTTTTTTACATACATACTTTGAGTTGAGCATAATATTTAGTTGAGTAGAGCGAATGTAAGTTCATCTTATTCCCCTCGGGCTTAACTCGTTGTATATCATTCCAACTCGCATACTCATACATTTACTGATGCCAGTTGGCTTGCATCGTTTTATGATACAGATGCAGGAAACCAGGATCAATATGCAGCACATCATTGATCCCATTGAGCGCTCCAGAATCAGTTGGTGAGCCTCCTAACATTCTGGAGGACATCCTTTTTTATTGCTTTACTATTTAAGTTCATTAGGATGTTGTGGGTTTTGTCTCAACATCCATCTTAGTTAGTTTAGAGGCTTCGTAGACAATTTTAGTTCAATTCTGTAGTCTCTTTTATTTTATAATTTCATATGCTCAAATGTTGATACTTAAGTGTCATTTTAGCCAAGACAGATATCTAAGTTATTTGATGAGAATGCTTTTAATTCTTTATCTGAGATTATTATAGTCTTCCCCTGAGTTAAGTAAGTCAGGCCCAGGGTTCACTCAAGGCCAGAAATGGTTGATAGGTGCCAGCCACGTCTAGGGCATAGGCTTTGGGCGTGACATGACTTACTTCGTCGAGTGACTCTTCATAAAAAAAATTGGCAACTATAAATTCATTTTTGATATCACGCCCCGAGCCCACACCCTAGACGTGGCTGGTATTCGGAAAATATTGTTGGCACCAAGAGAACCCCTGGCATGACTTACTTACTCGGCGGAAGACAACAATCACACTATGAGGATAAAAGAAATTAACTGAACAAAATAGTAATACGATCTGGAATGTTTTAAAAGTTTAATCATTCAAAGTGACCAAAATGGTGACCCAAGTCTTCAACATAAGGAATGAAAACAAAAAGACTAGTGAACTACAAACTCCCTTCAGTCCGTGAAGCCTCTAATAACTGAGCTAGATGTTGGGACATATCCCACAAAATCTTAAAAAACTAAGCTCGAAAAACAAAGAACGGGATGTCCTTCGGAATGCAAGGAGGCTAACCAAGTGACTGCAGAGCGCTCAATTGGATCAGTGGTGCCTTGCGTACTGATCCTTGTTACCTACGTTTGCATCATAAAATGATGCAGCCAATTGACATCAGTACATTGAATGTTCGAGTTTGTGAGTTGGAATTAGAAACACACATAAGCTTGGAAAGGAGTAAGAAAGAACACTTACGCAATCTACTAACTCTTATTCAACATACGCAATTTAAAAGTAATTGCAATATAAAGAAATGCTCACTAAAAACATGTTATAAACTCTAAATGTATACAAGTATACAATAATATCTGAGATATAATTAAAAATAAAAATAACTATGTATGTGAAAATACAATATTGCTGTAAGGGTTTGTCTTACTAACAACCATCACTTAAGTGTTATAGTAATGATACAACGTTACTCGATATACTGTGCCCTGCCATCCAAACCTTGCTATAGTGTCGAACCTAAACTGCCTAATGGATCCACTAAAAACTGTGAAAATGAGTCATCTAAAAAGTATGACCCTTTCTACACATGATGGCTACGTGGTTTTCATGGAAACTTGAGTTAATCTGAAACTCGCATCCCCGCATCGGTGCTCAATACGACTCCCAATATATATATATACTAGATCTTATGTTTTTAAAACATACTGGTTCTATGGTTTGAGATTAGTGTTCAAAACCTTGATTTTATAGCTCTTTTTCCCTGCTTTCTTCATTTCATAAAGCTATTATCTCTATCTGGAAACTAGACCAAAGGCTCTTTAATTGTTTAAATTTAAAAACATTAGTAAACTGTTAGGGATTACTTAGTCCCCTTATAACTCTTGAGAATGAACTCAATTCTTTTGTCCTTCTTAACCTCTAACTTGAGCCTTAAAACAAAGTTTAAATTTTTTTGCTAAAGCCTCTTGGATACTTTAAGAACACAGTTGACTTGCTCCTTAACTTATAGGCTTAACTCTTAACTTTAACTTTCCTTGAATTTAAATATGGATTCAAGGATCATGATCTCATATTTATGGATTATTTCATGATGTTTAGATTTACTTTAGAGTTTTGGAATCAATTAGGAATGATTAGTACATCACTTAGGAACTAGTACAGAGATATAGGGAATAAACGAGTTCTCCAGGGGGTCTAGGTTCTCTAAGAGGCGCGGAGTGCCAGAGCCTGACGGACATAATCTTGTCTGAGGCGCTTTGGCAAGCGCTTCATGCCAAAGAGTGTCAGATAGAGCCTTCTATGAGGGGGTCTGGCAGGCGCGATGCGCAAGGGGTTCTCAGACGGGATATCCGACTTTTCTTCTTTGATTTTAAACTCTAAGACTTCTAAACTCCCGTGGATTTTTCCCCAAACACTTGGTATCACAAAATACTTCATTACCCAATAGTTTAGAATCGCAAAACAGCCTAGAAACATGAATTAACTCAACTAAAACATACTACAACCCCATTCAATTGAGAAATCGATAATTTTTCATAAAAATAATCATTTTTTATCATCCAATATACTCTAACTTGATGGATTGAATCAAATTGGTGTGTGGGTTGAAGAATAAAACACATAAATATCTCACATACCTTTATAGGGATCACCCCCGATGAAATCCACGCAATGATCTTGGCGTTCTTAGACAATTCTTGATCTTCCTCATCTTTTCTCGTTTCTCCCAAGCTCTAAGCGTTCTTTATTTTTCTATATATTATTTTGGACTTGTTTTTAACCCATAATTAACCTAAAAACAAATTAGGAATTACTAGGCTGAAAAGACAACTTTACCCTTACTAAAATCCGGATTGGATTTTCCTCAGCTCAACAACCCAAATTCCTAAAGGCATATCTCCCTCATACCACATCGGATTTTCACAAACTTGGTGGTGTTGGAAAGATCTTTCCAAGTCATTTATAACCATTTAAAGAACTCATCCAAACTCCTTCTTAGCTGTAAGTTATGGCCTTTTTAAACAACGAAAACTCACTTATAAAAGCTGGAAAATTTTCAAATTTCACTACTTATTCCCCTAAATTGATTATTCCTGGTTTCTTAGCTTATTCTTAGTAAGTTCATTTATGAGATGTTACAATATCTCTCCCTTAGGAACATTCCTCATCGAATGACAACTCTTTCACTAAGCTAAGGGTAGTAACATCATTTCAGCACTCAACAAAAACAAAAGCAAGTAATATAATGTGTATATATAGCCTTATAAAGTGCTAAGAAGAGAATTTAATTACTTGATCTACATTTTCTCCGGATTCAAAGAGATGTAGATATCTCTTCTTCATATCCTCCTCATCTTCCTAAGTGGCTTCTTTAACGAATTGATTCCTCTAAAGGACCTTGACTAAAGAAACTTCCTTTGTCCGCAATTTGAGAACTCAACGATCCAAAATGTGAACCAGAACTTCTTCATAGGATAGGTTATACTAAATCCCAAAATTCTCTGTTGGTACTATCATTGAAGGATCATCCAAGTACTTCTTCAACATAGAAATATAGAATACCGGATGAACCGTTTCTAACTCTTGGGGTAGATCAAACTCGTAAGCCACATTTCCCACTCTCTAGGAGATTCAATAAGGTCCAATATACCGGGAACTAAGTTTGACCTTCTTAACAAACCTCATAACACCTTTCATGGGTGACACCTTAAGATACACCAAATCGTCCATCTCAAACTCTAATGGCCTTCTCCTAACATCTGTATAAGCATTTTGGCGAATTTGTGTCGTCTTCATTCTTTCTTGAATTACTATTACCTTCTCCATAGCTTGGTGAAATAGATATGGTCCTATCTACCTTTATTCACCAACTTCAAACCACCCAATATGAGATCTGTATCTTCTACCATAAATATATTCATAAGGATCCATTTTGGATGCTCGAATAATGACTGTTGTTGTAAGCAAACTAAATGAGAGGCATGTGATCATCATAAATCCCTTTGAAATCAATCACACATACTATCAACATATCCTCCAAAGTCTGGATAGTACGTTATTCTTGTCCATCCATTTGAAGAGGAATTATAGTGCTTAAGTTTACCATAGGATCCAAACCTTTCTTGAAAATTTCCAGAATTGTGCAGTTAAATATGCACCTCTATCTTAAATAATGGAGACTGGAACTCCATAAAGTATTATGACTTCTTGAAGGTACAACTTAGAATAATCCTTGGACAAATAGGTAGTCTTCACCGGCAAGAAATGGGTTGACTTTTTCATTTTATCAACAATCACCCAAAAAGAGTCATGCTGCCTTCAGATCTTGGCAAGCTTGATATGAAGTCCATATTAATCATCTCCCTCTTCCATTCCACAAGTTCTATAGTCTGAGACAAACATCTAGGACTTTGGTTCTCTACTTTCACTTGATGACAATTTGAGTACTTTGAAACAAACTCAACTATATCATTCTTCATACTTTCCCACTAATATACCTCTCTCAAATTATAGTAGATATTTGGTGGAATCCAGATGAATGGAATATCAGAACCTATGAGCCTCCTCCATGATCCTCTCTTGGAGTCATTCCACCTTAGGTACACATAATCTTCCTTGGTACTTCAGCACACCATCTCCCTCTTGTTCTAAAGCCAATACTCTTTGCTTATGGATACTTTCCTTCTAATCAAGAAAAATGGTATATTGATCTTGTTTCTCATTCACCTCTGACACTAATGATGACTCAGCCCCATTGGTCACCACTATGCCTCATTCTGTAGAATCCATAAGTCTGACTCCCAGGTGTGCAAGTATGTGCACATCCTTATATAACTTCCTCTTATCTTCTTCAACATGGGCGGTACTACCCATGGAAAATCTTCTTAAGTCATCAACAACCACATTAGCCTTACCTGGGTTGTAAAGAATACTAATATTATAATCCTTGAGTAGTTCCAACCACCTCCTCTATCTGAGATTGAGTTCTTTCTGAGTGAACGCATACTGGATGCTCTTGTAGTCAGTGAATATGTCAACATGAACACCATACAAGTAGGGGCACCATATCTTCAAAGCAAACACTACTGCAGCAAATTCTAAGTCATGAGTTTGATAGTTCTTCTCATAAACCTTCAACTGTTTGGAAGCATATGTTATAACCTTGCCATTCTGCATCAACACAGAGCCAAAGACAACTCGTGATGCATCACAATACGCCACAAAATCTTGAGTTCCCTCTAGTAAGGTCAAAACTAGAGAGGTAGACAATCTCTTTTTAAACTCATGAAAGGCTTTCTCACAAGCTTCAGACCATTAAAACTTGACTGTGCTTGGTCAAAGGAGACGAGATAGATGAGAATCTTTCAACAAATCTCCTATAATAGTCAGTCAAGCCCAAGAAACTCCTTATATCTGTTGGAGATGTGGGTCTAGGCCAACTTTGTACTGCTTCACTCTTCTGAATGTCAACTCTTATCCCTTCACCCGAATCTATGTGGCCCAACAATGCCACATACTTAAGGCAAAACTTACACTTGAAGGTCTACAGAACAAACCTGAGGTGACCAGCATGATATTCTTCATTCCTTGAATAAACCAATATGTCATCAATGAAGACGATGACAAACAAATATAACTAAGGTTTGAAGACTCGGTTCATGATATCCATGAATGTTGCAGGTGTATTCGTCAAACCAATGGATATAACAATAATTCATAACGCACAAACCTTGTTCTAAAAGTTTTCTTAGGAATATCACATTCCCTAACTTTAAATTGATGATAGCCTGATCTAAGGTCAATCTTGGCAAACCAAGAAGCACCTTGAAGTTGATCAAAAAGATTATCTATCCTTGGAAGAGTATATTTATTCTTGATATCACCTTTTTCAATTGGCGTTAGTCTATACACATCCTAAGGGAACCATCCTTCTTTCTTACAAACAAAACCGGAGCACCCCAAGGCGAGACACTTGTTCAAATGAATCCTTTATCTAGAAAATCTGTCAAGTTCTCTCTTAACTCTCTTAACTCTGCAGGTGCCATTTTGTATGGCGGAAAAGAAATAAGATAAGTATTTGGGTTGATGTGTATGTCTAAGTCTATCTCTCTTTCGGGAAGGACTCCTGGAAACTCACTAACTATAGAAATTGATTGAATGGATGGTACCTCAAAACTTATGTCATTTACTCGGACTAAGTGATAGATACACCCCTTGAAATCTAACTTTCCTGCCTTTAGGGATGAAATGAAACGACTCTTAGGCACTGCTGAACAACTACTGCAATATATGATTGGCTCATTTGGAATCTAAAACTTGACAACTCGAGTTCTACAATCTTTTGATGCATCACAGGCATGAAGTAAGTCCATACCTAGAATGACATCAAAATATACCATGTCTAACTCTACTAGATCAGCCATGGTGTTCTTGTGATTGATGAAAATTGGAAAATCACGATAGACTCTTTGTTCTAGAATATACTCCCCAAACAGGTGTAGAAAGACAGAAGGGTTCACTAAGTATTTCAGGAAGAATCTCAAACTGATTTGCAACATAAGGATTTACAAAAGATACACTTGCGTATGCGTCTAACATAACATAAACATCAAAAGTAAAGACTTCGATCGTACTCGTGACAATATCTAGAGAGTTATCTTTCCCTTGGCGGCAAGTGATTGAATAGAGACGGTTCGCCCCTCAGCCAGTACCAGAAGTGGATTTTCTAGGTGAAACCCTATCTGCTGGAGCAATAGATAAAAATTTCGCTCTATTGCCCCATTGCCACCTTCTTGCTTATTGCCAGGACATTCTTTCATGAAATTATCGATCTGACCACACTTGTAATAACCGGTTGAGACTTCACGATATATGTCGTAGTGCTTTTAACACACTTGGCGCAGGTAGGATGCTTACTACCTCCTTGCGCCACACTACCTTTTTAATATGCAGGCCTAGCTCGGGAGTTCTGACCATTATGCTCAACTCTATCTCTGGGGGCAGGTGCACTAGAAGATGATGGTGTATTCCCCTTCTACATAAAAAATTATGGCCTATTCAAACCACTTTTCAATTTCCCAGACTCATTCCCGGTCTTGGCCTTCTTTTTTCTATAGTCCTCTCTATCCCTCAAATTTTCCTCTTCAACTTGTTTCACATAGACCATTAGCCTTGACATGTCCATATGCCAATCAACATTGCAACCCTGCCTTCTTTACTTGAAGCACAACCCAAACCGACAATAAAGAAGCTCATCATTCTCCTCATATTCTTCACCAATCGAGAGCATATCAGGACAGTTGGGTGAACTTCAACCCATACTCACGAACACTCATGGAACCCTGTTTCAAAGTGAGGAACTCCTGTACCTTTGATTCCTTCAGTTTTTTAGGAAGAATCTCCCCAAGAAGGCTTCTTAAAAACAATCCCAACATGGATGTGGTGCGTCCTCAGATGTGACCTCCTTCCATTTGTCAAACTAGGTTCTAGCCATACTGTTAAGTTGATATGCATATAATTCAACCCTCTCAGTATTAACCACATGCATCACCTCAAACACTTTCTTCAATTCTTCCACAAAGTTTTTCAGATTCTCAGTAGTGCTTGATTTGATGAATCTAGGAGTATTCATTCTTAGAAGCTCACTAACCCTACAGGTGTCAGCCCCTTCTTGTCGAGCTCCTTTTTGTTGCCCGACTTTGTTGGTTACTACTTAAATTTGCATCCGGATTGATTCTCAGATTTCATTATTGGTATTCTCTTCTAGGGGTTGCACATCCGGTGCATTAGGTAACTATTGTTCCTCAACATTTCTCCTAACTGGTCGACCTCGGACTCCTCTTCGTGGATGATGATGATCTAAAACATGCTTAGGTTTGACTTAGAGAGAGACTTTTTAGAGATAAACTCTAACGCAAGAAATGAATATGAATAAATGAGATATTTCTAAATGTTGTAGACTCTTAATCATAGATCTGGCGTGCTTCACACTGATGAATAAAAATCTACAGACATGACTTCATAGACTCTCTAGGACTCTTGAACTCTAGGCTCTGATACCAAGTTTTTCAGGCCCCGTTCCTACACCCTGGACGTGGCCGACACATGAACCATTGTTGGCCCCAAGCGAACCCTTAGTCTGGCCTACTTATCAGTGGAAGAAAATAATCACATACAAGGATAAACAAATTTAACTGAACACAATAGTAAAATTATCTAGATTGTTTTAAAAGTTTAAACATTTAAACCGGCCAAAATAGCAACCCAAGTCTTTAACATAAAGAATGAAAATGAAAGGACTACTAAACTACTAACTGTGTATTAGTCTATGAAGCCTCTAATAACTGAGATGAATATTGGGATAGACTCCCATAACATCCTAAAGAACTAAGCTATAAAAATAAATAAAGGGATGTCCTCCGAAATGAGTCTCACAAAGAGAACGCGGAGTGCTCAACTGGATCAACAATACTCTGTGTGCTGATCTTAATTACATGCATCTACATTATAAATGATGCGGGCCAATTCACATTATTAAATTGAATGTACGAGTATGCGAGTTGGAATGCTAAACACACTTAAGCTTGGAAAGGAGTAATAAAGAACACTTACCTTGGCTCTGCTCAACTCATGATCTACTAACTCTTATTCAATATACGTAGTGTAAAAGTAATTGCAATATAAAGAAATATTGACTGAAAACATGCTATAAACTCTGAATATATACAAGTATATAAATAATATCAGAGATGTATGCAAAAATATAAATGATTTATATGAAAATACAATACTTTCGACAACCATCACTTAAGAGCTATAGTGATGATCCAGTGTTACTCGACCCAAGTTGTCCTGCCATCCTAACCTTGATAGAGTATAGGACCTTAAATGGCTAATGGATCCACTAGTAAATTGTGAAAAGGAGTCATCTAAAAAGTATGACCCTTTTCTAGCCTAATGGCTACATGGTTTTCATGGAGACTTGATTTTATCTCAAAGTCGGATAACCACATCGGTGCTCAGTACTACTCCTAAAATACATGTATAATGACTCTTATGTTTTTAAAACATAGTGATTTTGTTGTTTGACACAAGTGCTCAAAACATAACTTTTATAGCTCTCTTGGAAATCATAGTTTCCCTGCTTTACTTGTTTAAATTTCAAAACATTTATACACTCTTATGGATTACTTAGTCTCCTTATTATATTTGAGGATGAACTCAAGTCCATACTCTTGCTTAACTTGTAGCCTGAGCCCTAAAACGAAGTTTAAATTTTTTGTTAAAGACTCTTGGATATTTTAAGAACTCAGTTGACTTTCTCCTTAACTTATAGACTTAACTCTTAACTTCTTTGACTTTGATCTTAAGTTTCCTTGAAATGGATTATAGATTTAAGGATCATGATCACATGTTTATGCATGATCTCATATTGTTTAGATATACTTTAGAGTTTTGGAATCAATTAGGACTGATAGGTACATCACTTAGGAACTAGTACAGAAATATAGGGAAATAACATGGTCTCCAGGGGGTCTTGGCACTTTGAGAGGCGTGGAGCTCCAGAGACTGACGAACACACTCTTGTATGAGGCGCGCAGGCTTGCGCGGTGCGCCAAGGCCAGTCAGACAGAGCCTACCTAAGGGGCTCTTGCAGGCACGGGCTTCCCATGGGTTCTTAGAAGGGATTTTCGATATTTCTTCTCCAATTTTTCAATTGTAAACCTTATAAAATACCATGGATCTTTATTTAAGCACTTGGTATAACTAAATACTTCATTACCCAAAAGTTTTGACTCATAAAAATCCCGGAAACAAGAATCAACTCATCTAGAATATACTACAACCCATTCAATCAAGAAATCAATAATTGTTCATCAAAATTTCAATTTTTATCATCCAATCTACTCTAACATGCTGAATGAATCAAATTGGTGTGTGGGTGGAAGAATACAACACATAAAGATCTTGCATACCTTGATAAGGATCACCCCTACGAAATCCACGTGACGATCATGGTGTTCTTGGACAATTCTTGATCTTCTTCTTCTTTTCTCTTTTCTCCCAAGCCCGAAGAGTTTTTAATTTTTTGAGAACTTATTTGGGACTTGGTTTTACCCCTTATGTAAATCTAAAAGTGAATTAGGAAATACTAGGGTGAAAAGACAACTTTACCATTCCTAAAATCCGAACTGGATTTTCCTTAGCTCAACAATCGAACTTTCGAAAGGCATATCTCTCCCATACGAGATCGGATTTTTGCAAAATTGGCATCGTTAGAAAGATCTTCTCAAGTAATTTCCAACCATATAAAGAACCCATCCAAACTTCTTCTGATATGTAAGTTATGGCCATTTGAAAATAAAAAAAATCACTTTTGAAAGCTAGAAATTTCCAGATTTCCCTACTTATTCCTAAAATTTATTATTCTTGGATTCTTAGCTTATTCTTAGTTAGTTCAAATTATGATTTGTTACATTGTAATATTTATTTTAGCGTGAATTATCAATCTAATTTTTGAATCTTTTATCAATTATACTAGAGAGCAATCATAGGGACTTTCCTCTAGTTTTTCCTTAGCTTTGAAGGACAGAAGAAAATTACTCTTGAGAAACTGGAACTGGGTCCTTGAGAATCTTTAAATTGGAAAATTGTAAGGATGAAATCACCCTTACCTCGTTGATATATGATCAGTTTGGTAACATTTTTTCCCTTTTTATATTGTCTATCTTAAAATTCAATTATTGGTGTATCATTATGTCTATTTTCTTATTTATCTGATGAGTATTGATAATTTATAGATTAGGTGTTATTTAAAAGTGATTTTAATCATTAATTTAAGAATTGTAGTTGCAAATGGAGTTATATGTTTATTTTGTTGGCTTGATTTAGAGAGAGATTTCAGAACTAAAATTATTGATTGAATGCTTATGGGTGGGTTGACTTAGGTTCAACTTGAGAGAGTGAATCCTAAGTCAAATTCCACACATTTAGCTCGAGAGAGTGAATGAATTAAGGTGTGTACTCCTTTTACTTTTCATGCTTGTTGATGTTAGAGAGAAATCACTTGATATTGGGAAAATTGTTCGAGAGAAAAATTAGCTCTACTATAGCCTAGCCTACTCACTAATATATATTTACTAATAGTTGCAATTACATATTTTTCTGTATTAGCCTATTATTGATCACATCCCAAGAACTCGTACCATTATTGTTAATTCTTATTATATGCGACTTTTTGTAGTGGATATGTAAAACAAAAACCCCATTTTGACATTCCTGTCACCCATTAATTTGACTGATGTAATTATTATATAAATTTTATTCTTATGATTTATGTAATCATGTTCATATTTCCAAATTGAATTTAAAACACGTACCACTCCCTATGGGGTTTGACCCCAACTCAAGTAGTTGAATTATGTATTGATTAATGATTGTTGACGCATCGAATTTGATGAAGTGTCTTCGAAACATCAAATTATATTTGTGTGGTATTATTTCATCTCAGATAGGTATGTTATGTTCAATTTTGTTGGGCCTGGTTGAAAGAAAGTCATTACCAAAAGGAATGAGTTGGGATTTCTATTTTGTGTTAATTATTAAATTACTATTAACCTAAATTTTAGGTTAGGGTGGCTGGACCTGAGAGGACATTTAAAAGGTTAGAAAAAAATTTCGGACGAGTACCTTTCGGTAGTAAATGTTGTAATGACCCTAAGGTCATTTTTGCTATTTATTGATCATTTCATCATTCAGTGTTTTCATTAGCAACTGAAAAAATTTATGACTTGCTTGGACTGATAATTCAAATGTCGGGTCATTCATTTTATTTTAGTGATGGTTTCTATGTGTTGGAGCCTTTAAAACATGAATGATTTACTTGAGTAAGAATTTAAAAAACACAACCTAGAACGACACCAACGGTTTAATCATCGATGTAAGGGCCATTTGAGTCTAGGTCATGCTTTGTTCGGTCCCTAAGGCTTAAATTGTGAGTTTGTGCTATTAGTTTTTATTTTAACTTTGAAGTTTTAGTCAAAGTTTGACTTTGCTCAACATTCTTGGTAAGTATGGTTAGACAGGAATTATGTTAGTATGGTAAGCTCCAAAATGATGAGTATGTTCTAGAATGACCTTTTATGCGATTCCCAAGGATTATGGTCTCACTTTTAGTCCTCTTGTGGTTATTGGCTAAAAATGGAGCTTGCATGTGGGTCCCACTTTTCTTCAAGATGAGCTGGAATGAAAGTTTTGTTGGCTCCACTAAGTTTGGAATGAAAACTTTTATTGGCTAGAGTAGATTGTTTATGCATATGGGTTTCTCAATACTGAGCACTTGACAGAGCTCTTTTTAATCATAATCATAGGTTGGTGCAAAAATTATTCTTCTTGTGTTTCCTAGGCACCACATTCACTGAGGCCTACAATTTTTCACATCCACTTTCGTAAATTAAGTATCACGTTCATAATAATCAAGTTGTTTGGTCATCGTTATCACGAGCAAGGCTATGTGTTTTTAAGGGATGTGACCTTTACCCTCCACTTTCTTGGGAGGTAGTTAGTGTTTGTGATGCATGATCTGGGACCCTTTTTACCTCTTTAATTGTGAACACCCGCCCACGTTTGTAGTAGTTTGTTGAGTTAGAGCTAGGGAACTCTAAATTAGGTTATTTGAGTTTTATTGGTTCAAGTTAGTTCGTGGATACACGTTAATGTTGTTGTAGAGGTGTGAAAAGCGTCAATTTGAGATAATTCTCACCAATAGAGGGTTGTTTATGTCTTTTAATGTTAATGTTTGTAGGTTGTTGTTTCACCTTTTTCAGGCTTGTAATTGTGTCCCACATCGGGGAACGAGCTCATGCAGACAATTAGAAACTTTTGAGGGAGTCAACTTCGAAATCACAACACGACTCCCACATTCCCATGTTCACTTGATCTTTTTTCCATTTCAAATGAATGCAAATTATGTGCCTTAACAAGTGTATTAATATTGTGATCAATATTTTTCTACAATGGCAGTTATCGAAGGTTATTTGTAAAGTAGAGTGTATTAAAGTAATTTCATAGCGTGTATATTTAGCTTTAAGAAAGTCTACTATGTACTTGTTCTCATATTCAGCTCTATTACATAATGCTTAACATTCATTGCAAGTGATTTTAATATTTGTGGTGGGTGAGGATTATCTTCCTTATTCTTATATGTTGATTCTGACTTGAGCGTTAGACTAGCTTAGAATTTTTCAATCCTTATTTCAACTTTAGTATCCTTGTCTATTCTTTTTTTAGTGTTTTTATCTCTTTTGGTATATTGAATGCTTTGTAGTATTCGGTGTAATTGGTACCTTAGAATGAGACTTGGTTAAATCTTAGATAATTATGGTTTCTCCTTGGGAGTCTTTCATCTGATTTAAGATTGAAACTTTCATATAGACCTATACCTAAGTTATCCTCTATTTATTTCATTGATTTCTATCACCGTAGGATGGATCTAGTTGTGTTGTACCTTAGGGTGGGTTGATATTATAGAGGAAGACATTCTTTAATTAGACCTTCTTATGATGACAATTATAATCCCTTTAGCTGCTTGATTAGAGATGTTTTTCCTTGTGTTATCGTTGTTGAGTTGGTTAGAGTATTTTTTTTTTGCTCGAGGCCTTGGTAAAGAACCCTCAGTATTCGAGGTTAGTTTATTTGCTCTAGGAGCGAGGTGTTTGGCATTAATATTTTTTCTGATTGTGAACGAGCTTTTTAGATTGGTCATGCATTGGTTCTCAACATAATTTTTAGAAAGAGGTTTTTTGCCTGATTACTTTTAAAACTTATCTTTTTATAGGAGTCTTACTACCTTTACTACTTTATAAATGATCTTAAGGCTTAGAGGCAATAGAGAAATGCGTACACTTTATACTTGATCAGTCAAAGAAAAGCTTACCCTTTCCATACTTTTTTTATTCATTGTTATCTCCTATCAAAGTGATAGAGCAAACAATACTTGGATTGGAACTAGGCAGGTCTATATGGATGTTCCTAAGACCCATGCATTGGTCCATCAGTGTAACCTGTCTAATAGGATGAGGGAGAAACATGGTTCCTACTTCACTACTGAGTTTTATTGCATCACCCACATACATCTCCACTGCCTACTACAAACATTATTGGTTGTTCATTGTACCTATTTGTTGTATTTGGGGTGGTACACGCTTAGTTTGTTGTTATGTACCCAAAGGGTACATAAGGGCCCGGTAAGATTATTTTTTGATTTCTTCCTCACTTGCTTCAGTAAGAAGGGTGGTCCTTTATTTGATGGTAGATACTGCTCACGCCCCCTCCCCCCCCCCCCCACCCCCTCTACTTGACATTTCTTATGTAGGGTTCGTTTGGAATACACTTTTTTAACTTCTGTGATTTGTTTGTGTTTATTTCTATTAGTATGCCTATGGATGTTTATATCCCTTAATTGTGCCTCGTTCTTAAATGGTTGATGGGTTATAGCATCCATCCAGGTTCATCCCTAAATTCCTTCATCTATTTTCCTTTCCTATATACTCCTTGTTTTAGTTGTTTCTTATCATGATATTGTTGTGGTTCCTTTCATTTTCTATGATATATGCTCCTTCCTCACATGTTGTTTATGCTTACTTTGTTTCTGGAGCTCAATTAGACTATGCCTACTGAGGACCTATTGTTTTACTCATGCTACACTTCAATACCCTAAAGATCATAGTACGAGTTCTCCTCGCTGATGATGTGGAGCAGCTCTTGGATTAAGAGACTTTGGTGAGCTCCTGAGTTCAAAGTTGCCTCTCTCTCTGTCCATCTTTCTTGGGCTAGGACAAGTCATTATCTTAACTCAAGATACAACTATATATTTTAGTATTTTAATCATGTTTTAAAAGTTGCTCAAATTCTGTCAAACCTCGGGTCATGGGTTCATTTTTTAATTGTTTTATCCTCCCTCTTTCTTTTGTTCTTATTATTATTGTTTATATTCTTTAAAAAAAATTGTGCAATAGCCCATTACTTCTAGTGTAAGACAATGAGTTCGTCTTACTTAATATGGGACTCATCAGGGACTTGATAGGTGCTATCATGACATGAGATTTGGGTCGGAATAATTAAACAACACTCTTGCTAATGTGGATGGTGTTCGTTGGTCTCAATCATAAGATAGAATAAGCAAAGTGATGCTTCAAAGATTTATTGAAAAATACGATTTATTACCTTTTTCCAGATATGAGTTTCAAATTATCCCCCCACCCCCATACTCTTTCATTCTCTTGAGTCTATGAAATGAAATCGAGCTAAAGTGTCAAGCTTGGAGTTGATATAATCATGTTATATTTTTCCATGATTAGGATGATTTTTGTCAAGATATTTCTCTAATTTGTTAGGTTTAGTTGATTTAAATATAGAATGGTTACTCTTCCTTGGTGAATTATGGTTTAGACATGTGATCAATGCTTTTAATTTTGTTATTATCTATATACATTGCATACTACAAGCTTTGTTTAGAGGAAAGATTGTGCAAAACTAATAATGTAATATTTTGAAATGTAATATTGAATATTTTGAAATGACTAAAGAAGAATATATTTATTTGTGTATCATATAATAATTTGTATATATTTCTTATGCTAACTGTTTTTTTTTTCTTTCAAAAGTATCTTAATTGTAGGATGATAATTAAATCTTCTAAGAACACAAGAAGTTTCGTAGGAATTATAAGTGATTCAAGCCAGTATGCATCTAACTCTATGACATTTATTAGTTCCCCACTTTAATTTATTTTATTTTTTTGTTATGCTCTTAAGAAATATATTATCAACAAAAAGATACTTCAATTGGAGTTTTTAATCGTTAATAGAGTTATATTTATTAATTATAATATTTATATGATCGCTGCAAGACCTAAAAAGTGATTTTATATCTAAAAGCCTCAGGCAAATGTATGGATGTCTAGCTAATAAATGGGTAAGAGTAGATGCCATCATGACCTGATTTTTTGGGTCGCAACAATGAAACACTACTAATATGAATGGTTGTCTTTAGGATCAATCACAAGACAAAATAAGTAATGTAACATGATGATTCATAAATTTATTGAAAACTATGAGTTATTGTCTTTTAGTAAGGCCTGAGATTAAAATCATCCCCCCATACTCTTTCATTCACTTGAGCCTATAAAACGAAATCGAGCTACAATGTCAAGCTTAGAGTTGGTATAATCATGTTACTTTTTTGGATGACTAGGATGATTTCTATGGCGATCTTCCTCTAATTTGTAAGATTTAGTTATATGATATATAGGAAGGTTTCTCTTCCTTGGTGAGTTATTGTTTTAGACATTGAATGTGTTTGGTATGAAGAAAAATGTTTTCCTGAAAAACATGTGGATTTTGACTTATTTTCTCATTTTTTGTTTCGTGAGTAGAAAAGATCTTTTAGTGTTTAATTTATGAATGAAAAATGTTATTGAGAAAATATCTTTAAATTTTTGTTGTAGTAGAAACTAAATTTTAAATTGATTTTTTTAAAAAAACAAACTTAAAGTTTTTTTTTTTTTTTTTTTTTGGGGGGGGGGGGGGGCTTGTTGGAAGGTACTGCGGGTAGAGGTGAAAAAATATATTTTTGAAATTGAAAATATTTTTTAAAAACAAACTTAAATTTTTTTATTTGGGGGGGGGGGGGGGGGGGCTGGAAAGGTCGGGGTGAAAAAATAAAATTTTAAAGTGGAAAATATGTTTTAAACACAAACTTACATTTTTTAGGAATGGGGGGGGGGAGTTAGGGGTTCGAGGATAGGGGTGAAAATTTTAAAGTAGAAAATATTTTTTCAAAACAAATATAATTTTTTTGGCGAGTGGAGGGCGTAGGGGTGAAAAAATAAAATTTTGAAATGTCTATAGAAGTATACATTCATTTGTGTATTAGATGATAATTTGTTATATACTTCTTATGTTAACTCTGTTTTTTTTTTCAAAGTATCTTGAATTGTACGATGACAACTAAATCTTCTTAAAGGAAAAGAAGTTTGGTAGGAAAATTTAGTGTTTTCACACATTGCACGTCTAACTCTGTGACATTTATTAGTGTTCCACTTTAATTTTTTTATGGTGTTGCATGATCATAAAAAAATATCTTATCAGTCAAAATATACTTGGATTGGAGTTTTTGCTCGTTGATAGAATTATAATTATTAATTATAATATTGATGACTTCTGCAAGGCGTAGAATGTAATTTTATATCTACTATTCCCAGTCACATGTATGGATGTCTAGCTAATAAAATGGGTCAAAGTCTAGCAACATGTTCATAGCCTTGTACCAACAATTCGTATGATAAATATGTGCTGCATTATGTTGTCTTAGGAACAGTGATTAATGCAGGTATAGTAACTAATCATATTCTTTCAGGTAAATATGCTTATCTTAATTTCTAATCTCAATTATTAGTATCTTCATCAACATTGAGTATGTTGTGAATTTATGATAACTTCTAAGCTAGAGGCCCATCCAACCAACAGAAACAGGAGAACACAATATGTGTACAAGTCCAAGCCATTCATATAACGAACTAACAAACTACCATAAAATAAACAATTATATAGAAACAACAAAATTGTAGCCCATAAAGCAGTGATGTACACAACAACCATATCTCAACCGACCTCCCATAAGATTGGAAGGTGCAAACAATAATCAATAATACTTGTGATATGGGATGCATATTAATGTTATTCAATAAAACCAATGATGCCCAACAGTAAAAAGTTCCACACAACCATGTATATGCACCTACCTACTGGCATGCTAGGTAGAACCCACATGGATAATCCTCTGCATGTGTGGTGAGACCATAGGACTCAGAATGTTTTAAAGTTAGTACAACTCTCATAAAACAAGTTTTTAAAGAGAAAATGTGTAAAATGAACCTTTTAAAAAAAGATGTGAAAATCACCGTGCTTAATCGGATTGTACCATATAACACGTTAAAATTTGTGTTTATTCAATGCATGTCATCACCAACATCCATACAATAACAGATAAACAACTAGATGTACATTACCAATTCTACCTAGCTCCCGGAGCATAGAAGGCTAACCTTAAATTCAGTTGGTCCTCGACCAAGGCCTCTGTTGGGTTATGGGCCTTTTTTCCTTCCTATGTGGATAAATAAAAGCCCAATTTGGACCAACCCATTTTTGCCCATAGGCCCATTCTTATGAGTCAAATATAAGCCTATTTAGGTCTTATTTTCATATACACAGAGAGTTTCTCAGCAGCCAAAAAGAGAGAAAGAGATCAGTTTTCGCAGTCAAATTTCAGCCCTAACAGCCAACTTCAAATTGCGATTCCTGCTTCGTTTCTTGTTCGATTGAGCTGATTTTTGGATAGAATATTTTATTCATCTCAATATTTGATTAGGAACTTACATAGTTGGATTTGGTGGCCTGCAGCTTCAGTTTTGCTGTCGTGAACAGTAGCTGCGAAATTGGTTATTTTCCTCCTTTAATTCTCTAGATTTGGTGCAATCTTATTTTGTTGTTGCTCGTTATTTGGCACTTGTTTTGTGGACAATTTTGGAGAACAATATTGTAACTCTTGGTGATTATAGTGGAGCTTTTGGTCCCGTGGTTTTTTACTCTTCACGTCGAAGGATTTTCCACGTAAATCTTGGTGTCTTGTGTGATTGGTTTATTATTGCCTTGTTATATTTGTTTGGTTGAATTACTTGCTGCCTTACTATCATATTACTTGTGGTTGTTTGTCTTCTCTTGGTTCAAATCGAGAAGGAAAAGTATAGACTTGGGTATTCTTCCGTTGTTATACTGTCAGACATTCTTTGTTAGTGCCTTGTCTTTCCCAACAAAGTGGTATCAGAGCATTGGTTATTGTTGATTGTCGTTTTGAATGATTGAGGCAAATATGAGCAAAATGGTGTGTTTAAATGGTAGTAACTATCATATTTGGAAAGGCAAGATGAAAGATCTTTTATTTGTCAAGAAGATGCATTTACATGTGTTTGCTTCTAATAAGCCTCAGTCTTTGAATGATGAAGAATGGGAATTTGAGCATCTGCAGGTTTGTGGCTATATTAGACAATGGGTTGAAGATAATGTTAGAAATCATATTGTGAATGAGACACATGCCAAAAGTTTGTGGGACAAGCTCGAGACACTTTATGCTTCGAAGACTGGCAACAACAAGTTGTTCCTATTGAAACAATTAATGAATATCAGGTATAAAGAGGGCACTCCTATTTCTGATCATATTAATGATTTTCAGGGTGTTCTTGACCAGCTGTCCGGAATGGGTGTAAAGTTTGATGATGAGATACAGGGACTTTGGCTTCTTAATACTCTGCCAGACTCTTGGTAAACTCTTCGAGTTTCTTTGACTAATTCTGCTCCTAGTGGTGTTGTAACCATGGAATATACTAAAAGTGGTGTCTTGAATGAAGAAATGAGAAGAGATCTCAAGCCTCATCTTCTTCAGCTTCACACTCCGATGTTTTTGTTACTGAAGATAAGGGAGAAACAAGTCCAGAGGTCAGAATGATAGAGGTAAAAGTAGAAGCAAGTCAAAGTCTACATACAAGAATACTACATGTGACTATTGCCAGAAGAATGGGCATATCATGAAATATTGTTACAAGCACAAGCGAGATATGAGACAACAAAAGAGAGAAGGCGATAATGAAAATCGTGTTGCTGTTGTTGCTAATGATGATCTTCTTGTTTCTTGTGATGCAAATGCCATTAATCTTGTTCGTGATGAGTCTAGCTGGTTTGTGGATTCTGGTACTACTTCTCATGTCACGCCAAAGAAGGAATTATTTTCTTCTTATACTCCAGGTAATTTTGGAACGTTGAAAATGGGCAATAATCATGAAGTTGAAGTTATTGGCATTGGGACAGTTTGTTTGGAAAGTAACAATGGTTCCAAACTAGTTCTCAATAATGTCAAGCATGCTCCAGATGTTCGCTTGAATTTGATTTCTGTGGGATATCTTGATGATGAGGGATATGTTAATTCACTTGGTGTTGGCCAGTGGAAGCTTACTAGAGGTTTGATGGTTGTGGCTCGTGGTGACAAGTTGTCTAACTTGTATGTATTTCAGGGCTCCATGTCCAGAGACTCAGTAAATTTGGTGGAGAATGATACTTCATCAGAGTTATGGCATAGAAGGCTGAGTCATATGAGCGAGAAGGGGATTGATAGTTTGGCTAAGAAAAATTTGCTTTCTAGAGTGAAATAAGCAAAGTTGAAGAAATGTGTTCATTGCTTAGCCAGTAAACAGAAAAGAGTTTTTTTCAGAGTCATCCGCCTTCAAGAAAGCTTGATTTGCTGGAGTTGGTACATTCTGATTTGTGTGGCCATTTTAAGGTAAGATCTCATGGTGGTGGACTTTACTTTGTGACTTTTATTGATGATCATTCTCGCAAACTCTGGGTATTTCCTTTGAAGTCCAAGGATCAAGTACTTGATGTGTTCAAGAGTTTTCAGGCCTTGGTTGAAAGACAAACAGGGAAGACATTGAAATGCATCCGCTCAAATAATGGTGGTGAGTATATTGGTCCTTTTGATAGATATTGCAGAGAGCAGGGTATTAGGCATCAAAAAACTCCTCGAAAGACCCCTCAGTTAAATGTTTTAGCAGAGAGGATGAACAGAACTCTAGTTGAGAGGGTTAGATGTATGCTTTCAGATGCTAAGCTGTCAGATTCCTTTTGGGCAAAAGCACTTAATACTGCTGCTTATGTTATCAATTTATCTCCTGCTGTTGCTTTAGATGGTGATGTCTTTGACAGAGTTTGGACGGGTAAGAATGTTTCTTATGATCATCTTAGAGTATTTGGGTGTAAAGCCTTTATACATGTTCCTAAGGATGAAAGGTCAAAGTTGGATGTTAAAACTAGGAAGTGTATCTTCATTGGTTATGGTCAAGATGAATTTGGCTATCGTTTCTATGATCCTGTTGAGAAGAAACTTGTTAGAAGCCGTGATGTTGTGTTCTTTGAAGACCAAACAATTAAAGATTTTGACAAAGCTGACAAGGCTGATTTTCAGAGTAGTGAGAGCTTAGTTGATGTTGATCCAATTCCTTTGACTATTGCACCGGAAGAAAATCTTCATAATGATGAAAATCAAGTTGATAATGAAGATGGTGATCATGTTCAGAATGATCGGCATAATGTTGTTGATGCTCCAGTGCAAGATGATGTGGTTGTCCAACAACCATTATAGATGCTCCAGAGAGTTCTCTCAAACGATCTAGTAGAGAGAGAATTCCTTCATCTCGTTATTCTCCCAATGAGTATGTACCCTTGACTGACGGGGGAGAACCTGAGAGTCTTGATGAGGCCATGGAAAGTGAAGAAAAATAAAGGTGGTTTGATGCTATGTAAGATGAGATTAAATCCTTGCATGATAATCATACCTTTGATTTGGTTAAGTTACCTAAAGACAGAAAAGCTTTGAAAAACAGGTGGGTTTTTCGGGTGAAACATGAAGATGGTAATCCAGTTCCACGGTACAAAGCTAGATTAGTTGTCAAGGGATTTAATCAGAAAATGGGAGTTGATTTTGATGAGATATTCTCTCCAGTTGTGAAGATGTCATCCATTCGTGTGGTTCTAGGCTTGGCTGCAAGTCTAGATTTAGAGGTTGAGCAAATGTATTTTAAAACTGCTTTCCTCCATGGTGACTTAGATGAAGAATTTATATGAAGCAACCGGAATGTTTTGAAGTCAAGGGTAAAGAGAATTATGTTTGCAAATTGAAGAAGAGCTTGTATGGTTTGAATCAAGCTCCCAGGCAGTGGTACAGGAAGTTTGGTTCTTTTATGAGTCAGCAGGGCTTCAAGAAGACTTCTTCAGACCATTGTGTTTTTGTGCAAAAGTTCTCCGATGGTGACTTTATTATTGTGTTGCTTTATGTTGATGACATGCTTGTTGTTGGTCATAATACTTGCAGGATTCAGAAGTTGAAGCAAGAGTTGAGTAAGTCTTTTGCTATGAAAGACTTAGGACCAGCAAGGCAGATTCTTCGCATGCAGATTGTCCGTGATAGAAAGGCCAAGAAATTGGTATTATCACAAGAGAAGTACATTCAGAAAGTACTTCGCAGATTCAGCATGGACAAAGCTAAGGTTGTCAGTACACCTTTAGCTATGCACTTCAAATTGAGCACGAAACAGTGTCCTTCTAGTTATGATGAGAAGGAAGATATGAAGAAAGTCCCTTATGCTTCAGCTGTTGGTAGTTTGATGTATGCGATGGTTTGTACAAGACCGGATATTGCTCACGCTGTTGGAGTTGTTAGTCATTTTCTTTCTAATCCGGGAAGAGAACATTGGAATGCTGTGAAGTGGGTTATGAGATATCTCTGTGGCACTTCTAGTCTGAGTTTGTGTTTTGGTACAGGGAAGCCAATTCTTTGTGGTTATACTGATTCAGACATGGTTAGTGATGTTGATACTCGCAAGTCTACTTCAGGGTACTTGGTTACTTTTGCAGGAGGAGCTGTGTCTTGGCAATCTAGGTTGCAAAAATGTGTTGTTCTATCTACTACAGAAGCTGAGCTTATTGTTGTCGTTGAAGCTTGTAAAGAATTGCTTTGGATGAAAAGATTCCTGGGGGAACTTGGTTGTGCTCAAGAGAGGTATGTGCTTTATTTTGACAGTCAAAGTGCTATACATCTTGGCAAGAATTCTACGTTCCATGGTCTGTCTAAACACATTGATGTGAGATACCATTGGATTCGAGATGTGTTGGATTCTAAGTTGCTTGAGCTTGAAAAGATTCATACATATGACAATGGTTCCGATATGATGACTAAAGCTTTGCCAAGAGGGAAGTTTGAAGATTGTTGCATAGTCGCCGGGATGGCGGTCTCCTCCATATAGTCGTAAGGGGGAGAATTGTTGGGTTATGGGCCTTTTTCCCTTCCTATGTGGATAAATAAAAGCCCAATTCGGACCAACCCATTTTTGCCCATAGGCCCATTCTTATGAGTCAAATATAAGCCTATTTAGGCCTTATTTTCATAACACAGAGAGTTTCTCAGCAGCCAAAAAGAGAGAAAGAGAGCAGTTTTCGCAGTCAAATTTCAGCCCTAACAGCCAACTTCAAATTGCGATTCCCGCTTCGTTTCTTGTCCGATTGAGCTGATTTTTGGAAAGCATATTTTATTCATCTCAATCGTTGATTAGGAACTGACAGAGTTGGATTTGGTGGCCTGCAGCTTCAGTTTTGCTGTCGTGAACAGTAGCTGCGAAATTGGTGATTTGCTCCTTTAATTCTCTAGATTTGGTGCAATCTTATTTTGTTGTTGCTCGTTGTTTGGTACTTGTTTTGTGGCCAATTTTGGAGAACAATATTGTAACTCTTGGTGATTATAGTGGAGCTTTTGGTCTCGTGGTTTTTTACTCTTCACATCAAAGGATTTTCCACGTAAATCTTGGTGTCTTGTGTGATTGGTTTATTATTGCCTTGTTATATTTGTGTGGTTGAATTACTTGCTGTCTTACTATCATATTGTTTGTGGTTGTTTGTCTTCTCTTGGTTCAAATCGAGAAGGGAAAGTATAGACTTGGGTATTCTTCCGCTGTTATCCTGTCAGGCATTCTTTGTTAGTGCCTTGTCTTTCCCAACAGCCTCAAGCCCAACAAATATGCCAACATAGGCAATAATAACAACATAAAATAATCACTATAACTCAGTAAACGAGGGAACTTATAATGACTCATATCAGTACCCACAAATTTTTATGACTCTAATTTTTCACCATTGGTCTCCCTGAACGATTGGAAAGGGTCATTGAAATTTAGCTATACAAGATACTTTTAACTCTTATGGAATGGAAAACAAAAAATCTGTCTTGTAATCAGTAACCCTATTATTTGTGGAATTCGATCTCAAAATTGTTTGGACTAATATATTTAATATACCATCATTAAGCATTCTTTTGTATTGATTTTCTTGTTAGTGATCCAAATGAATGATCCCAAGACAATGGAGATCTTCACTAGTAACTAGTGCCATAAATTTATTGGTAACAAAACTACACTATCATAAACTCCATAGCCTCCACTAGAAATGAAAGGTAATATTGTGTACAATTGACCCTTGCAAGGATGTTTCCCATAATCCACTCATAGATATAAATGCACAGAATTAGAATGAAATTGTATGTTTATTAACAAAGTAGATCGTGCTAACCTAACTCCTAGAAAATAGGAACTGATAAACTTACATGACCTTTACTAACTTAATAATAAACATTAAAAACTTAAAGCCTAAATTGACTGAACATGACTTATCCATATTTACCACAATGGCATGTGCTCTGTTATGCCCCCCTCAAGTTAGGTGTAAAGCGAAAACACCTAACTTGGGAAGCATCCATAGGAAGGCTGCCTTAGAGAATGGTTTTGGTGAGCAGATCTTCAATTTGATCAGTAAAGTGAATGTGGATAACTCAGACCAGACCATTTCAGACATGGTGGCGAACAAAGTAAAGATAAAACCTCGTGGTGCTTCAATTTTTATTTATGATTGACCGGTTTTAAGCACTGTATGTGACCCCCAAGGTAATCACAAATCATTATTGGAGCATCAGAGAGACGGAGCAATCAAGTGATCCAGTTCGTTTTAAACAAGGTACATGCAACATGTCATGCCTCAAGCCTACACCGTGGACGTGGCCGGCACTCAAAGTCTATTGCTGGCCTCGAACAAACCCTCGACCTGGCTTACCTACTCAGCGGAATACTTAAACACAATAGAAATAACTTAAAGAAGAATTAAAAGTAATACTTAGATAAAATGGAAAATAAGTCTTAATCACTTACAAGTGAAATGAAAACACTAAAGAAACTAACACTATCTATTAATCCTCTAAAATAAATAGGGATGTTGGAACTGAACTCTAATCATCCTAAACTGAAAAAATAATAATGATAAAGATGTCCTCAAGAATGAAAGGAGGCTCACAAACTAACTCTTAGTTGGTCACTGGATCAACGGTACGCCGGATGTTGATCCTATTTACATGCGTCTACATCATATGATAATGCAGGCCAACTGCTATTAGTACATTAAATATACGATTATGCGATTTAGAATGCTAAAATGATTTAAGCTTGAAAAGACTAAGAAGGAACACAAATCTTGGTTCTACTCAACTCATGGATACTGAACTCAATATAAAGCATTAAATAAAACACACACACACACACACACACAACATATATATATATATATATATATATATATATATATATATATATATATATATATATATATATATATATATATACATAAAACTTATAAAGCAACCGAAAAGAATCTTAGTTCATTATGATGAAGGAATAACAAACTTAACTTTCCTCATTTAATGTAATATAACTTCTGTGGTAGATTCTGTAATTGAGGGTCATCACTATTAGCCTAAGTGATGATATAACATTGTACCTCGCTCTGTTGAGGACCATCTTATACCTTGCCATCGGTATAGGACATTACATAACTTAGTGGATCCACTAGATTCATTTAAGTGATCATCTAATAATATGAATTTTTAATGTCATGATAGCTACATGGTATATGGACAGTTGAGTTATTATGAACTAACATGCATTATCGGTGCTCAATACTACTCCTTATTATATGCTAAGCTTATATGTTTTAAAAACAACTTCTTTCTCTAGGTTGAGATAACTTCTCAACACTTAGCTTTCTAAACTCTATTGGAATCAATGTTCCCTTTACTTCCTCAAATATCTTTTGGAAAATCTTAGTTTCCCCTAATCTTAAATGTGAAAAATATTTATGAACTCTTAGGGAATACTTAGTAGTCTTATAGCCTTTTAGAAATGAACTCAACTTTTTACTCTTTATTTAGCTTGAAATTTGACTGTTAAAACAACTCTTTGGTAACATTCCCTTATAACTTTTTGATAAGTGAACTCAAACTTTACTTGTTACCTAACTTGAAACTTGAGTCTTAAAACAAAGTTAAAACGTTGTTAATGACCCTTGAAAACTTTTAATAAATTTGCTCTAACTTGTTTCTTAGCTTCTAGACTTGACTCTTAACTTCTTTGACTTTGATCTTAACTTTCCTTGAATTGGATTATGAATTCAAGGTTCATGATCTCATGTTTGTGGATGATTTTATGATTTTTAGAAGTACCTTAGAGTATTGAAATCAACAAAGAAACATGGGTACATTACTTAGGAACTAGTACGTAATGGTGGTGAAAGAATTTAGTGAACTGGTGTCCTTGGCGCTCAGAGTGGTGTCCCCAACTTCATAGGCCAAGTTGGGGTGCTCTGGCTGGTGTGGCGACCTATGTCCCTACGGAGAGAGATTGACCTTTGGGGATATGGGAGTTGGTGCCCCAACCTCTGTACCCAGGTGTTCTCGACTTTTCTCCTTCATTTTTTATCTCTAAACCCTCTAAACTTCCATGGTTCTTTCCCCAAAAACTTAGGATCATTAGTACACTCAATAAACAATATATTTAACTCAAAAAACAACAAGGAAACACTATGGAAATCAATACTAGGCATTCAACAACCTAACCAATAAGAATTCAAAAATGTTCTTCAAGAACTACACATATTAACTTGTAAATAACTAACCAATCACTGAATTGAAACAAGTTTGGTGTGTAGATAAACTGAACAAACACTAAATGATCTCACATACCTTTATAGGGATCACTGCCTAAGAATTCCACTCGCATAGCTTGACGTTCTTGGCAAATCCTGACCTTCTCTCTACTATCCTCTTCTTTTATCTCTTTTCCGAGCCCTTAGCCTAAATCTTATTTTTCCAAAATAAACTAAATTTAATTTTTACCCCAATAAATTCCTAAAAGAAAATTAATTAATAAGGTAAGGAAAAGAAAATTTTTCCCTCCCCAAATCCGGATTGGAGTTTCCTTAATCCAACAACCTAACTTTCGGAATGCATATCACACTCATACTATATCAAAATTGTGCAACCTTTGCGGTGTTGGAAAGATTAGTTCAAGGGTTTTACAACCATATTTGGAATAACTCCTAACTCATCCTGAGCTAGGAGGTATGGTAGTTTCAAAATAACCAAAACTCACTTTCCTAACTTATACAATTTCTAGATTTTTCTTTATCTTTCCAAAAATAAATATTTCCAAATTTTAACCTTTTTTCTAGTTGTTCTAGTTGCGAGATGTTAAAATATCTCCCCCTTGAGAACATTTATCCACGAATAACGTTACTCTTACTAGACTTAAGGTAGCAACATCAAGTTGAAACACCCATTCAAAAATACAACCAAACAACATGTTTACTCGATATTAGATAGTACTAAGAGGAAAATTAGTACCTTCGTCTTCATTTTCTCCGAATTCAAAAAGATGTCGATATCTATTATTCATGTTCTCCTCATCTTCCCCAATAGTTTCTTCAACATATTGGTTCCTCCAAAGGACCTTGACCGATGCTACCTCTTTTGTTCTCAACTTTCAAACTTGGCGATCTAGGATTTGCAACGGAATCTCCTTATAGGACACGTTATCTTTGATCTCAATATTCTTAATTGGAATTATCATTGAAGGATCACCAATTCAATTCTTCAACATGGAGAAGTGAAACACTGGATGCACTGTTGCTAACTCTTTGGGTAACTCCAACTCATAAGCTATAATTTCAATCCCCTTGGTTATACGATATGGTCTAATATACCGGGGACTGAGTTTCCCCTTCTTACAAAACCTGATTAAACCCTTCATGAGTGAAACTTTCAAATATAACCAATCATTAACGTCGAAATATAATGGCATTTTCCTAACATGAGTGTAAGATTTTTGACGAGTTTGTGCCGTTTTCAACCTCGGTTAAATCACTTTCACATTCTCCAGAACTAGATGAAAGACATTTGGTCCTATAAGGCCTGATCTCGAACATCAAACCATCCAATAGGAGATCTGCATTTTCACCCATAGAGAGCTTCCTATGGAGCCATTGGATGCTACAGTGGTAACTATTGTTGTAAGCAAACTCAATGAGAGGTAGGTGACCATCCAAATTTCCCTTGAAATTAATCAAACAAGCCCTCAACATATCTTCTATGGTCTGGATAGTACGCTCTACTTGACCTTCAATCTAAGGATAGAAGGCAATACGTAAGTTCACTTTCAAATTCAAACCTTTATGAAAAGATTTCAAAAATTGTGCAGTAAATTTTGCACCTCCTTCTAAAATAATGAAGACTGGAACTCCATGAAGCCTAACCACTTCTTTAATGTACAACTTAGCATAATCCTATGTCGAATGGGTAGTCTTTACCAGCAAACCACTTCTTGAATGCACAACTAAGCATAATCCTTTGTGAAATGGGTAGTCTTTACCTGCAAAAAGTGAGTTGATTTTGTCATTCTATCGACAATCACCCAAATAGACTCATGATACATGTGAGACCTTGGTAACCCTGTGAGGAAGTCCATATTAATCATCTCTTAAATCTATTCCATAAGATTTTTATTTTGAGTCAATCCTCCAGTCCTTTGATGCTCTACTTTAACTTGTTGACAATTTAGGCACTTGGCAACACACTCAGCAATGCCCTTCTTCATACCTTCCCACAAATATACTTCTCACAAATCGCGGTACATCTTTGTGGAACCCAGATGAATGGATTATTTAGATCTATGAGCTTCTTCTATGATCCAATCTTAGAGTCAATCCACCATAGGCACACACAAACTACCTTGATATATCTCAATACACCATCTCACCCCTGTTCAAAAGCTAATACCTTTTGCTTATGAACATTTTCCTTCTGTTAAAGAAAAATAGGACCTTGGTCTTACTTTTCTTTAAATTTTGACACTAACGACTATTTCACCACTATTCCTCGTTATTGGGAATCAATTAGTCAAACTCCAAAGCATGCCAGTCTATGCTCATCTTTGCTAGTTTTGTCTTCTCTTCTTCAAGATAAGAGGACAACCAATAGACAACTTGTTTAAGGCATCAGCACCCACATTAGCTGTACATGGGTGGTAATGAATGCTCATGTCATAATCCTTGAACAATTCTAACTATCTAATTTGTTAGAGATTAAGATCTTTATAAGTGAATACATATTGTACGCTCTAATGATTTTTGAATATATCAACATGAGTGCCATACAAATAGTGACGCCATATTTTTAAGGAAAAAATTACAGCAGCCAACTCTATGTCATGGGTTGGATAATTCTTCTCATGAACATTCAATTTTCTGGAGGCATAAGTTATAACTTTGAAATTCTGAATTAGAACAAAACCCAAAACCAGCACTTAATGCATCATAGTACACCACAAAACCTTGATTACCCTCTGGTAAGTTCAAAACTTGGGCAGTAATCAACCTCTTTTTCAATTCTTGGAAGTTTTTTCACAAGCTTCCGACCATTGAAACTTAACTATCTTCTGAGTGAACTTGGTCAAAGGAGATGAAATAGACAAAAATCCCTCAAAAACATTATATAGTAGCCATCCAACCCTAGAAACTCTATATATCAGCTGGAGACGTGGTTCTAGGCCAATTCTGAACTACTTCAATCTTTTTGGTACCATTCCTAATTCCATCACTGGAAACTATGTGTCTCAAGAATGCCACAGACTTAAGCCAAAAACTCATATTTTGAGAACTTAACATATAAATCCTTAGCTTTCAAAGTCTGAAGGAATATTCTAAGGTGACTAGCATGATCTTCTTCATTAATTGAATTGATTAGTATGTCATCAGTGAAGATTATAAAAAAAATATATCTAGATAAGCTTAGAATACTCTATTCATCAAATCCATGAATGTTGCAAGAACGTTGGTCAACCCAAATAACATTATTAAAAGCTCATAGTGCCCATATATGGTTCTGAATGTTGTCTTTGGAGTATCACATTCCCTAACTTTAAACTTATGGTAGCCTGATCTCATATATTAATTTTTGACAGGCAAGAAGAATCCTGAAGCTAGTCAAAAAGATCATCAATTCTTGGAAGAGGATATTTATTCTTTATGGTAACCTTGTTCAATTGGAGACAATCCATATACATCATAAGGGAACAATCTTTCTTTCTCACAAATGAGATCAGAGCGTCCAAGGTTAGACACTTGGTCGAATGAAACCCTTATCATTCGCTAGAATTTATTCCCCAATAGGTGTAGAAACATACAATAATTCATAAAGTTTTCAGGGAGAATATCGAATTTATTTACAACATATTAGGTTACAAAAGATAAACTTGCACATGGGTCTGCAAAGAATAAATTTCAAAAGGAAAAACTTTGATCATACCAGTGTCAACATCTGGAGAGTTCTCTTGCTCTTGGCGATTCATGATTGCATAGAGGTTATTTGCTCCTCAACTAGTACCGAAAGTAGCTAATCATGGTGCAGCCCTTTCTGGTGGATCAGCTGATGAAGATAGGGCTCTATTGCCCACATTTCTACAAACCCGCTTAATTTTAGGATAATATTTCATCAAGTGACCCTCTTGACCACACTTGTAGTAACTTGTCTTCCCATCATGAGACTTACCTGAGTGGTTCCTACAACACCTAGAACATACAGGAGCCCAACTACCTCCTTGTGGCACAATTTTTTGAGACTGTGTTGGCCTAGTTCTGAAGTTTTGTGAATTCTATCCATGATGCTAACCTTTGTTACTAGGTGAAGGTGCACTAGTAGATGACGGTACATGTCCCTTTTTCTTCTAAATGGATGGACAATTCGCATTACCCTTTTGCATCCTAGACTTAGTCATTGTCTTGGATTTATTATTCCTAAACTTTTGTTTGTTCCTATACTTCTTTTCCTCAACCTGCTCCACATACACCATCAACCTTGATATCTGCATGTCGCATAGGAGCATTGCTGCTCTACCCTCTCTAATTGATAAACGACCCAATCTAGCAACAAACAAACTCATTATACTCCTTATGTCCTTAACCATTTAAGGAGCATAACGAGGTAGTTGGGTGAACTCCAACCCATAATCATACACACTGATAGAATCCTGCTTAAGTGTATAAAATTCCGTTACCTTAGACTCTTTCAATTCTCGGGGAAAGAAACGCCACAAAAAGGCTTCTTCAAAACAAGCCCAACGCGGATGTGGTGCATCCTAATCTCTACCCTCTTTCAACTTATCAAACCAGGTCCTAGCAACATTTTTCAATTTATATGTTTCTAGATCAACTCTCTTAGTATCCTCAATGTGCATGACATTGAACACCTTCTTAAGTTCCTCACTAAACTCTTCAGATCCTCAATAGTGTTGAACCGGTGAAATGGAGGGTTCATCCTCAAGAACTCACGAATCCTTGAAGTGTCGCCCTCTTCTTGTCTAGATCATCATTCTTGTGTGACTTGGTTAATCACAACTTCGCTTTAACATCCTGGTAGCCTCGCAGAATTCCCAATTGGTAACTTTCCCCTAAGGTTGTACTGCAGATGCATTAGGTAACTCAGGTTCCCCTATGTTCCTCCTAGTCGGACTACCTCCTGCTGCTCTTCGTGCAGGCATGGTTATCTGAAACACGCACAAGAACAAATTAGAGAGAAACTTTTTGCAATAAACTCCAAGACACGAAAGGAATATAAAAAAAGTGAGAAATTTCCTAAATGTTGTTGCCTCCCAATTATAGATGTGGCACACTTCACATCTATAACAAGGACTCTACGGACACGACATCATAGACTCCCCAAGACACTTGAACTATATGCTCTGATATGAAGTTTACCATGCCCCAATCCTATACCCTAGACCTGATCGGCACTCGAAAATTATTTATGGCCACGAGTGGACCCTTGGCCTGGCTTACTTACTAATAGAAAGACTTAAACACAAGAGGAATAACTCAAGGAGTAATTAAAAGCAATAGTTACCCAAAATGGCAACTTAATTCTTAATCATTTACAAGTGAAATTAACAGACTAAAAAAAATAGTGTTTGTCTATGAAGACTCTAAAATAAAGAGGGTTGTTGGGACAGGCCCCAAATCATCCTAATAACTGAAAACAAAAAACAATAACTAAATGATAAAGATGTCCTCCAGAATGAAAAGGGTTTCACCAACTGACTCTGAGATGCTCATTAGATCAACAGTATACCGAATGTTGATCCTACGTGCGTGTGCATCATAAGACAATGTAGACCAACTGGCATCAGTACATTGAATGTACGAGTATGCGAGTTGGAATGATAAAATTACATAAGCTTGAAAAGAGTAAGAAATACCACTTACCTTGGCTCTGCTCAAATGATGTATACTCAACTTAGTATAAAACAGTAAAACACATACGGTAAATAAACTTTTACCTAACGCTGACCATACTATGCATTGTCGTTGATATAGGACCTTACTTCACTTATTGGATCCACTAGATTAACTTAACTAATCATTCCTCTAAAATATATGATTTTTTCACGCCCATTATGGCTACCTGGTTTATGGAGACATGATTTATTATGAACCTGCATCCCCATATCGGTGCTCAATACTACTCCCAAAAATATGCTTAGCTCATGTATTTTTAAAACAACTTTTTCTCTAGGTTGAGATAATTGTTCAACACTTAACTTTATAAGCTCTGTTGGAATCAATGTTCCCTTTACTTGCTCAAATGTCTTTTGGAAGATCTTTGTTTCCACTTTTCTTACATGTGAAAAATCTTTATAAACTCTTACAAAATACTTAGTTCCCTTATAGATTTTGATAAATGAACTTAACTTTTTACTCATTACTTAGTTTGAAACATGAGTCTTAAAACAACTCTTAGGGAATATGTAGTTCCCAAATAACTTTTTGAGATATGAACTGAACTCTTCACTTATTACTTAACTTGAAACTTAAGTCTGAAAACAACGTTAAAACATTGTTGAAGACCCTTCAAAAATTATAAGAACTTTTCTCTCACTTGCTTCTTAACTATAAATTTCTTTGACTTTGATATTAACTTTCCTTTAATTGGATTATGGATTCAAGGTTCATGATCTCATGTTTATGAATGATTCATGATGTTTAGATGTACCATAGAGTGTTGGACTCAACTAAAAATCATGGGTACATCACTTAGGAACTAGTACGAAAATCTAGGGAAAGAATTACGTGAACTAGCGTCCTTGGCTATCTCAAAGGCGTTGGGAGCCACGCCCCAAACTTCAGAGGCAAATTTTGGGCGCTCTTGCTGGAGCAGTTCCTCAAGGACCTACGGACAGATATTGTCATTGGGGTCTATGGGAGGCGTGGCGACCCAACCCTTGTACCCAGGTGTTCTCGACTTTTCTACTTCGTTTTTCATCTTGAAACTCTCAAATTTTCATGGTTCTTTCCCCAAACACATAGGATCATTAGTACCATCAACACACAATAGATTTAACTCGCAAAAAACCCAGAAATACAAATCAAATCAACAATAGGCATTCAACAACTCAACCAACAAAAAATTCAACAATGTTCTTTCACTTAGGATTGAAACAAGTTTGGTGTGCGGACTTACCTAACACTAAATGATCTCACATACCTTTATAGGGATAAAACCGACGAATTTCACTCGCAAAGTTTGACATTCTTAGTGAGTCCTTGACTTTTCTATTCCATTCTCTTCTTTTCTCTCTTCTCCAAGCCATAAGCGTAATGCTTATTTTTCCAAACTTAACTAAATTTTAGTTTTTCACCTAAATAAATCTTAAAAATGAGTAACTTAAATTAATTAAGGAAAATACAATTTTGTCCTTTCAAAATCCGGATTGGACTTTCCTTAATCCAATAGCCCAACTTCTGGAAGACATATCTCACTCATACAATATAGAAATCGTGCAAACTTAGCGGAGTTGGAAATATTATTTTTATGGATTTCTAACCATATACTCATCCTAAGCTAGGAGCTATGGTCGTTTTGAAATAACCAAAACTCACTTTCCTAACATACACAATTTCCAGATTTTTCTTATTGTTTCCAAAAATAAATATTTCCAGATTTTAACCTCTTTTTTAGTCATTTATAGTTGTGAGATGCTAAACAACAGCCCGATACTCAGCCTCAATGGAGGAACCAGAGACATTAGGTTGCTTATGAGAAGACCAGGAAATAAGAGTCAAGCCGCGAAAACAATTTAACCAGAGATGGAGCGGCTATCATTGGTATCACCTGCCCAATCGGCATCCGCATAAGCATAGAAATTAGTAGTCTGTTGCAGAGATAAATGAATACCATGGTGAGATGTTTCTTAAGATACCGAAGGATGCATTTAACTGCCTTCCAGTGAACAACAGAGGGATGGGTTTTGAACTAAGTGAGTGTGTTTACTGAATATGTGATGCGAAGCCTTGTAAAAGAAAGGTATTGAAGCTTTCTAATAGTTCTAGTGACGTACTCTTTAGAGACTAAATGCCTTTGCAGTCATGCATTTGAGTGTCATGTATCACTTCAATGCCAAAGAAACAGTGCAGTAAGACATGATATTTAAGAGAAATTCTTTGGAAAGAGAGGTAATGGCTTGTTGAAGGAGTGTTTCGTTTCTGCCTATTCGTATGATCTCATCCACATATATAAGTATATCTATAATTACACCCAAATTATGCAGAACAAAAACATAATTATCAAACTCAGACATCTTGAGCCCTATCTAGATCAAAGAATAAGTGAGTGCATCATATAAGGTTTGGGAGTCTTTTGGAGATAACAGACTTGTCAGGATATATTGAATTTTCATATCCGGGTGGTTGAGTCATATCAGTCATCCTGAAGCGTCCCGTGAAGAAAAGCAATATTGACATCGATTTGCTGCAGTGACCAATTGTTCTATACAAAAAGGGTGAGAACAGTCCAAATATTAGTCGGTTAACCACTAAACTATAATTTTTATAAATATCAACCCCGGCCGTTTGGGTGAACCATTTTGCAACCAAATACGTTTTGTACCTCTCAATGGATCCATCAGACTTAGATTTAATTCGAAAACAACCATTTACAAGGAAAAACATTCCTAGTAGGGTCTAGCGAAACCAACTCCCAAGTATGATTCTTTATCAGGGCATCAAACTCGAGCTGCATAGCATCTCTCCAATATGGTAACTTTTGTTCTTGTTTTTGTGTGACAGGTAGAATTGTTACAGTTTGGGCTATGTGGCAGTGTAGTTAACAATTTTGCACATTTTGACTATGTTGTTTTGCGACCTTGTTAATGCACGATTGTGATCGATTGGTGGAATTGGAGCTACTGGTGCAGTCTGGGGAGGAAAAGTGAGACTGCAACTGTGCACACCCCAGTGAGAAGTGAGGGATAGGGTCGGTATATGGGGTGATTGTTGGGTTATGGGCATTTTTCCCTTCCTATGTGGATAAATAAAAGCCCAATTTGGACCAACCCATTTTTGCTCATAGGCCCATTGTTATGAGGCAAATATAAGCCTATTTAGGTCTTATTTTCATATACAAAAAGAGTTTTTTCGGCAGCCAAAAAGAGAGAAAAAGAGAGCAGTTTTCGCAGTCAAATTTCAGCCCTAACAGTCAACTTCAAATTGCGATTCCCGCTTCGTTTCCTGTCCGATTGAGCTGATTTTTGGACAGCATATTATCTTCATCTCAACCTTTGATTAGGAATTTACAGAGTTGGATTTTGTAGCCTGCAGCTTCAGTTTTGCTGTCGTGAACAGTAGCTGCAAAATTGGTGATTTTGCTCCTTTAATTCTCTAGATTGGTGCAATCTTATTTTGTTGTTGCTCGTTGTTTGGCACTTGTTTTATGGAAAATTTTAGAGAAAAATATTGTAACTCTTGGTGATTATAGTGGAGCTTTTGGTCCCGTGGTTTTTTACTCTTCACATAGAAGGGTTTTCCACGTAAATCTTGGTGTCTTGTGTGATTTGTTTATTATTGCCTTGTTATATTTGTTTGGTTGAATTACTTGCTGCCTTACTATCATATTGCTTGTGGTTGTTTTTCTTCTCTTGGTTCAAATCAAAAAGGGAAAGTATAGACTTGGGTATTCTTCCGTTGTTATCCTGTCAGACATTTTTGTTAGTGCTTTGTCTTTCCCAACAAAGTGGTATCAGAGCATTGGTTATTGTTGATTGTCGTTTTGAATGATGGAGGCAAATATGAGCAAAATGGTGTGTTTAACTGGTAGTAACTATCATATTTGGAAAGGCAAGATGAAAGATCTTCTATTTGTCAAGAAGATGCATTTACCTGTGTTTGCTTCTAATAAGCCTCAGTCTTTGAATGATGAAGAATGGGAATTTGAGCATCTGCAGGTTTGTGGATATATTAGACAATGGGTTGAAGATAATGTTAGAAATCATATTGTGAATGAGACACATGCCAAAAGTTTGTGGGACAAGCTCTAGACACTTTGTGCTTCGAAGACTGGCAACAACAAGTTGTTCCTATTGAAACAATTAATGAATATCAGGTATAAAGAGGGCACTCCAATTTCTGATCATATTAATGATTTTCAGGGTGTTCTTGACCAGCTGTCCGGAATGGGTGTAAAGTTTGATGATGAGATACAGGGACTTTGGCTTCTTAATACTCTGCCAAACTCTTGGGAAACTCTTCGAGTTTCTTTGACTAATTCTGCTCCCAGTGGTGTTGTAACCATGGAATATACTAAGAGTGGTGTCTTGAATGAAGAAATAAGAAGAAGATCTCAAGCCTCATCTTCTTCAGCTTCACACTCCGATGTTTTGGTTACTGAAGATAGGGGGAGAAACAAGTCCAGAGGTCAGAATGATAGAGGTAAAAGTAGAAGCAAGTCAAAGTCAAAATACAAGAATATTACATGTGACTATTGCCACAAGAATGGACATATCATAAAATATTGTTACAAGCACAAGAGAGATATGAGACAACAAAAGAGAGAAGGCGATAATAAAAATTGTGTTTCTGTTGTTGCTAATGATGATCTTCTTGTTTATAGTGATGCAAATGCCATTAATCTTGTCCGTGATGAGTCTAGCTGGTTTGTGGATTCTGGTGCTACTTCTCATGTCACGCCAAAGAAGGAATTATTTTCTTCTTATACTCCAGGTAATTTTGGAACGTTGAAAATGGGCAATAATCATGAAGTTAAGTTATTGGCATTGGGACAGTTTGTTTGGCAAGTAACAATGGTTCCAAACTAGTTCTCAATAATGTCAAGCATGCTCCTGATGTTCGCTTGAATTTGATTTCTGTGGGATATCTTGATGATGAGGGTTATGTTATACACTTGGTGTTGGCCAGTGGAAGCTTACTAGAGGTTTGATGGTTGTGGCTCGTGGTGACAAGTTGTCTAACTTGTATGTATTTCAGGGCTCCATGTCCAGAGACTCAGTAAATTTGGTGGAGAATGATACTTCATCAGAATTATGGCATAGAAGGCTGAGTCATATGAGCGAGAAGGGGATTGATAGTTTTGCTAAGAAAAATTTGCTTTCTGGAGTGAAACAAGCAAAGTTGAAGAAATGTGTTCATTGCTTAGCCGGTAAACAGAAAAGAGTTTCTTTTCAGAGTCATCCGCCTTCAAGAACGCTTGATTTGCTGGAGTTGGTACATTCTGATTTGTGTGGTCCTTTTAAGGTAAGATCTCATGGTGGTGCACTTTACTTTGTGACTTTTATTGATGATCATTCTCGCAAACTCTGGGTATTTCCTTTGAAGTCCAAGGATCAAGTACTTGATGTGTTCAAGAGTTTTCAGGCCTTGGTTGAAAGACAAACAGGAAAGACATTGAAATGCATCCCCTCAGATAATGGTGGTGAGTATATTGGTCCTTTTGATAGATATTGCAGAGAGCAGGGTATTAGGCATCAGAAAAATCCTCCAAAAACTCCTCAGTTAAATGGTTTAGCAGAGAGGATGAACAGAACTCTAGTTGAGAGTGTTAGATGTATGCTTTCATATGCTAAGCTGTCAGATTCCTTTTGGGCAGAAGCACTTAATACTGCTGCTTATGTTATCAATTTATCTCCTGCTGTTGCTTTAGATGGTGATGTCCCTGACAGAGTTTGGACTGGTAAGAATGTTCCTTATGATCATCTTAGAGTCTTTGGGTGTAAAGCCTTTGTACATGTTCCTAAGGATGAAAGGTCAAAGTTGGATGTTAAAACTAGGTAGTGTATCTTTATTGGTTATGGTCAAGATGAATTTGGTTATCGTTTCTATGATCCTGTTGAGAAGAAATTTATTAGAAGCCGTGATGTTGTGTTCTTTGAAGACCAAACAATTCAAGATTTTGACAAAGCTGACAAGGCTGATTTTCAGAGTAGTGAGAGCTTAGTTGATGTTGATCCAGTTCCTTTGACTATTGCACCGGAAGAAAATCTTCATAATGATGAAAATAAAGTTGATAATGAAGATGGTGATCATGTTCAGAATGACCGGCATGATGTTGTTGATGCTCCAGTGCAAGATGATGTGGTTGTCCAACAACCAATTACAGATGCTCCAGAGATTTTTCTCAGACGATCTAGTAGAGTGAGAATTCCTTCATCTCGTTATTCTCCTAATGAGTATGTACTCTTGACTGATGGGGGAGAACCTGAGAGTCTTGATGAGGCCATGGAAATTGAAGAAAAACAAAGGTGGTTTGATGCTATGTAAGATGAGATTAAATCCTTGCATGATAATCATACCTTTGATTTGGTTAAGTTACCTAAAGACAGAAAAGCTTTGAAAAATAGGTGGGTTTTTCGGGTGAAACATGAAGATGGTAATCCAGTTCCACGGTACAAAGCAAGATTAGTTGTCAAGGGATTTGATCAGAAAAGGGGAGTTGATTTTGATGAGATATTCTCTCCAGTTGTGAAGATGTCATCCATTCGTGTGGTTATAGGCTTGGTTGCAAGTCTAGATTTAGAGGTTGAGCAAATGGATGTTAAAACTGCTTTCCTCCATGGTGACTTAGATGAAGAAATTTATATGGAGCAACCAGAAGGTTTTGAAGTCACGGGTAAAGAGAATTATGTTTGCAAATTGAAGAAGAGCTTGTATGGTTTGAAAGAGGCTTCCAGGCAGTGGTACAGGAAGTTTGGTTCTTTTATGAGTCAGCAGGGCTTCAAGAAGACTTCTTCAGACCATTGTGTTTTTGTGCAAAAGTTCTCTGATGGTGACTTTATTATTGTGTTTCTTTATGTTGATGACATGCTTGTTGTTGGTCATAATACTTGCAGGATTCAGAAGTTGAAGCAAGAGTTGAGTAAGTCTTTTGCTAGGAAAGACTTAGGACCAGCAAGGCAGATTATTGGCATGCAGATTGTCCGTGATAGAAAGGCCAAGAAATTGGTATTATCACAAGAGAAGTACATTCAGAAAGTACTTCGCAGATTCAGCATGGACAAAGCTAAGGTTGTCAGTACACCTTTAGCTATGCACTTCAAATTGAGCACGAAACAGTGTCCTTCTAGTGATGATGAGAAGGAAGATATGAAGAAAGTCCCTTATGCTTCAGCTTTTGGTAGTTTGATGTATGCGATGGTTTGTACAAGACCAGATATTGCTCACGATGTTGGAGTTGTTAGCCGTTTTCTTTCTAATCCGGGAAGAGAACATTGGAATGCTGTGAAGTGGGTTATGAGATATCTCTGTGGCACTTCTAGTATGAGTTTGTGTTTTGGTACAGGGAAGCCTAATCTTTGTGGTTATACTGATTCAGACATGGCTGGTGATGTTGATACTCGCAAGTCTACTTCAGGGTACTTGGTTACTTTTGCAGGGGGAGCTGTGTCTTGGCAATCTAGGTTGCAAAAATGTGTTTTGCTCTATCTACTACAGAAGCTGAGCTTATTGCTGTCGTTGAGGCTTGTAAAGAATTGCTTTGGATGAAAAGATTCTTGGGGGAACTTGGTTGTGCTCAAGAGAGGTATGTGCTTTATTGTGACAGTCAAACTGCTATACATCTTGGCAAGAATTCTACGTTCCATGGTCGGTCTAAACACATTAATGTGAGATACCATTGGATTCGAGATGTGTTGGATTCTAAGTTGCTTGATCTTGAAAAGATTCATACAAATGACAATGGTTCCGATATGATGACTAAAGCTTTTCCAAGAGGGAAGTTTGAAGATTGTTGCATGGTCGCCGGGATGGCGGTCTCCTCCACATAGTCGTGAGGGGGAGAATTGTTGGGTTATGGGCCTTTTTCCCTTCCTATGTGGATAAATAAAAGTTCAATTTGGACCAACCCATTTTTGCCCATAGACCCATTCTTATGAGCCAAATATAAGCCTATTTAGGTCTTATTTTCATATACACAAAGAGTTTTTTCAGCAACCAAAAAGAGAGAAAAAGAGAGCAGTTTTTGCAGTCAAATTTCAGCCCTAACAGCCAACTTCAAATTGCGATTCTTGCTTCGTTTCTTGTCAGATTGAGCTGATTTTTGGACAGACTATTATCTTCATCTCGGTCTTTGATTAGGAACTGACAGAGTTGGATTTGGTGGCCTGCAGCTTCAGTTTTGCTGTCATGAACAGTAGCTGCGAAATTGGTGATTTTGCTCCTTTAATTCTCTAGATTTGGTGCAATCTTATTTTGTTTTTGCTCGTTGTTTGGCACTTGTTTTGTGGCCAATTTTGGATAACAATATTATAACTCTTGGTGATTATAGTGGCGCTTTTGGTCCCGTGGTTTTTTACTCTTCACATAGAAGGGTTTTCCACGTAAATCTTGGTGTCTTGTGTGACTGGTTTATTATTGCCTTGTTATATTTGTTTGGTTGAATTACTTGCTGCCTTACTATCATATTGCTTGTGGTTGTTTGTCTTCTCTTGGTGTAAATCGAAAAGGGAAAGTATAGACTTGGGTATTCTTCCGTTGTTATCCTGTCAGGCATTTTTGTTAGTGTTTTGTCTTTCCCAACAGTGATGAGATGGAGAGTCGCCAATAAAATTGAGTAATTAGTAGTCAACGATGTAATGTGAGAGAACGACCATAGAGGGAAGAGGGGCTTGTAAATATGAAGTGGTGATGATAGGGAATCTACAATAGGGGAAATCTGATGGAAGTATTGTGCAAATTACCTGGAGCGGGAGTGGTGAAATGATCTGACTGTGGTTTGTTCCTTGGTGGAACATGAAGTGAGCAATCATTTTTGAATGTGATCTGGAGTAGTGGTGTTGGAAGTAATATCCCCTTTGAGGAGTGTGACGGGGAGAAACAAGATGTTGTATGCCATTGGAATGAAGGTATGGTTCCATGGTCTAATATTTTCAACCTCCATCAGTGTCAAGTGTAGTTATTTTGTTACCAAATTGTTTTTTAAGCATGGGATGTAAGTTTTGAATGTTTTTGAACCTCATGTTTGTTTTTCATTTTGTAAAACTAAATGTATCTAGTGAACTAATCAAAAAAGAGAAAATAGTATCGCTTTTTATGAATAGAGAGAATATCCTTTGGGCCCTACAGATCACTGTAAATTATTTTTAATGAAAAGGCGCTGGACAGAAGTGTTGGAAACAATTGAAATATGTGTTCTTTATTGTAACAACAAGAATTACAAAAACTGAACTTATCCTTGGAAGAATACAAAAGATATGTATAACATATAATGGAAAATAAAACTCAAGAATGGGGCTGGCTGGCCCAATCTTCGATGATACAGATGTAGGGAAGGTGAAGCAATGGTGAAGTTGATGTTTGGTCGAGATAGTGATGGTCAATCATAGACTCCTGCTTTATTCGGGCCGTACAGTACATGGGTTCCTGCAATCAGATCCTTCACAAGAAATTTAAAAAGAAAAAATTCTATTGAGGTTAGAATATCTTTGCAAAACTGATGCACAGAAGCAAGTTTGCGCTACATAGCTGGAGAACACAAAATATTAAAGAGTTTGGAAACAATATTAGAAGCATTTAAATGAGTGCTACTCGTCTGCGTAGTTGACAACAAACTCGTGAATATCTGTATCAGAAGTTGCACCACTACTAATAATCAACGGGCTTCTGGGAAGTTTTGCATTGAGAGGGCTGCCTATTTTGGGGAAGCCAATTATTATTGTTGGGTGGGTGCCTATTATGGTGTGGGAAGATGGAGGATTGGTCACACGTAGAGCAACAATTGCACTTACGGTATTCTTCTTGATCCAGAAGCTTAGTTCATGATCTTGAACAACTGTTTGCCACTGAGATCACACGAAATTCTGGACCAAAATCCACTCAATATTTTCACGAGGACTTCTTCGTTATTGACAAGTAAACTTTTTGGGTCGAGTTCATCGAAGAGAGAGTGAATTGCTCGCGCATATTCATCAATTGATCTATGGTATTGTTGACTTGATTGAGATGGTGATTAAGGCTGAAGATGCGGGTTTGCGATTTTTTCGCAAAGGAAGTGTGAAGTTGATCTCATGTATGCTTGAAGGTGAGCGTAGAAGCTATAGTGGATACAATTGTGGCATCAACAGAAACCATGAGAGCATTTTGGATTAGCTTATCCTGACAAAACCAATCATTGTACTCGGGGTTGGTAGTCTCAAGGACATTAGTAGTTACTACTTCAGTTGGTCACAATTATGTGTCGTGAAGATGACCGTAGTGGTCATGGCCATGGAGCAGCATGTAAATGTGGTCATTCCAGATAGTAGGATTGTGGCTGCCAGACAATATAGTGGGCAGTTGTGAGGAAGGGTTGAATAGAATCAGATTTTTGAGGATTGGAGCTGCGTCGGTATTAAGCACAGCACAGAGATGGAAGGGCCAATTTGTGCACAATTTTTTTTATTGGAACTTTCATGGCGTAATCGCTAAAGTATATTGGCGGTGATACCAAATAAATGCACATAAGTAGAATTAAATTATCTGTTTATTAATGAGCCTCCATTGGAGTTTTATACATAGCTAACAAAACAGATCGTGGTAATTTAACTCCTAGAAAATAGGAAGTGATAAACTTTTGTGACCTAGCTAATAATAAACTTTACAAACTTAAAGCCTAAATTGATTGAACATGACGTATCCATATTTACCACAATGGTTACATGCTCTAGTAATGGAGAGCTTAGTCCACTGGGCTTTCTTTTATCATTAACCGGAGAAATTACTACTAAAATAAGATTTGTTAAACACTACTATGTTGAAAATGAGTAAAATAAAAACTTCACGAGTGTCGCATTTTTAGACATGCAATACTATGGTTTTGGTAAAAAAATATATATGAGATGCTTGAATGTGCATATTCACACTTAGTTTATGATGAGAGAAAAGATGAGTTCTCATTGCCCATTGGATGTTGTTTTAACTAAAAAATAATTTCTTTGATTATAAGGATTGTTGTTCATATTGTATTTAAAACATACTTAGAATAAAAGTTTGAACATCTTTGTAAGACAAAAATGTTTAAGAACGTTTTCACAACTAGAAAATTAAAACTAGTAGTGAAACTAGAATTAGAAACATATTTTTAAAAAAATATACGAAATATTTATCTTAAAGAAGAATTGTTGTTAATATGTGTCTAAAGAATTTTACTGATTCCTACAAATTTTGCAGAAACACGAAGTTACAAATTTTAATGAACCGGTGAAGAACAAAAAAGTAGAAGAACTGAATTATTTCACAAATCTAAAATTTGTAAACACATACCAGATCCTGGAAAATTTTTACTAGGAAAAAGATCAAGTCCACTGAACTCACTGTGTCCCCTTAAGGAAATTATTCCCTCTAGTATCCGAGGTTTGATTTGGAATCTGACCTCCCAGGGTAAAATGATCTCAATCACCAAAGTATAGATACAAAAAAATCCGGTGTCAGCGAACCACTTAACGGTAGTAAAGACACTTAGAATACTAGATTTAGTAGTTGAAGCAGAAGTCCATGAATTCTATATTAAAATGAGAGGAAATCCCTCAATTTATAGAAAACAAAGGGTAGTGTGAAAAGGTTCTTATTGTGCCTTACCGGAAAGGTCACAAACCTTAGAAAAAGTCACAATCTTTTAGAAAGGTCGTCACCTTTCATAAAAGTCACAACTTTTCACAAAAGTCACAACTTTTCATAAAAGTTACAACTCTTCATAAAAGTCGCAAGTCTTCATTTTCCATTCAAACCTTTTTAAAACCCAACCAATCCCCCGCATCAATTGGAAATGACTCGAAGACAAAGAAACGGACAAGTATGTGTACTTTACAAGCAAAAATTAATTGCATCTAGATAAGTAGGTTTTCCCTTGGACCTTCCATAGTGAACATATGTCGGACATTCTCGATCAATTGGTAGATGCGATATCTTTGAACCGTCGAACTTTGGTGTATACCTAGACAACCATATGTCACACAATTAACCCTTTACCGTTTATGGTTCTTACGGTTGTGTTCGTTTTAGCCATGAACACCTCCTGGTTTCATGAGTGTATAGAGAGATGACCTTTTGAAAATCATCTTCTTTGAAGCAGCTTACACTTGACACTCACATAGGTGATTCCTAACCGTGTTATCACGTAGAAACACTATTTGGTCAACTATGCCAAAGTTAGCAAATCATAAAAACCGTTAAGCTTTATTAACTCATTAACAAGCCTTAATGTTGTATACTTGTCCCTGAGCATTGTCTTCATCATGAGAATGGATTGAGTTTGTTGACAATGTCGAACCGTCATTCAAAACTCTATTTTTCTCCTTGAATATAGATCTTGGGATCTCCAGTCTTCTAGATAGAGTTACCGCCATGATGACTTGTCCTAAGCCGTAAATTCATTCCCTTAAATGACCTTATAACTTCCTCTCTAGTTAGGCCTTTTTGTAAGTGGATCCGACACATTATACTTTGACTTAACATAGTAAATTCTGATAATTCCACTAGAGAGTAGTTTTCTAACGGTATCATGTCTATGTCATATATGACGAGACTTTCCGTTATACGTCATGCTCCATGACCTACCTATTGCATCTTAATTGTTAAAGTGTATGCATACTAATGTCAATGGTTTGAGCCAAAATAGAATATATATCAAGAAATTCGGAGTCTTTCAACTTATTCACCGACCTTATCTAGAGCACCAAGCTCAAAGATCATTGCAGAGCTAGCGATATATGTCTCTTTTGAAATATTTCTAAGAGACTGCTACTCCACCAATAGCAATTACATATCCACTCGTTAATTTTACTTTTTCGTCCGATAATTCAATTTGCATCACTATATCTTTCAATATAGTTGGATATTGTTATAATGAAAGACATAGTTTTAAGTATTATTTTAAATACTCCAAAACTATATTTATTGTCATCTAATGAATTTATTTGGGATCACTTGTGAACCAACTTAGTTTAAAATAGCAAATGATATATATGATCGCACACACTACATGATATACATCAAGCTTCCCAAAACTCTAGCACAATCCAATTGTGAGTCACTTTTGTTTTCACTCTTTCGAAATGTAAAGTTCACTTTTGTTGGAGACTTGACGATGTTGACATCCAAATATTTGAATTAGTTAAGTACCTTTTCAATGCAATGAGACCGTGAAAATGCTAAACATTATGGAGTTCTATGAATTCTTATATTTAAGATCGCATTAGCAACTCCAATAATTTTCATTCCACTTGCTTTATAGCATACGTTTAGTAGCATTTATGTCATTAGTGTCTCTATTGATAATCAACATATCACCAATATACAAACAAACAATGACCTTATGATTTTAATGTGAACACATTTTCATTTTTCAATCCATTTGCCGACATGGTTTGATAAAATTATGTCATTGTTTGATTGCTTCTTTTAGTCCATAATGTGACTTAAAAAGTTCACACACTTTTTTTTATTTACCAGGAACTTTTCATATTCATTTGATGAATTTGGAGGTCATATACCACACTAATAATTTTTGCATCCGAATGGATGTAATTCTAATTACTAACGAGAGTATATATCGAAAAGATCAAAACCTTGGTTCTTTTTATTTGGTCTAAAGCCTTTGACACAAAGTCTTACTTTATATTTTTCAACAATTCCATTAATATTATTTTCGTTCTAAAGATTCACTTTGAACCCAAAGATTTATTTCCTTGAAGAAGATTAATTAACTTCCAATATTGTTTATTGACACCATCTTTTCAAAAAATGAGTCTAGAGAAGACACAGGAAATGTTACAAAAACATATTCGAAGGAAGTAAATGTCCTTTAATATTTACTAAGCCTTTGAATCTCTTTATTAAGTACATTATCATTTTCATTTCCTAGGTCTTTTAGACCCTTCTCTAGACTACTCAAGTCTAATTTTACAATCCACAACCGTAGGTCCTATTTTAATTCTTTTAGGAATAGGAACTTGGACCTTCACTAGATACCCCCACACTTTGAAATATTTTAAGTTGGATTTCCAACCTTTCCATTTCACATATGGAAAAGATTGTATTCTGATCAAACAAAATCACTTTCTTTCAAAAAAGATAATTTTCTTGTTGTTCCCTTTTGCAGTAAGGATAGTTGCTCCACACAAGTTTGTGTAAACCCGAACTTATAAATAATGCATCCATCATTTCTTTCAACGTTTCGATTTTTCATTAGATTAAGATGAATATTGCAGTAGTTTGATGGATATTCAACTTCCAAACATATTTCTGCACAATGAGATTTATACTCTCCATTGTTATCACTTCTTATATTTTCTCACACTGATTTTCAACTTTGATATTACATTGTCTAGACATTTCTATTGTTTCATCCTTACCATTCAGCAAATAGACTAGTCATTTATAATGCAATTCTCAACAAAAGTAACAAATACTTTTCCCCACCATGAGATGGTGTTAACTTCATATCACAAATATCAGTGTAAATCAATTCTAAGGAATAAGAATTCCTTTCAACAGATTTATAAGAATGCTCAACATACTTAGATTCCACAAAAACTTGACATTTTTATTTATTACACTCAAAGTTATGCAAAACTTCTAAGTTGATCAGTTTTCCTTACAAGGTTTTGTAATTGACAGGACCAAGTGTTCAAGTCACAAACATTGAAAAGCTCTTCGCATGGTAGCTTTTTCCTCACTAATATTTTGTTCGTATTTATTACAATTTTGTGTGACACAAACATTGTTTAGATTGTCAAATGTCCTTTTCAGAAGGACATTTCCATAACTTTCAATATGATTGTTATAGAACTACCTATGAACAAAGTTTCATCGGTTCAATAAAGACAATATAGTCCAAATGTTATTTTTACAAAAGCATAACAAATGACTATTCACCAATATTCATGTCTATGCAAATACTTTTATTATAATAGACATATCTTTTCATGAAAAATCACAACATTTTAAGTAAATTTTTTTTCATAAAAGAACACAATTATTTTGAACAAGTATACATATAATTTGGATATTTCATACTAGTCACACTATATACTCTTAATAGAGACACTCAACAACCACAATACCAGATATACTCCAAGAATTTTGTGGGTATAACATAATATAAAAGTATCATTGAATTTCATATCTTTGCTCCAAAGTTAAATTAGACACCAAGTCTAATCATAAGCTAATAACCCCCACATTTCAAATGTGATCTCAAAAAATTTTTCAAGTATTTAAAAATAATTTTTCACATATTTTAATGTTGGAAACATTATTCTACAAAAGAATTATAGTATTGCAATTCTCTTTGACAATGTTTACACATTGTAAAAGTTCATTCCATAGAGACACAAAATCACGAATTCTAAGTCACTAGTATTTTTCCTCTATCATAAATAGACATACCACTTAGTATTTTAAATATTAACAATAAGGAAAAAAATTGTACAATTTATTTCTATATTACATTGAAGTTTATAGAAAATCAAAAGAACAACACTGACTTATTATGTGAAGTTTTCATATTCTTTAAATCGATTGCATAGTCCAATTTATCCAGAGTATAAAAACACAAAAAACTTTAGTCTACAAAAATCAGACACACTAACATTTCTCATGGAGTACAAAACTACAAAAGTCTTTTTTTCTCCAAATAGAATTACACATATTCTTTATAACATAGAAATGTTTTTCTTATTAAATAGTTTTCCAACTATAACATTTTGACATACTATTTATTAAAAAAAAATATGCATCTCTCATTTTTGCAAACTAAAGAATTTTAAAAGCAACAATATTTGCGAAGTAAAATTCATTCCAAAACATATGGTTTGCAGATCTTTTTCCAAAGATACACATAATTAAAAAAATAAAAAAAATCAAAGATGATTACTCTTAGAAACTATTTTCCTCCTTAGATAATTTATCAAGAATGTTACCTTGTAATCTTTAAACGGAATAACATAAAAATTTTCTGCTACATTCTCACTTCGACCTAGCTAAACAAGGAAACGAGTTATGGAGAAGTAATGCATTTATCTTCTACTTCCTTTATCAGATTCTCTCAATCAGTAGCATACAAAAAATACTAACAGTATAATAATTTCCTTAAGATTGTTGTTCATCTTGTATTTCAAACATACTTAGAACAAAACTTTGAACATCTTTGTAAGACAACAAAGTTTAAGAACATTTTCACAACTAGAAAATTAAAATTAGTAGCGAAACTAGAATCAGAAACATATTTTAGAAAAAATATACAAAATATTATTCTTAAAGAAGAATTTTTGTTAATATGTGTCTAAAGAATCTTACTGATTCCTACAAATTTTGCAGAAACACAAAGTTACCAGGTTTAATTAACCAGTGAAGAACAAAAGAATAGAAGAACTGAAATTAATTCACAAATCTAAAATTTGTAAAACACGTACCAGAATCTGGAAAATTTTTAATAGGAAAAAGATCAAGTCCACTGAACTCACAGTGTCCCCTTAGGGAAATTATTACCCTTTAGTATCTGAGGTTTGATTTGGAATATGCCTCCCAGGGTAAAATGATCTCAATCACGAAAGTATACATACCAAAAAACTCCGGTGTAAGCGAACCACTTAAAGGCAGTAAAGTACACTTAGAATACTATATTTAGTAGTTGAAGCAGAAGTCCATGAATTCTATATTAAAATCAGAGAAAATCCCTCAATTTATAGAAAACAAAGTATAGTGCGAAAAGGTTCTTAATGTGTCTTACTGGAAAGGTCACAAACCTTTGGAAAAGTCACAATCTTTCATAAAGGTCGTCACCTTTCATAAAAGTCACAACTTTTCATAAATGTCGCAACATTTCATAAAAGTTACAACTCTTCATAAAAGTCGTAACTCTTCATTTTCCATTCACACCTTTTTAAAACCCAGCATAGTTCAACCCCAACCTTGGTTGATTACTGTATTATCTTCGACAAATTGTGCAAGGGGCGTGGAAACGCATAAGAACTCTTGAATGGAAAAGAGATGTAACTCCAGTTCCTTCGGAATCGGTAGTCAATCCTATTTCCGATAGGATGCAAGCACTAGCTCCCGGTGCGACTTCATAAAAAGCAATCAAAGAGAAGATCGAAGAGAATGAAACGCACGTAGTGGTTATTAGGGAAAAGCCATCTTTTTCTCAACAATGTCTTTGGCATTTGATCCAATAGCGTTCCGTTAGATAGGAACAGATTTGATAAATACTGCATCATATTGTTGGAACACAAGATTAATGCTTTAACATTATAAGTTATAGCTCTTAGTTATATTGTGAATCCTAGTTTTAATTATACAAATTATTGTCAAACTCTTACCGAATAGAAATCAAACCATCAATTGTTCCTCTAATTTCTATTATTTTTTGCTCTATCATATTTGAGATTTTACCAAAGGCTTATCTCGATTACTATATTTGCATAGAACAAAATTGAATAAGCATAGGGTGTAATTTTGAGTGTATTAGGAACCATAGATTTTTGTTATGTACAAGGGTAATTCAAGGTTGAAAGTTGATGTATGATATTATCGGTTCTTTGAATGTGACAAGTAAGAGAGAAAAAATTCCTCACTCCAGGAATAACTTTAAAGAGGAGATACCTTCAAAGGAAAGAATGACAGATTTTTAAAAAATATTATTTTAGCATAGATGGAGGACCTAGTCAAATATCATGAAATATATCTCCTTTTTTTTTTTGAATATCAAGCACAGTCCAACTATCAAACTCCAAAACCTCTCTCTTTTGGTTGTGAAGGGCATATATATAAAATAATGCTTGTTTTACAGTTATAGGAATACACACTTGGAAAAGGAAAAGCATCATCAGGAAAAGCTTGCAAGTACCATATGATCATAATTATGTTGTAACACGAATATTCCTTGATCACATCCTTTTAGTCCACTCTCTATAACGAAAATCTAATGCTTTCATAAATTTCAGTGTCATTATCTCTATCGTTTCCACGTTGATCCGTTATTGGACCGCGTTTCAAGTTTGACATTAACATGGCTTCTTCTTGTTTGTTACATAGATGAATATCTAATAAATTATACTTCAAGTATTTCTTATCTTTCGAAAATGTTCTGAGAACCATAATTCATAAGAATCATTAGTCACTAAGACTAAATGACCATACCTTTGCACCCAGCCCCATTAAAAGACTTAGAATGACCTTTTTGATCTTGAGAAAGTAGAAACAAGTGTAAATTGAAAAATAAGGGCAAACCTATGGGTTAAAATAAGCATTAAGTTTTTTCTTTTTGAGAGTGAGCATTGTATTTGATTCCAGGAATTTATGTGGATTACACTTATGTTCGAGAATCTTTGGCAATGGTGTGTCACAACTTGAATCTTTGAGTATACAATTTATCCTTGCATAAGTAGTTTGAGTATTGTTGTGTGCATTCATTATTTAGTCTTGTGTATCACTATTTGAGACATCCTTTTTAAAACTGCTGAACTTGAATTTTACTTGAGGACAATAAAAAATTTAATTTGGGGGTGTCGATGAGTCCATAGATTAGACTCATTTAGGGATATATTTTAATGGAAATAATTTCCTCAGATGTGTTTTTTATCTCAATATCTTATGAAAGCTCTTAAGTTTAAGGTATTTGAGGATTTAAATAGAACTATGTCGCAAAAAGGAGCAAGAAGACTGAGAAAGGTGAAGAATTGAAAGTCTGAGCATCGCCAAGTAAACTTGGTGAATCGCCAATGGACATGGATGATGCCTTTTGTCCAGTGTGTTAAACCCTAAAGGAAAGGGTCAAATTAATACTTGTAGAATAGTAGTTTTTAAGAGAGTTAGACTATTTTCTTAGGATTCTGACTTAGAGACAAACATTAGCATACTTTCTTAGTACTCTTTATATTTGTACTCTCGTGTTTTGTAAGGGTTTTTAAAGACTTGAAGAAGCAAGGATTTATCTTACCCAAATAGGAAGAGGGTCTCTTTAATTCTTGTTTCTTTGCTCAAATCAAGACTTCATTTTTCATACCCATTCGATTTAATCATCATTGAAGGCATAATTTCTATTAAATATTGTTTGGAAAAAACTCTGAATTCTTGGGGTGTGATTTAGCAAATTTGGGTAATAATTGTTGTTGGGTCTTGCCTTTGGTAGATTAAATGTAGATTAATGGTGATTTCGTCAAGTGGTTGTGGTTTAATCTAATGGATTTGTAGTTTCAAATATAAGTTCACCCATGTATTTTCAGCTTTCTCAAGAGAGAGGTCACGAAACCAAGACTGCTAGATTCATGGACTAAAAAGTGGGTCTACTTGAGGTTCAGCCCGAGAGGGTGATCCCTAGTCTCATATCCTAAGGCTCAGCTCGAGAGAGTGAGAGTGGTAAGGCATAGGCTGGTTTTCATGCAGCAAGTGCGTGTCCAAGAGGAACCATTTAAAATGGGGTAAGTTGCTCGAGAGAGAATATAATACGATATAAAGCTTAGCCTAGTCACTATTTTTCTACAGATTTTCTATCGAAAGCATGAACTCAATAATCTATAATAATCTGTATAGCGGTCACGTCCCAAGAATTCCTCTCTCATTCCTTATATTTTCTATTTTGTTTTTGTTGTTTTAGTACTTGTGACAAAAACCCTTTTTGATATTTTACACTTTTGTCTCACCCCCCTTATTTATAATTTTTTTAATCGTCATTTTATTTAGCTAAGACTAGTCAGTATGAGACTCTAATAATCTACAAATTTTCACTATCGCTCCCTTGGATATGACGCAACCTTCGGTTGGGTTATTATATTATCAACGATCGTAGACACTTGAACCAAAAGTAGTGTCGTTGGTAACGATAAGCATCAAAATAACGTCGTTTTTGGGGAGTGATATAACACGGGATCTAGGATCACGAGTGACCCAAAGCTAACCCTACTCGCATATTATAAGGATACTTAAAGATTTTCTCAAAAATAAATCATATTGTATGGAAGCTTAAACAAGACATATTGAAAATGATGGGAAATACACATTCTAAGTCTAGATCTATAAGAACTAAGAGTTCAATAACAACGGAATGATAAAACTTAACTAAAAAGGTGAATCTACACTATATCTGAATATAGTTCTTCAAGATGCTGGAACATGCCTTAGCCAACTCGAACAAAATGAAACTGAAAGACCGAAAATTGCAAGACAACATGTTAGTCGTCCTCAAAGAATGAGGACTCAGTGCGGATATTAGAGATCTGGAGATCAAAAACCGATCTATGTCTGATTTAAATGTTTAGTACTTGAACCTACATCACAAGTAAATGTACCACATAGTAGGAGTCAATACTTGAAAGGTACAAAGCATGCATGATAGGATTAAGCTGAACATTAATATACATACAGAATAAAGCAGTGAAGCTCTAATATAATCTGAACACAGAGGAATTAAATACGGGGATATACATAATATTGAGATAATTGAATACAATGACAAAGTATAAACATGTTGAGACTGAATACTGAACTGTAATTGATAACCTGGTCAATGCAGTAGAATCTGACCACGGGAGCTACTATTAACACTTAAAACAATAGGAGCTATCCGTTGAGTCTGATGTATCGCTTTATCGGGAGAACCCAATATACTTTGCCAAGGGTATAAAGACATGACTGGCGTGATCACTAAATATATTGCCCACAGAGGAGACTTATCCTACGAGGGCATATAGTTCTGGGTTATATGGGTAACTTACCATAGTCCACTCAATGTTAAGCCTAATCCCAATTCATTATGTAAGTAATACATTATACCAAATTTATTTATTAATAAATAGCTAAAAATAATAACATACTAATGAAAATGCAACATTAATGTAGTGATACAAAAACATTCTTATTTGAGGCGCGTATATCTGAATAAACTGACCAATAAAGTGTAATTCGTGAACTAAAAAAATCTAGATAACTGAGTTTCCGAGTTTCATGCAAATACATGAGACACACTTCCTTAAAAACATGATAATGTTAATTGGATTAGTCTGAAAGGTAAATCACATCAGAAATTTGAAATTCTAGAAATCCTAGATATAAAATGATATAGAGAATGAATAATTGGACTAAATTTTAAGGATCTAGTGGATAAAAGGAACCCACCAATGAAATTCCACATACTTGGTGATGAAATTCATGGAGAAATCTTTCAATTTCGGGGCTGGAACTAAAGAAATCTTTTGCGTTTTTGGAGAGGGCTTGGTCGACTCTCCTTCTTTTCATTCAACTTGATGAGTGTTGGCAGAATGTGTTGAATAAAGTAATTTCTAATAATTTACTAGGATAAAACTGACTAAAATGACATAGTTTAGGGCCAAACGACCCATGACTTAAAAGTTGTTAGGGCCAATAGACAGACCACCGCCTCGCTTACTGTTAACCGTCGCTTGGCTTTCAAAGAGATGAAATCTGGGGGTCTGAATCACGGCTTGTGATCCCACCTGCGGTCTGTAGGTCCCCGCATATGTCCCCTTAGACAAATTTTGTTTGAGTTTCTGGGGATGGCTGCAGGTGGCAAACCACAGTCCCCACCTACACTCCATGGGCCACCCTACTATCCATGGTTAATGCCCGTTTGTGGAATGTTCAACTTCTGATTTATGCAAATCTAGTATTTTTAGCATACGGGTTGATACAAAATGACTCGGCTAAAGGATTCCGAATAGATAAAAGAACTCGTAGCATAAAACTGGTCGCAATATGAATTCATAAATTTTTAATCCAAGCAATATTTATAACGAAACACCAAAAAGACAAAAGCCACAAACTAATCCACAAACGCCTTGGGATCAAAACCAAAGATCATTCTAGATCAAACTTAAAATTCTGGATCTAACTACATTAATCTAATTTCCTTCTGAGAACGTTTAACATGATTGTTAACTGTAGTCAAAATTATGCCAAAATTTAAAGCTTAAATATTTAAAGATCCAAACTTAAAGGGAAAGCCTCACAACCCAGACCAACCACACTACTAGACCAAAAAATACATTTTTGAGTTAATTGAACTTATACAGTCCTCATTCAACATTAGTCTTTCTAGATGTTGACTAAAGTCAACTCTCTTTTATTTCAAAATGCTCTGAAAGGAAAAACTTAGATCAAAGCACTCCAAAACACATTGGGAAATGTGGCACCCAATAAAACACCTCACAAACTATATAACTAACCTATGTGAAGAGGAAAATAGTTAACGTATGGAAAAAATTCAGAATCAACCTCAAGAGGTTCATTAAATTCATTTGGTATCTTGGGATTTTTTACGCCCAGTGATTTACTGTGTCTTTAATTGAAAAAACTTACCTCTTTAAAGTGTAGAAAGAAGTTAAATAGGAAATCAAAGAACCAAAAAAAATTAGGTTTTAAGTATGGAGAAGAAGAAGAAGAAAATAATAACTACGTATGAATGTCAATCCCTAGGATTGAGGAGAAGGAGTCCCAAGTTTGATGAAGAGGGTCGTATGCATGTGAAGTAACGCGTCTTTTCATGAAACATTATTTTTCTTTCATAAAATTGACAATTCGTTTTTCTTTAAAAAGTATTTCCATTCGATGTTGTGTGCTTACTTTCTATATGTTTCTTTTATGAAACAATGTTTTTTTATTATAAAAATAATTTTGCATGAAACAATGTGTTGTATTCAAAAAATAGTTTTACCTCAAACAATGCTTAAAAAAGAAAATTTCATGAAACAACATAAGATTGTATTTCTCTTTATTTTATTTGATATTATTTCCTTACTTTCTATGTGTTTCTAATTCTTTTCCGTGTAACATCTTGTTGAATATGATAACGGGCTATGTGTTTGGCTTACCTACTTGTTTTGTTAGTAGGTGTTATGATGACCTAAGATTTCAGACTGTGAAAATTATAACACTTTTGAATTAGAGGGAGGGGGTATTTTAGAGGGAAAAAATAATATAGTAAAGAGTAATAAAATAGAGATAAATAGATGAGTTAGATGTTTTAGATAAGAAAAAAACAAAAATAATCTTTATGAAATTTATGAGAACTAAGAATCTCTAATTAAGGAGTGGATTTAAGGGAAAGGAATGATTTCATACAAATATTGAAGTACGGAAATGTTACTCCTGATCTACCCCCAAGACACGGACACAAAACCTATGACAACAAGTGATCGCAAGCTAACCGTATGGCATGATCATGATAATACTAAAGAATATAAATTATTGCGGCAACTATATCATAATTTTAGACTTAAAAGATGGGGAATACCCATGTGCTATAACTGAGATAAATGAAAACAAAGATGAGTTTAATTCAAAGAAAATATTAACTCAATACTATGCTGCTAAGTATGTCTGAAAATAGCCTGTAAACTAGACTAGAAATATTGAGACAAGCCCAGCTGAATATAGCAGAACTGAAACTAAAAGACTAAATACTGAAAAGAAACTCATGACTATTGTCCTCGGAGAATGAATACTAACCACTGAATTTGCTGAACTGAAGATCGGAAATTGATCTATGCGTGATCTGGATGAAAAAAAACTGAACCTAAGAGAAGATGTAGCGCACATATGTATCAGTACTTGAAAGGTACTGAGGATGTAGGATAGAATAAAGCTGAAATAAAACATAACTGATCAACCACAAAAGCAAGTATAATAATATGAACATAATATAGAGAATTCTGAGCAAACTGAATGCAATGACCAATTCATAACATGCATAAACTGAATACTGAGTATACTGATAAATGGTCAATGCAAGAGATTCTGACGCAACTCTGGGAGCTACTAATAACCGATAATATAATAACATGAGCTAAATATGGAGTCCGATGTGTATGCCCGACTGAGAGGCCCTAGTATACCCTGCCAAAGGTATAAAGGCATGCTGGCGTGATCACTAAACTGATTTCCCACAAAGGGGACTTACAACCTACTTGGCTAGTAGTTCTTTGACTAATTTGGTATGCTGAACCCTAGTCCATCTTGGTATTATGCTGCTCCCATTGATTTATATAGTTAAATGATTATTTCTGAAATCCTGTAATAATTGGATAGCTCAAAACTTAACGTGCATACTGAGAATGCAATATTTAATCTAGTAATTAAGCATTTATAACTGAGGCATGTATATGTGAAGTAAATGAAATATCTAACCTAGCTTGTGTAATTCAAGAACTAAAAGAAATACATAGCCAGGATTCTGATATTTGTGCAATAATCTGAGTAATAACATGGAAATATGATTTGGAACATATAACTAATTAATTCATGAAGTTCTTTTGAAGTTCCAGAAACCCTAGGTCTAATCAGGTTATGGGAATCAAGAATCTAATTGAAAACTAGGGCCCAATGGGTAAAAGGAACTCACTAGTGAAATCCCAAATACCATGTGATGAAATTCACAGAGAAAGATTTAGATTTTGGGGCTAGAACTGGTGGAACCTCGCTGCGTTCTTGAACTAGGGTTCTTGACCCTCTTTCACCTCTCTTGCTTCTAATTTTCTAAGTTTTGATTTACGATTTTTACTTAGGTAAGTTATTGTTATGTTTATAGGCTTAAACTAACTAAATTATGATGATTTACTATTAAAATGATGTATCTTAGGGTTTAAACAAACTAGGAAAAGACCAAAAGACCCCTAAATTAAAAGTTGTCCGAGTCACAGACAGAGTCGACTGACGGTCCATACTGGTCGACCGTCATTTGTGACTAAGAGTTTAATGTCAGCTCACGAATCGACAGAGCCAACTGAAGGACAATAAGTCTATTGATGGAACGTATAGGTCAACCATCGTTTGTGACTAAGAGTTAAAAGTCAGTTAGGGAATCGACGGAGTCAACTGTCAGACGTAAGTCGACTAACGGTTCGTACTTGTCAACCGTCGTTTGCGACTGAGAACTGGAAGTAAGCTGATCAATCGACGGATTCGACTGACGGTCCGTACTAGTCGACCATCGTTTGTAACTTTGAACTGGAGTAAGCTGGCCCATCGATGGAGTCGACTAACGGACCATAAGTCGACTGACCTTCCATAGTTGGCTCCATCACTGGCACCTCCAACTTCTGAAAATCTTCATTTTTGTACTTTTTTGGATCTGGCAACTCGAATGATGATTAAACTAGCTTATATAAAGGGAGAGAGCTGCAATCCCTACTACTAAACACTGAGCACTGCGTTTCTGAGTGAATTGAGTTCATAGAACATGCAAATACGCTGAAAATTCAAGTACAAACTGAGGGAACATGATTCTAAGGCTGAATTCATACATGAATGATTGAAAAACTGAAGAGGTACAATTACCTAAAGCTGGAGTGGAATCGGAAGGAAGGAGGTGACGATACTTGGCTTTCATGGATGTTTCTGCTTCCCAAGTAGCTCCCTCTACGGACTGACTCCTCCACAAAACCTTGACTGAAGTGACTTCTTTATTTCTCAACCTTCTAACCTGAAGGTCAAGAATCTTAACTGGTACATCCTCATAACAAAGACTATCTTTCACTGCCACACTCTCTAATGGAACTACAGAGGCTATATCACCCACACACTTCTTCAAGAGCGAGATGTATAAGACTGGATGCATTGCTGCTAAATCTGCTGGCAAATCTAACTTATATGCCACCTTGTCAACCCTTTTCAAGATTTTTTAAGCGCCTACATATATAGGACTCACCATCTCTTTCTTTCCAAATCTCATCACCCCCTTCATAGGTGACACTTTCAGGAATAGCCAATCATCAACTTGGAACTCTAGTTCCGTTCTCCTTACATCTACATAAGATTTCTGATGACTCTGGCTGCCTTAAGGCTATCTCTAATGAGTTGAAATTCTCCATAGCATAAAGTACTGAATCTTTCTCTATCAAAGTTGCTTCACCTACTTCAAACCAACAAACAGGAGATCTATGTCTACGCCCATATAAAACCTCACAAGGGGCCATCTGAATGCTGGAATGGTAGCTATTGTTGTAGGCGAACTCAATAAGAGGAAGGAGATCATCCAAAATACCTTTGAAATCGATCACACAAGCCCTCAACATATCCTCTAGGGTTTGAATGGCACGCTCTGCCTTTCCATCCGTCTGCGGATGAAATGATGTGCTAAGGTTAACTTGAGTACCAAGACCCTTATGAAATGCCTTCCAGAAATGAGAGGAAAACTGAGGACCTCTATCTCTGATGATAGACAAAGGAAGCCCATGTAACCTCATAATCTCATTAATGTAAAGCTTGCCATAGTCGTCTTCCTAATCTGTAGACTTGACCTCTGAAAAGCGAGAAGACTTAGTCATCCTATAAACTATCACCCAAATTGATTCATGCTATCTGCGAGTACGAGGTAACCCTGTAATGAAATCCATATTGATCATATCCCACTTCCAAGTAGGAATATCGATCTATTGAGTCATACCTCCTGGTTTATGATGTTCTACCTTGACTTGATGGCAATTGGGCCACTTACTCATAAAATTTGTTATATCCCTCTTCATGCTATTCAACCAATAGACTTCTCGCATATCGCAGTACATCTTAGTGTCACGTGGGTGAATAGAATATCTGGAGTTATGCGCTTCTGCAAGGATATGCTTTCAGAGATCACCCACATCAGGAACACACAATCTACCCTTGTAGAGAAGTACACCATCTCCCCCTTGGGAGAAAACCTCCACTCTCTGATTATGGACTGCTTTTTTAAGTTCAAGAAAAGTTGGATCACTGTCTTGCTTATCCTTAACCTCCCACTACCAAAGAAGATTCTAGCCCATTATGAACTGTTACACCACTATATGATATGCTCATAAGGCGAACTCCTAAACAAGCAAGCATGTGAACATCCTTCACTAGCTCCTTCTTTTCTTCCTCCACGTGGGCTACACTACCCATAGATAATCTACTAAGAGCATCCACCACTACATTCGCCTTACCAGGTTGATAATGCACACTCATATCATAATCCTTAAGGTATTCAAGCAATCTCCTCTGGCGAAGATTCAACTCTTTCTGGGTGAACACATACTGAAGGCTCTAATGGTTAATGAACACCATACAAGTAGTGTCTCCATGTTTTGAGTTCAAACACCACTGTCGCAAGCTCGAGGTCATGAGTTGGATATTTCTTCTCATGCACCTTAAGATGTCTAGAGGCATACACTATAACCTCATCTTACTGCATCAACAAACAACCTAGGCCAACTCTGGATGCATCTCAAGAGATCACATAACCATCTGAAACCTCTGGTAGAGTCAAGACAGGAGCTGTAGTCAATCTTGTTTTCAATTCTGCAAAGCTTTTCTCACAATCATCTGACCATTGAAACATGACCATCCTCTGAGTCAACCTAGTCAATGGTGAGGCTATGGAGGAGAATCCTTCCACAAACCTTCTGTAATAACCCGGTAGACCTAAGAAACTTCTTATATCTACAGCACAGGTAGGTCTGGGCCATTGTTTCACTTCTTCTATGTTCTGTGAATCCACTTGGATCCATTCGCTAGATACAATGTGACCAAGGAAAGCAACGGATTGCAGCCAGAACTCATATTTGCTGAACTTAGAAAACAACTGGCGATCATTGAGAGTCTGTAAAATAAATCTCAAATGACTCGCATGTTTTTCCTCATTCCTAGAGTAAATTAGGATATCATCAATGAAAACGATAACGAAAAAGTCCAAGTACTGTTTGAACACTCTGTTCATCAAATTCATGAAAGCTGTAAGATCATTGGTTAGTCCAAACTAAATAAATACAAATTTGTAATGACCATACCTAGTTCTGAAGGCTGTTTTTGGAATGTCACTATTTTTTACTCTAAGATGATGATAATCCAATCGGAGGTCTATCTTTGAGAAGTGACTATCACCCTAAAGTTGGTCAAAGAAGTCATCAATCCTGTGGATGGGATACTTATAATTTATTGTGACCTTGTTCAACTGTCTATAATCAATGCACATTCTAAGAAAACCAACTTTCTTGTTTACGAAAAACACAAGCGCACCCCATGGTGAAATACTAGATCTGATGAAGCCCTTATCTAGAAGGTATTTCAACTGCTCTTTCAATTTCTTAAGATTTGTTGAAGCCATTAAAATAGGCTCGGCATTTGGAAGGAGATCAATTCCAAAGTTGATTCCTCTTTTGGGACAAACTCCGGGAAGATCTTCTAGAAACACTTCTGGAAACTCACAGACTACTGGAGCTGACTCAATAGTTGGGGTTTCATATCTAAAATCATTAAATCGAACTAGATGATAGAGATAATCCTTAGATATCATCTTTATGGCCTTAAGGTAAGAGACAAATGGACCCATAGGTGTTAGGTGTTAAACTACTACACTTCCATTCTAAAATTAGTTCATCTAGAAACTGAAAACAAAAAATCCTAGTTCTACAATCGACTTAGGCATAAAAGGTATGTAACCAATCTATGCCTAGAATGACATCGAAGTGTATCATTTCTAACTCAACAAGATCTGTTGATGTGACTTTTTGAGAGACTGTGACAGGGCAATTTCTGCATACCCATCTAGCTATAACTGGTAACCGACTTGAGTGGAAACTGAGAAAGGTTTTGAGAGAGTTTCTGGACTAACACTGAATTGGAGTGCTATACTGAGTTATAAAAGACAAAGTCATCTCTGTTGTCTTTCCATTTAGTAAATTCAACCATATGTGAGTCACATCCTTAAGCTGGTAGGATGCCAATTTCACCTATCACTACCAGTTACTTGCATCACACCAAATATTTTCTTGATCTCATAAATGAACTTCATGGGTACATACCAACTTGTGACCCTAAAAACTTAGGTGGGTTCATCCTAACAAAATCAAAAAAATATGGCTTCCACTAATCGATCAATTTTATTAGTAGGAACTTGAACCTGCTGATTTTTCTGGTTGGTCATACTATGGAGCCAAAAGCTGAATTGGCATTCTGAAACTCTACATAAGAACTTCCTTATCTAGTACTAGAGGAACTGCATTAGCATTGTGTGCATTAGCATTCCATGCCTAAGCTCTACGAGAAGGCATGATCTTAAGCGCACAACGTCGAGTTAGAATGGAATTAGATCATACCATACGCACGATAAAAATAAAAAGAAAGAGAAGTTTTCCTAAAAAAACTTTGTAGCATTCCTCTCATTAGATGTGGTGCACTTCACACCCATGAAAAGGACTCTACTAGTGCAGCTTTTCAGACAACCTAGGAATCTTGAACCTGGTGCTCTGATACCATGTTTTTTCACGCCCCGAGCTACCCTTGAGACGCCGACATATAACCTAGGACAACAAGTGATCCCCAGCTAACCATGCTGACATGAGTATGCATACTAAACAATATAAACTATTGCGGCAACTAAATCATAATTTTAGACTGAAAACATAGGGAATACCCATGTTCTGTAACTGAGATAAATGAAAACAATGATGAGTTTAGTACAAAAAAAATTTAACTCAATACTAAGCTTAAACTAAGTATGTCTGAAAATAGCCTCTAAACATGACTAGAAATACAGGGACAAACCCCAACTAAATCTAGCAAAACTGAAACTAAAAAATTAAATATTGAAAAGAAACTCATGACTATTATCCTCAGAGAATGAAAACTAACCACTAAATCTGCTGCACTAAAGATCATAAATCGATCTATACGTAATCTGGATGTTGAGAACCTGAACCGACATCATGAGAAGATGTAGCGCACGTATGTGTCAGTACATGAAAGGTACTGAGCATGTAGGATATAATAAAGTTGAAATAAAACATAACTGAACAAGTACAAAAGCAAGTATAATAATCTGAACATGATATAGGGAATTTTGAGCTAACTGAATGCAATGACCAATTTATAACATGCTAAAACTGAATACTGAGTATACTGATAAATGGTCAATGCAAGAGAATTTGACTTAACTGTGGGAGCTACTAATAACGTATAATAGAACTACATGAGCTAAATATGGAGTCTGATGTATACGCCCCATCGAGAGGACCCATATACCCTGCCAAAGGTATAAAGGCATGCTGGCGTGATAACTAACCTGATTGCCCATAGAGGGGACTTACAACCTACTTGGCTAGTAGTTCTGAGACTAATTAGGTACCCTGAACCCTAGTCCAACTCAGTATTATGCTACTGCCATTGATTTATATAGTTAACTAATTATTTCTGAAATTCTGTAATAACTGGATATCTCAAAACTGAACATGCATATTGAGAATGCAACATTTAATCTGGTAATTAAACATTTATAACTGAGGCGTGTATATTTGAAGTTACTGAAATATCTGACCTAGCTTGTGTAATTCAAGAACTAAAGAAATACATAGATAGGGTTCTGAAATTCATGCAATAATCTGAGTAATGACATGGATATCTAATTGGAACATATAACTAAGCAAATCATGAAGTTTTTTAAAGTTCTAGAAACCCTAGGTCTAATCATGATATGGGAATCAATAATCTAACTGAAAACTAGGGAACCAATGGGTGAAAGGAACCCACTAGTGAAATTCCACATACCTGGCGATGAAATTCACAGAGAAATATTTAGATTTTGGGGTGGGAACTGATGGAACCTCACTGCGTTCTTGAACTAGGGTTCTTGACCTTTTTCTCCTTTCTTGCTTCTATTTTTCTAAGTTTTGATTTATGATTTTGACTTAAGTAAGTTCTTGTTATGTTTCTAGACTTAAATTGACTAAAATATCTTGATTTAGGGTCAAAACGTCATATCTTAGGGTTTAAACGAAGTAGGAAAAGACCAAAAGATCCTTAACTTAAAAGTTGTCGGAGTCAAAGACGGAGTCGACTGACGGACCGTACGTTGACTGATGGTCTGTACTGGTCGACCGTCATTTGTGATTGAGAGTTGAAAGTCAACTGGAGAATCGATGGAGTCAAATGACGGACAGTAAGTCGACTGACGGACCGTACTGGTTGACCAAAGTTTGTGAGTGAGAGTTGAAAGTCAGTTGTGGAATCGACGGAGTCACCTGACAGATCGTAAGTCGATTGATGGTTTGTACTAGTCAACCACCGTTGCAACTGAAAATTGGAAGTAAGTTAATCAATCGACTGAGTCGACTGACGGACCATAAGTCGACTGGCGGTCCATACTAGTCGACCGTCGTTTGTGACTTTGAACTGGAGTCAGTTAGACCATCGACAGAGGCGATTGACGGACGGTAAGTCGACTGACGGTCTGTAGTTGGCTCCGTCGCTGGCACCTGCAAATTCTGAAAATCTTCATTTTTTGTACTTTTTGGATACGAGATGTTATAGGAAAGGAAGAGGAAAGAGATAACCCTATTATAAAATAGTTGACAAACAATAAAAGAGAGAAAAAAGGAAAAATAAAATAATATTGTTTCCTTTTAAAGGTAATAGAGAAGGAAAAATCAGAAAAAAGTATGTAATAAGCTATAGGTTGTCATGTTGTGTCAATTATTTTCATAAATGAAACTTTTTGATTCAGCACACACACAGAAAAAAAATATATAGCCCAAACCCTAAATCAATTTTCTTCTTATCACCCGCACCTTCTCTCTCCCGCTATCTCTTGCAATTTTAATGCTAATTGGTACTTTTATTATCCATGGATGCTTCAATATTTTTGCTTTTTCTTGGGAAAAATACAGTCTTTTCCACTAATCCTTCTTAGATGTGCCTCTATACTGAGATGACTCTTTCATTTCATGCTCCTAGTCATATCAAATATATTCAAGTTTGGAGAAGATTTCACACTCACAAGAATACCACTCTCTTTAACCTACATATCATCTCACAAAATATTTTTATTCCCTTTTTTCTCTATCTTAACATTGTTTGAAGAGCGAGTGTAGATTCGAGACCTGTGATAATGGAAAATTCACTACACCACTAGAGGTAAATACTTTCTCCACTTTGTCTATTATCTGTTTAACTATATTATTTTATAAACAATTGATTTAATATATATCTTTATGCTGTTTGCGATTGAATTTTCGTTTATTCTATGGATAGTGGATATCATGATGTATAATTAACAAATTATTATCTCTGTCAAAAAAATCCAATAATAGAATTCATACATTCTCATGACATTAGATTAATCTTTGTACATATGGTGAGTTAGTACGTACACATCAAATAAATGCTCCTATTATTGTTGCTTTCCTATTGTTTACTTTTATGATTTTCATCATTATTATAAATATACCCCTTTATTTTTACACAAAAACCAGAACGAAGAATTGAAATTTAAGACTCAATATCACCGCAAGATATGAAATATGTTTGGCTCCTTAGAAACTCAGGAGCACAAAGTATTCCATTCTCTATCTTGATAAAAGCTTGGGTATCTCTTTTTTTAAAATCAAATTTGGGTACTAATCTATTATGTATTTGTGCTACTGATTTTTAATGGCAATTTACATTTGATTGAAATAGTTATAATAATTCCCATGGGTAGCTTATAGTTCAATAAGTCCATTACATGAAAGTGTCTGAACATAATATTTGTGTGCATAAATCCTACCTCATAATTTAGATCAGTAGTTTACACATAAGCTATATGGAGTCTCCCTTACTTAGAATCATTTTTTCATCTTTCAAGTAGAACTCCTTAGGACAGGTCTAAAATCTCGTACACATTCCAACAATAAAGACTATATCTAGTCTACTTGTTTTGATGTATAGCAAAGATTCAGTATTTCCTCAATACATTGTCTAAACTACGGATGGACTTGGTTTGTCAATATATAGTTTTCTAGAGGTCCTAATTTAAGTATAAACGGGCTTCGAACTTCCCATGTTGATACTTTTTAGAAGATCACAAATATATTTTTGTTAATTGATCATAGCGCATGTTTATGATTTCTTAACCTGTAAGATTCAAAAGAATCTCAGCTCCCCCATCATATTCATTTCAAACTCATAAATTCCCACGGAATTGGTAAATGTTTCGCATAGTGAATCCAATGTAGCACAAAGGTAGTGTCATCGACATTTACTTGAACGATGATTATACTTATCCCCTTTCATTTTAAGAAGAGAGTTTTATTAGGTTATCACATGACCAACTTCGTAAGTCGACCTATATTTTTAGAAGGTCATCAGGATTATCATTTGTAACCTGAAAATTTTCATGTAAATGCTAAGTAGTCTTTCTTGAATGTACAGAATGCGTGCACATCTAAGCTATATGCAATCCTACTAGAAATTAATGGGATTTTCATGTTATGAATTTTTTTAAAGAATAAGCTATTTGAAAATCATTGACCACATATGGGAGATTAATGACTCCTTTCAATACAACTTCTCCTTATAATATGACAATCTACTTTGAAGTGTTTAGTATTCATACGAATCAAAATAGTACATTTATTGTCAGCGTGAAGAGGAGCAGGAATTGATTGAGTAAACACTATAATGAGCCTCTAGACAATTAATGTATTATTCGCGTAGTTATTATGCTTCAACCGTTCTTATAGTGACCCAAGTAATTTATCACTTTCTAAGAATGACAATTTAGTAATGTGGTCGTTTAGTTGGATTATGTTCGTGTTTCTGTGTTTTAAAACATCCAAAACATAAACACTTTGATCAAAATTTCAAGAAGTCAACCTCAAAATTCAATACTAATGGTTTTGGAATGTTTGGCATATTAAGTATTTTCAAAGACCTTTCATACGGATCATGAGTCTCTGGGATAATTTCGATCCTCCTTGTGGAATTTGAGTTAAAATGGAGTGTTGATTTTCGACCTACATTTTTTGAGATGACCTTAGTTGGAACTTTCAATGGCTCCGTGGAGTATGGAATACAAAATTTAGTGGGATAGAATATTTCATTTGTGCGCCCCCCAGTTCTAATGAATCTTGAGCACCCGCTTAGTTTTTTCAACAGATGCACTAACATCTTGTGTTCCTGCCACCTTCAATGAGGTTGCATTGTTCCTTCAAAATCATGGCGGGTTGTTATTTACTAGTATTATTGCATGGGCCTCAGTCTATAATCGAGATTTAATGTCATGTGGCTTTGACCACCCTTAGTCATCTTGTTCACGAGGTTTGGCTTTTGTGATCGTGAAAGTCATTTAAAGGGTGGCTATTATTGGGACCTCCTTCCGCTGCTATTTGGATTTGTATTTGTGACTTCACATTTGAATAAAAGACCAGACTATGATTTTTTTGTTCTAGCATTTACTTCTACGGTTGTGAGAGTTGTTAGTGTCTAATTTGGGTAATTTCAAGTTTCGTGTTTCCAGGAATGTTGTGGCTATGCATTGATGTGTTTGGGATTACTGGGGAAAGCTTGTTTGCAGTAAAATTTCTCCAAAGGTCCTTTCACTCCTTCTGATTGTGCTTAAATGTTAAATTGTTGCATATTGGTGTTTAGGTGTGTTTCGTGCCCTTAATTGTGCCTTAGTTAGGTATACTTGTTCGGGGAGGTTAAATGGACCTTTTGATGGAATCAATTATAAGATTCCTAAAGTGGGTCCCACATTCCCATGTCAAATAAAATTTTGGTCTATCTATAATTAATATAATTTGTGGCTAAATGACTGTGTTAATGTTGTTATTCTATAATTTATAGTGTGGTAGCATTTCGAAAGGGAGAAGCATTGGAATTGTGAATTTGAAGCACATATGATTTGCTTTGAGGTAGGCTATGACTTCCTGTCCTTAAGATTGATCTTGAGAATGTAAATAAATGTTGATTTTTGTGAATTTGGGTTTGGTAGGAAGTTTATCATGTTTTTATTAATAATATCAAATTTTAAACTTTTGTCTGGTTTTTCGGGCAATTGGCATGTTGTTCTTCTTGTTCGCGATTATTCCAATGTTGTGTCATGTCTACTGGCATGTTGTTCTTCTTGTTCGCGATTATTACAATATTGTTTCATGTTTTTTACTTGATTAGTGGTTGAAGACATGTTCGGCCTTAATATAGGGAGTAGACGAGTCCTTGCCGTAGACTTGCATATTTTGGAGCATTTGCTTGCTTGATACGACATTGCTCGTCCTAGATTCATGTAACATAATTAGATCGGTCAAAATGAGTCATAGATAGGTAGTAGCTCAACTTAGATGACCTTCTATCCATACCTCCCCTTTCTACGGCCCTAGTGATTCATGATTAGGTTATCCAACATGGTTGGAAAGGTTGGGTTTGGATTCAATTCCGGCTCAGTGTTTTTGTATTGATTATCTTGCAATGGACATTGTTCCAATGAGGCATTGTAAAGTTGATTTGATATTGTATTTTTTAGAAGCCTTATGGTTGAATATTCAAGGTCTTGTCACATTGTCTTGTTGATTTGACAGAGGATTCTTCAGCAGCCTTGTGGTTGCAGATACAAGGTCTGGTATGTTGCTCTTATATTATTCCGAAATTAAGTGTTTCGACATTTGATCTATTGTCACAATCCACAATTGGAGATATATATAGTGACTAAAGATTTAGCACTTTAGCTGCCAATCTATTGATTAAAGACATCGTAGTATACAAGCAATCCACCTAGTATTATGAATTGCAAGTTAGTTGTTTGAATGGTTTTATTATCTCTATAAAATTATTTTGATTCTCAGCTCTGCTAAAGCAAACTCATCAACCCAATTGTGACCCGAACAATTTCATGCAAATTAGCCTTTCGAGTTTCCTAGTTTTATCTAATGTATGCTCTTTTCGCATGTCTCGAGATATTTTTGTTGGTAAGTTCGATTTATTCTTGATTCTGTTAAGGTTGTTTTTGGTCCTAAAGTGTAGAATAATTTATATATATATTATGATACAATAATGTTTTCAATAAATTGTTTTGATTTTAATTTCTCAAAATATGATGATGCTGTTGTTTTTGTTGATGAACATGAATAAAGATATGCTACCAAGTAACTTATTTGTAAGAATTGATTGAATGGTGATGGAAAGGTTTTTCCGATGCTCACACCCTTCTCGAATTAGATTCCATAGACTTACAATTGATTAAGTCTTGCGATTTTCAGATAACACCTTTTATGTGCTTAAATCCTAGTCAGGATGGTTCTGGTTTGTTAAGGAGGAGAATCAAAACCAATAATACCTACAATAACAAAGGAATTTATGCTTCTCCTCTTAATGTACTAGAACAATCTCAGTCTCGTTTCCCTCCTTCTGTCCACAATAGGGCCCATCCTACCAAATAAAATATATCGTAGTTCCTAATAATGCCTTTCTAGGTCATGCAACAATCAATTGCACTGCTGGTGCATTTATGATCAATCAAATAAAAAACCTCAATCTTTAACAAAATGACTTGGATTTAAGCAATTAGAAGATGTTACCTTAAATTCCCAAGGCTAAATCAATTGAAGACCAAGACTTCTCTTCAAGAACATTGTAAATAAAGGACAAACCTTTTCAACCACCACACAATCAATTTTTATCATTTAGATATCTGATTAAAAATCTTCTTCATAGATCATCCACGAAAATAAGTGTCATCATGTTTTAACAAATGAGAATCGAAAAAGTTTCTTTGAAAACTCTATTGTATCAAAATATTGATATGAAAATCTAAACTATATGGTACCAAAATAACTCTAATTCTGTCAAGAAGAAATTAAATTTACCAACTCAAATGCCCTGTGATTTGTGAAGGGAGCATATATTTGACAAAACTAGGAAACCTAGAATGCAAATTTGCTTGAATTTTTACATGTAGTTGGGGTGATAAGTTTGCTTCAACAAAGATTTGTCTATCCCTTATTTTATGTTCAAGTTAAATGAAGAATCAAACACATTTTCAGAGATAAAATAAAACCAGTCAGACAACAAAATAACATTTCATATGAATATAATTTCTTTTAGATAAAATATCCTAATTGAATATGAAAACATTATTTGAAATATATAACTTAATGAGAGAAATGTGAATGATGAAAGCATCAGGAGAAATCACTCCAACTTGTAGTTTCAACAACTAATTAAGCTCACAATTTTTAACCAAAAATATTTTGTATTCATTTTTTTCTTCATGTTCTGTTTTTTTCTTCTTCATTTGGACAAATATGGTTTTCACTATCTTTTCATATTTTATCTTTCAATTTATTATTCATATTATTAAGAATATTCATTTTTGTTTAATATAATTTTTTACTATATTATTAAGAACATTCATTTTTTTTTTGTTTAGTTTAATTATTTACTTATTTTATTAAAAGACACATTTATTTCTCTATGTCCCTTCATTATATCATCTTGGTAAGACTAGTATCGTTTATTGAATAATTTAACATATGTTATAAGTAATTCCACAATTTAAAGTAGTTTTGCCTAACTAACTAAGCACTCTTTTTTTTAACTTGCATTATTCTATGAGGTACGCATAATGAACTACTGTTTGTTGTACATTGTTCATAAATAAAATCCAATTTTCGGAAGTTTGCGAACAAATGTTTTGGGGAATAATTTGTTTGGACCGAGAGAAATAAATAAAAGTCAAAACGCATGTAACATGTAATAAAATTGAATTGCTATACACTTGTAGGTGAACATTCGATACAAATAAATATTAAAATTCATATTAGCTAGAATAACATGAAACATATAACCTCACAAAAAATAGCAGATACTATTTTACAGTTGCCTGCAACTAGGAGGTAATTATACTACTAATGAGGAAATGTTTTTGATAAACAAACTTTTACCATGGAGAATTTTTCTAGGGAGTTGAAATGGAGTTCAAGATTTCATCATCCTTTGTTAAACTCTTAGTATTAGAGTTCATACTTGCTTACTTCTTCTGCTTTGGCTAGCTCAACTTTCTTTGATTCAAGACAGTTCATTTATTCCCATGAAAAGTAAACGAGCTTACTAATCCTTGCACGTATAAATCTAACTCTCACACAAAAACACTCTATCGGTTTCAACAAATTGTCCCAAATTTCAAGATAATCTATAGGGGTCGAAATGTTGAAATCATTAATGCATCAACAATTTCAATAATAATTCCATTATCTAGGGTTACATTTAAGCCACTTAGTAAATGGTCATGCATAAATTAATTTGTAGTGCGACAAAGATCATGGTTTTTGGTCAAAAAGAGTGCAAGAACCTATGAGACCATGATCAGTCAATTAAAAATTGTTAAAACAAGAATATTCCTTAATCAATCCTTTAAGTCCACTTTCTATCATGCATATATAATGCTTTCATAAACATTGAAGTCCAAGATTGACATTAACAAGTCTTCTTTCTTGTTTGTCATCTAGATAAATATCTAGTAAAATATTCTCCAAGTATTTCTACTTTTTGTCATCTTGATGAATATATATAATATGAGGCTCCAAGACTTGACCTAGTAATTACATCTGAAAAGTCCTTTCGAAAAATGTCAAGCCTAACAGATCTTGATCCACTATTTCTGCATCCATATTCAGTATCTCCTTGCCCCTAAGGTACAAGAATGGATCCGCGTCCCTAATGTCTTTTCAATAGTATCCTTCTTTTTTAATTGCAAGAAAAATACGCAAAAATAAATATTTCTGATTTGTACATCATATGTTAGGCCAACGCACTCATCCTACCAGAGAACCGGAAATACTCAAGGTGCAACAAATTTACTTCAGATGTTGCAGCAAGCACAAAATGTGGGATATGTTAAATATTGAAAAACATTTTACATGGAAAATAATTTCTTTATACCAAACACTACTTTAGCTTTTTTGGTTAAATGAAAACATTTTACATGTAAAATATTTTTCCATATTCAATATCTCCTACCATTTGTGCCTTCTGCAGCATCTGAAGTGAATCTGTTACACCTAGAGTAATTACGGTTCTTTTGTTGGATGACTTTGTTGGCCTTAGCATGTGATTTACAAATCATAGCTTTCTTTATTGCGCATATTTCTTTCAATTGGATAGAAAAAGTGTATTAGTGGAAGACATTACGGATGCGGATCGGTTCTTGTACCGTAGCTGCAATGAGATACTAAATATGGATACAGCGAATCAAGATATGTTAGGCTTGACATTTATTTGTGAAGTTGAGTCATTGGGTTAGAGGAGAGAAATGGAGTTATTTCCAACGGGAAAGATATTGTTGTGGACAGTATGAACCAAGAGTATCACAACCAAACATTAACTTAACCATTTCCGGAGAGTAAGAACCAGGAGTCACTGCAAGAGAAGTCGTGATTACCTAGGAATTTTCATAGGGATATTACAATAAAATCTCCAAGTAATTTGCTTATCTGCGGATTTTCTTGCCGATTGAAATTCGATGGAAAAACCTTCCTAGGAAATTATTACTTGGGGATTTAAAAAATCCCTAGGTAAGTTTGTTGCGGAATAAATCTGTACGTACCTTATTTGCGAATTTATCTACGATTAACTATAAAAAAATTAGCAAGATCTTTATGGTAAAATTTCATGTGCAAAGGAATTTACATGGGGATTATCATAGAAAATTCTGCAAGTTATTCCCCGTGAAGATCCTCAAGTAAATCCGTAGGAGGTTTGTATATTACAATTCCTTATTAATAAAATAAAATTTCTTGTGGATATTTATGAAACATTGGCAAGAAATTTTTTGTGAAATAACCAAGTGTTCTTAAATCTTTTATCACAAGTTTTGATTTGGTTTCAAGATGGTGGTAAGTCTGATATTAATGATAGCGCGCATGTGGTATTGTAAGTCCCCGTTAAAGATGAAGAAAGGGGCAGCCTGAAAATACCATTTTTGGAGGGTGCGGATTCATCATAAGTTAAGATAAGTTCAGATATATATATATATATATATTTCATTTGGGGGGTACGGAAATTATCATAAGTTAAGATAAGTTAAGATATATATATATATTTCATTTGGGGGGTACGAAATTCATCATAAGTTAAGATAAGTTAAGATATATATATATTTCTTCTAATAATTGTTTTAATCAATTATTTCTTCAAGGTTGTTTATTATTATTCTATATATAATATATCTTGGGTTTTGATACATATTTAAATTCTCTTGTATTAATTGTTCTAATAATCTTATATTTTCCATAGTTTCTAATCCAATATTTTAAATAGTCATAATTCATTTTAATCTGAATTTATTTCTAATCGTATTGGTACAAAGTGTAGTAATGGCTTTGAGTAGCTCTTCGATTGTATTTGCATTATTGTTCTCAGTCTGAATAGCTTTGTCTTGATAAGTAGTGTGCAACACCATTCTTGTTAGTCTTTGTACTTCAATTGTAAATGTAAAGTTTAATATATTTAATACCAATCTTCTAATTTCTTTTGTTGTTACTGAATCTTGTATTTTTCTGGTTAACCACCATTTTACTTGTGTATTATATGTTCTTACAATAAACTTGTTATATACAATATATGGTTCAAATGCTAATAAACATTTATATACAGAAAATAATTCTTTCCTATTTATTTCCCATTTTATTTCCGTATTTAAATATGTGCCTGAATAATATCTACAGTGATATTCTATATTACTATTATCATATTTATATTTCAATATTTTCAGCAGAAAATATTTCTTGTTTCTTATAAACTCTAGCTGCATAGGGATATAATATATTAGTCCATGTATAGTGTCATTAGAAAATATATATCATTAGCAAAATATATTGGATTCTTGTAGTATGAGAAATGGTAACTGAAATGAACAATTCAATTTATGTAAATGATATCATCATCTTCACAACTAGTAAGTCAAAATCTGTTAAAATGATGGAAAGTATATTTCAATCCATTATTATAATTAAAAGTTGAATGAGGTAGAGAATATAATAAATTTTCAAATATACAAAAAAAAATTTAGCACACAAATCAACAAAGAAAAAACTTTTGATCTCACTCGATTGAAGCTAAATGTCTTAATTAAATTTTCAAAATGCAAAAAATAAAAATAAAAGAATGTTGGATACAATTATTCTGAAACAGATCGAGTTGCAGAGATAAAACAACCTAAATAACCTGAATGTAAACAAACTCAAGCTAAAGCTAAATGTTTTAACTAAGCCGAGTGAATGACATATATTCATTTTTTTTTTTCGTTTCTAACTTTCTCGATAGTTTTCAAGCAGCATTTTTCAAGTATGTCTATACAACATATTTAATGTTCTGAGGAACCTTCTCTTTGTGTATAATTGTAAGAACGAAGACACCTTAGCAAATAGCTTAAGCTTATGCCTGAAGTGAGCACATCTGCAATTCATTCTTTTCAGAGAAATAGCACAACCTTTTAACCTTCAAGTAATGGTTCCAACTACTCCAACTAGAGAACATCTACAAGAAATTTTCCAGGGTTTAACGAACCAAAATTGCTCGTCCTAACAAAAACAAAAATCTACATTTTTGGCAAATAAACACAGCATTTCAGCAGTTACGAAGCGCATTTTAGCCATAAAAAATAGTATTTCAGCATATAAAAAAAATATTACTTTTGAGCAACAATATGTAGCATTCCAGGAACCAAAATATATAACATTATAGCCGCAACGAAAATAAAATTTCAACAATAAAACAACCTAGATACTCTGCATATTTATATTCGATGAAAAGCACCTCTTACCCACCTAAATATTAGGCCCTAATGATACTCTGCAACACAATAAAATCAATGACTAGTGCAATCTACAAGCTCCTCTGCGACTAACTTGATGTGTACTTTTATTTTATTGCATTGTTTGTAGTTAGGTTGCTTGAATTTTTTTCGTCGATGAGATTAGTTTACCTAGTTCACTTATGTAGGGAGAAATATAAAATCTAACCTCTTTGTTATGAAACTCTGAACACTCTGCACTTTTGGTATTAGTAAACACGTTGAATAGATGATAAACCGCAATCATATTAAACAAAAAGAATTTTTTTTTGTGTATGTTTGTTTAATGTTATCTTCAATTTTTCAATTTTCCTATTAAAATTGCTTTTACTAATGTTATTATAATATTCTTTTAAGTAATTTGTTATTTTTTCATGTCACGAAATTTCTACGTAAATTATCGAAAAATAATTTCCAGCTAAATTTGTAGGAAAAAATCCCTAAATTTTTTCCAAGGTAATAAAATTCTTAGGTAAATCCCCAAATCTAAATCCACGGAAAATTTTGCAACAAATTAATCCCCAAATAATTTTACAAGTAATCAAATCCCAACAAAAATACCAAACTATAAATCCCCAGCAAATTCCACAGCAATTAATCCCCAAATAATTCCCAAGTAATAAAATTCCTAGCTAAAACCCCAAATATAAATTCCCAACAAATTTCACAGCAACTAATCCTCATATAATTTCCCAAGTAATAAAATCTCCAAATAAATTTTCACAATAATATCTCCAAAAAAATATGTAGGATGAATTACCTAGGGATATTATATGGAACAAAAAGCTGATTTAAAAATTGTTTTTTTGTTGATGTACCTGCGGATTTAGCTAGAGATAGAGCCTGTTTGGCTCAGCATAAAAACTGGTCAAACTGACTTAAAAGCTGATTTTTTATTTAACTGTTTGACAATACTCAAAATAACTTATTTTAAGTTAAAAAAAAACTTATTTTAAGCCAAAGTTAAAAACTGAGGTTTTTTTAAGCTTTTAAACTGTTTTAAGTTGACTACATTTTTATCTTTTTTCCCTTAATATTCTTATACAATCTCAAATTACCCATATAACCCTAACATCTCTTTCTTCCTTTTTTCCCTTTTCACGTTGGCATAACAACTTTAACAATTTTATCCAAACGCATAACTGCTTATTTTAAAAATAAGTTTCAGCACTTTCAAAAGTACTTTTTTAAGCTGCTTTTATTAAGCCCCATCTAACGGGCCCATAATATACTTACCATCACTTTCCAGGTAATACAACAACTTCATGTTTGCCGCATAATGGCGCCAAATTACCTGCGAAATTTGTTGGGAATATACATTTCGTAGATAATATTTTAATATTGAAGAATTTAAAATTTTTGCAAGAAGATCCGCATGAAATAGTTGCAAAAATTTTCCCTAGAAAAAATTCTCATATAATTAGCAGTTTTCTTGTAGTATCACGATCAAACATCAACTTCACCATTGCCGGACCTTCACTACATCTGTGGCATCGAAGATTGGGCAACCCCCATTCTCGAGTTTTATTTCCATTTTACATAATATATATATATTTCGTATTTTATCAAGGACATGTTCGATTTTTTGGTAATTCTTATTGTTTTGTAATAAAGCGCACATATTTCCATTTTATTCCAACACTTTGTCCATACACTTTTCACTAAAAATAATTTACACTTTGTCCATTCTCGAGTTTTATTTTCCATTTTACTTAATGCATATATTCGTATTCCTTCACGACAAGTTCTTTTTTGTAATTCTTATTATTGCAATAAAGCGCACATATTTTTATTTTATTCCAACACTTTGTTCATACACTTTTCATTAGAAATAATTTACAGTGATATTTGGGGCCCATCCACTATTTTCTCTATTCATAAAAAGCAATATTATTTTCTCTTTGTTGATTATTTCACTATATACATTTAGTTGTACACAATGGAAAACAAACTTGAGGTTTAAAAACATTCGAAGCTTGAAAAACATTTTGGTAAGAATATGATCACACTTTACACTGATGGAGGCAGAGAATATCAGATCATGGAACCATACCTTCTTACGAATGGCTTACAACATCTTGTTTCTCCCCTTCACACTTGATAGAATGTATGCCTTCACTTAATAAGTAATGGACCAGGTCCCTAACTATACTTCAGAAAATATGCAGAAAATTAAATGCAGTAAAATCAACACAATGATTTTACGTGGAAACCTCCTTGCTTAAGGGAGTAAAACCACGACCTGTTCCACAGGATTTTTCAATCGTTTTCACTAATCTTCAAAAGCAGAAGTAAAACACGATTAACACCAAACGTAAGAAAGAGTTATCAATCTTACAGTTGAACAATAGTCCTCTATTGCTCAACAAGCCTAAGTAGAAATATCTACCCACTAAGCTATCCCCTTGGACAACCTAGACTTCAACAAAACACACCAAGTCCTTTATAGATTTAGGAGTGGTTTACAATATAAGAACACGAGAATAAATTCCTAAAACAACTAGACAAAATGCTCCAAATTGCTGTTGTTTTTGGAATGATTCTGCCTTTGCTTTCCTTTAGCCTTTGCAAGAGTTCTTGAAAAGTGTTTATCAAGTTGCAAAAACTAAGGAAAAGTGTTTAGGAAAGTGCCTTTTATATGGGCAAGTCACTTTCCTAAACTTCTTTGCCATTGGCTGGAAAGGTCACACTTTCTGACGCCATCGGGAATGTGCACCTACTTTCTGCACCATTTCCAGCTGGCAGTTGACTGGCTCGTCATCATGAGAGCCTGGTACCTCTACTAGGTCCCTGAGTATGTTTCATCTGCAATACTTCGAACAATACACCTGCAATACTCAATAGAAAACCCGGTACCTTTATGAGGTCCCTAAGTTTGTCAAATCATCAAAACTACAAATAACATTTTCCCCCTTTTTGATGATGACAAACAATGACAAAAATTTGAACAATGACAAAAATTTGTTCCCCCTGACTGTGTATTCCCCCTACTGTGTATTCCCCCTTAAAGTAATATTCCCCCTTACTATTCCCCCTTACTTATTTAGCTTAGCTACTTACAGTTTACTTCCCCCTTTTGGCATCATAAAAAGGATATGCAGTAAACCATTGAGCCAACATAAATACTGTACAAGATCAGAGCTAATCAGCAATCAAACAGTAGAAGACAAGCATTCACAAAAAGAAACTGAGAAGAACATCAAAGGAATAAAGTAACCAACAAGCCATTATAACATTAATACATTAAAAGCAAACTAAAATTCCATTAACACGAGAATTTGCCACACAAAAAAAACAAGGAAGGATTGATTGATAGGTTTAGGAAGAGGGGGGAGTTTTGGACAGGGACTGGATGACAAGAGTGAGTCGTGCATTGGCAGCATCATTATCCTTGATGGCCTTTTCTTGCAGGGCAGTTTTCTTCGCCTTCAACTCATTGTTCTCTTTCTCCAGGGCTTGTACAGCTGCAGAACCTGGTCCCTCACTTTGTGCAGTAAGCAGTTCTGCCTTGAGTACAGCAATTTCAGCCTCTTTACTACCCAACCGCACAGTGAGTTCTTCAGTCTCATGCTTGAGCTGATCCATGTCCGCAAGAAGTTGTGCCATTTTGCTCTTTGGCAAGCCTCTGCCTTCAATGCACTCACATTCAACCAAGGTGTGCTCAGAAATGGTCTGTTTGACTGTCCCCACCTTTCCAATACCAAGAAGAATCTGAAAGTGCTTGAATACTTTAGTGAGAAAGTATCCATACCCCATTCCATGTACTCCTTTCCTCTCGATAACTGTCTTGTGAATGTGTTCAATCATAAGACCAGGAAGATTCAGAGCTGCAAAGCTGCACAGCATCTCCATGATGTACAAGTCAGCCGAAGTAGCAAGTGTTCTCTTTTCAGTGCGAGGGAGAACCACTTTGTTGACGAATTCGAAGACTAGCTGATACTCACTCTTCATGATTTTCTTATAGATCCCAGCAACCTTGGTTGTGGGAGTCTTTGAAATCATAGACGCAAATTCTGAAGAGCAAGTTTTCTCTTGCACAGACCGGGTCCCCTCATAGGCACTCTGAGTATTTTGCCCAACAATTCCTCATTTAAAGAAATGGCAATATTGTTCACACGTGTGAGGAGACTCCCATCCTCCAGAAATTGAATATTGTAATAGAACTCACGAACCTCTTCTTCATGGAGGATGGGAGATGGCTTGTTGAACAGGTGCAGCCAAGACTGGATCTCCACCATGTCGTGCAGAGAGTCCATGCCTGGAAAAGTGATAATCCCCATATCAAACACTCTTCCAGCAAGGACTGCTTGGTTCCTCAGACTGTCAACTATTTCCTGCATGTTGACATTCTCACTTTTCCTGGCTTGAGAACCAGGTCCCTGTGTCCTCTTTCTCTTCTTTTCAGTTTTCTTCCCTTTTGACTGTGACTTCTCAACCTTCTTTGTAACCCTTTCCCTATTCTTTTCTGATTTCCTCTTGTCACTTTTCTTTTCAACCTCTTCAACAGACAACTCGACCAATTTTTCTTTGGGTATCTTAAAGTTTGATACCTTGAAAGTTCGTGCACTTCTGACTGCAGCAGCAGATCGTGCACTTGCCTTCAAGGCATCCCCCATTAATTTTTGTGCAGCAGACCTTGTATTAGGTCTTCTCTTTGGAGCCTCCTCCACAACCTTTTCCTTTCCCTTTCTACTCTCCATCTTCCATTTTAAAGGTTCTTCTTCACTAGCAGATTCAGATGAAGAAGAAGAAGAGTACCGCCCTAAATCTGGGGTTTTGTCAAAAATGGGTTGAGAAGGCCTTACCTCTTCTCTTTCAAGTGCAGCAGTGTGTTCTGTCCTAGCCTCCTCCCTCATCATTGCAAGACTCTCAACCACGAGTTCCTCACTCGCTGCCAGAATATTTGACTCTGAAGCCCTGTGTTTTGGCAAATCTCCCTCAAACATGTTGTCAGGCAACATGTCTTCACAAGTACCAGGCACTGTAGAAGTGTTTAGATCAATGGAGAAGAACGGGTTATCTGGAGCATTTTGTGGGGGACTGGGTGGGAGAGGAATGCTGGCTGGAGCAGGTGTAGGAGAATAGAAAGCAAGGGGTGTAATTTCATCAAGTGTGCCCAGCATCTGCGTCGAAGAAGAGGATGAAGAAGAAGACATGGTTGTGATACAGTAAGAGGTCGTTGAAGAACGAAAGAGAGAAGGAAGACAGATTTGCCTTTGAATTTGAGAGGTCTTTGTGATAAATGAGAGAGACAAGTTTCGAGATGAATGAGAGTTTCAAGAGAAAAGACCCCTTTTTAAAAGAAGTGAGAAGGTGCCAGGTCCATTGATTAGACGCGTCGTTTGAGAGAGAAACGATTGGACTGATCGGTCAGAGTAACCGATGACTGACACGTGGCATTTTCAACGGTCAAAATTTTTAGTTTAAATTTAATGTAGAATGCTAACCTGGACAAGTACCAGGTACCATGATAGAGTTTAACTTCATTCCTTAATTGTTCTACCCTCTTCTTTTTGCTGAGCATATCCCTATTGAAAGTATACCTACAAAAGGTACAAAAATGATCTCGAACAAATATTTAAAAATCACACAAAGGATACCTGCACAACAGTTCTAACCATCAAGGGAATATTGCTGTAGAAGCTAAGAACATCACTTGGAGATCAACAACCCCAACTTCAGCCTATTCTCTCAAATTGGTCCTTGCTGAGAGCCTTGGTGAAGATGTCTGCAATTTGTTCCTCCGTTGGACAGTATGTGAGCACAATATTTCCCTTCTCAACATGATCTCTCAAAAATGATGTCTAACATCAATGTGCTTTGTTCTCTTATGATGAACAGGGTTTTTTCCCATACTCACAGCACTGGTGTTGTCACACATTAGAGGGAATTGCTTTAATGTGGATCCCAAAATCTTCTAAGTGTTGCCTGATCCACAGCAATTGAGAACAACAAGCTGCAGCAGCTACATATTCTGCTTCAGCAGTTGAAAGAGCCACAAGTTCTGCTTCTTAGTGCCCCAAGAGATAAGTGAAGATCCAAGGAAATGAGCCATTCCAGAGGTGCTTTTTCTGTCAACTTGATAACCTGCAAAATCAGCATCTGCAAAACCAACCAGATCAAAAGTATCACCTGCAGGATAAAAGAGAACCAGGTCCCCTGTTTTCTTCAGATATCTGAGAATGCATTTTGCAGCCTTCAGGTGTGAATCACGAGGACATGCTTGAAACCTGGCACACATTCCTACACTTTAAACAATATCAGGTCTGCTAGCAGTCAGATACAGCAAGGAGCCAATAATTCCTCTGTACATTGTCTGATTCACAACAGGATCAGATTCTTCTACTATCATCTTGGAATTTGTTCCCATAGGAGTGTCAATAGGTTTGGAATCAAACATATTGAATTTCTTCAAAAGCTCTTTGATGTACTTCTCCGGCATATTGAAATTCCATTTGATGATTGCTTGATTTGCAGCCCCAAGAAGAATGTCAGCTCACCCATCATGCTCATTTCAACTCTCTTCCCATTAGTGATGAGAATTCTTCACACAGGTGTTCTGAAGTGGCTCCAAAAATTATGTCATCCACATAAACTTGATGATAAGCAATTCTTGTTCCCTTTTTAATAAGAACAAAGTATTGTCTATCTTGCCTCTTTTGAAATCATTCTTCAACAGAAATTTTGACAGCCTTTCATACCATGCTCTTGGAGCTTGTTTCAGACCATATAGTGCCTTGTTCAATCTGAACACATGATTTGGTAGCTCTGCATCTTCAAAACCAGGAGGTTGCTTGACATATACTTCCTCTTTGAGATCTCCATTCAGAAATGCACTCTTCACATCCATTTGATACAACTTGAATCCCATAAAAGCAGCAAAGGCTATTAAGATTCTAATAGCTTCCATTCTGGCAACAGGTGCAAAAGTCTCATCATAGTCAATTCCTTCTTCTTGATTGTATCCTTGTACCACCAGCCTGGATTTATTTCTAGTAATAGCTCCACTTTCATCAAGTTTGTTTCTGAATACCCACCTGGTTCCTATTATTGTTCTGCCTTCAGGTCGAGGAACCAGGTACCATACCTTACTTCTTTCAAACTGATGAAGTTCTTCTTGCATAGAATTGATCCAGTCTGCATCACCTAATGCTTCTTTAACATTCTTAGGCTCAATGGCTGATATGAATGCTGAGAATGCAACTAGATTTCTTGTTTTTGATATAGTTTGAATTCCAGAATTCAAGGAGAAATAAGATTATCAGAGGATGTGATTAACTATGCTTCCATCCTGACCTTGCAGCAGACTGATTTGGCAGATCATCATGATCTTCTTCATCAGGAGTGACATCATCTTCTGGGGAGTCTGATGTACTCTGGTTGGAGTTTTGAGTAGTACCAGGTACCCTATCATCCTGTTCAACCTCAGCATCCTCTTCAGGAAGACTGTGATTCTGATCATCACAATCCCTTTTTAGTTGTTGATCTGCATCAGCTTGAGCGCCTTCAATCTTCTTGGATGTTAGCATTTTTAACACATCATCATCATCATTTGATCCAAAACTCTTCAAGCTTCCAACACTCTTCAAGCTTTCATTAGTAATTGAGACAGTAAAAGCAATCTAGGACACTATTTCAATCAAAATATAACTCTAACTGAATCCAATTTCTCAACTCATCAACACCCCAACTTAAACATTTGCTTGTCCTCAAGTAAAATTCAAGTTCAGTAGTACAAAAAGGATGTCTCAAACAGTTATACAGAAGATGCAATCATTAATGTACACAACAAGACTAAATTTACTTTTGCAAGGATCAGTTGGTTACCCAAAAATTCAAATTGTGACACACCATTACCAAAGATTCTCAAGCTCGCAATTCTTGCTTCAAATGCAAGTTCAAGCTTAATAAAAGTATTCAAATTCCTTTACCCAAATGATGAATTCATTCTCACACACATGATGTATAGTCATTTAAAGTTTGGGAATCGGACAACGTTCACTGTCACAAAGAAGAACATAATGCATACTTTCATCCATAGGTTTGCCTTTATTTTCCTATCGACATTTGTTTAAGATTTCTCAAGATCAAAAAGGTATTTTTATGGCTTGTAATGGGGCTGAGTGCAAAGCTATAGTAATTTAGGCTCAATGACTATGATCCTCATAAGATGTGGTGCTCACAACTCTTCCTTTCCATTCTTCTATCAAGTTCATAAGTGGTTACAAGTAATATTTAGGTGTTGTCATGTATGGTTCAAGATAATCTTATCAAACAAGGCATTGACACTAAAGTCAAACAAGACTTCATACTTTTGCTAGTGTACAACAATCATTACAAGAAAATTGATTTTACAATTGCCTAATAACAAAGAGATGTAAATAGTTTGCATATTGTCTAAGCAACTTTATTTGGCCTCGTGGTAGCCGTACATTTGTGTTCATTTCATTGTGAGAACAATTCAAGTCATTGATATTGATTGAAACTGAGACTTTAATTTTCATAAGAAGAGCCACGTTTGAAGTATATACAAGAGGTGGTAAAATTTTTCGAAAGGGTCACAATCATTTTAAAATTATAACCAAATCCATAAGCTCAAACATAAAAAAAAGCAGATACAAAAAAATTTAAGAAAGAAAAACCCAAATATTTAAAAAAACATAAACATCAATAGCCCACAAAAGTGGGCCTCACGCCACCACAAATAAAAGCTATTTGTTCTCAAATGCATATAAAAGTATCAAAAAATGAAATAATAGAGAAACACAGAGAAGAATTTAGAGAGGGATCCTGTCTACTCAGCAGTTTCATATGTATAGGCTTTGTTGCGCGATGCATCACTGCTCAAATTGAACTCAAAAGTACTAGATCCACTGGATCTAGCAGTCAGTTCTTTTTTCAAGGACGCATGCACAATAATATTTCTCATGATTTCTTCAGTCTCGGACTAATCCTCATTATAACATTACGTCGTGTTCTCAAGCATCTCTTCGTTATTTTTGCCTCTCACTCAGTATCGAAAACCCTATCTGTCAAACACTCTTGTCCAGTGGTGGTCTGGGGTATCTCTGGAGTATCTGGATATCCACTCTTCCAAAGATCATGGACATATTGGTTGACTTCAAGTAGTCCACATCTTTCCTCAACTCAAAAAGGTTGCTTTTAAAGCCATCACCTTATATGTGGCCCCTTGGTAACACTCACACCTTGCTATCCTGGTTGCTAGGGTTTTAATGGTAGTGCTTTGTTGTGTCACAACATCATTGAATGCAGTGCAGATAATTCCAAGAATGGAGGTTTCAAGACTTGGTGCCCGATAATAGGCAGACTAGGTCAAGATTCCCATTTGGATTATGGATGCATGAGTGATTTTATCACGGGAGTCAACAACAGTAGATGAACCTGAAGTGTCACTAAGAGTAGAAGTTACTCTAGATGTATCTGAAGGCCTAGGGGCTGGAGTCGGCAAAGATGCTCATGCAAGTAAGGTATTTGTGGCCACCGGAGTTTCCTTTTTTGTCCCCTTTTCTTGATCTTTAAGGTATTAAGCTTCGATTCTTCTTATATTACTGGAATATGTGGGAGTTACTTTAACATTCTTTTTGGCATTTCTAGGTATCCGAGATCTTTCGCACAACGCACTGATCAATAACGCCAATGAGAGAATGGTTTGGGTCTTCTTTTCACACATATGGATCTCTGAAGTAATGATCGTTCCCAGATTTTTCCAATTTTTCTTCATAAGACAAGCTTCCTTAGCAAGGCGAATAATTGATTCGTTTTGGGATTGCATAATTATGCTGCTAATGAACCCGAACAAGAATCTTGCAGTTACATTAGATATTTCTTTTCAATTGAAGTCTCTCTGCTAACCGTTTCGGAGCATCATCATCTGAGATTACCAGGGCTAACATCCTTTTCATATCATCTAGTTTCTCTTTTCTGATCAAGTACTGGTAGTGATCCTTAATCTTAGTGGACTTGCCCCAAGATAATGTTGATAGTCTCGCTGTCGCAAGCTACATTGTTTCCTATGACAACTACATGGTCAAGTGCTTTAAACGATGCTACTAGCCTCTTTCTTTTGCGACACTTATGAAGTGTATGCACTATAATACTCCCTGACCTAGCTTGGTATATGCCAGCCACGAGGTCTGGTTAAAATTTGGAATTTGTGATGTTTCATGCACTCTATTATATCTGGATGCCTATTTATGATCCATCTATAGACAACCGTTTTTCCTGAATGATCATGCTCAGCCTCTTAGACTTTAATCCAATCATTAATTTATGAGGAGGGGCACCTCCAGTACAATTGCCTGCTCTGGAGCTAAAGGGATCGGAGTGGCAGACTGAAAATGTCTGATCCGAGACGGATCATTCAACTTTTTCGATTGCAAACTAGAGCTTTTTATTCCCTAAAATACTTTCCGATAGATTCTAAATAGGTATTTTGGATTATTTGTAATTACAATTATGAAACTAGTGGGTAGTTTTAGTAATTAATAGAGTTGATAGTTAAAGAAAATAATATTAAAATTAGTAATGGGTCACTTTTACAATATATATGATTAGTCATATAATAAATAGGGTTAATAGTTTTGGTGATACCACAAGTAAAAACATCATTCGATTTTCATATATATATATATATATATATATATATATATATATATATATATATTGAAAATGGACAGCAAGTGTTGTATAGGAATTGGGTAGGGTTACAGATAGTCCGTCTGCCACTGGTTCGTGACCAATGGCTTTCATTTTTTTTTTATTAATTAATATTTTGTGTTTCCATTACAAAGTATATTTTTGATATATTTATATGGGTAATTAAATATTAAGTTCATCTGATTGTTTGAATTTTATTAAAGTTATGTTAATTAGAGGAATTAAGATTTTCTCTTAGGTTTGAACTTTAGGAAATTGATTATAATATTAGGTGAATTTTCGGTCTAGGATAGACATAGAATAATATGAGTGTTTAAAACCCTTTAACTTAAAAATATTGTATACTTGATAGATTGAAAACGTTTCGAGACATTGAGAAAACGAAAATCATTGTGGCTTAGCTTGCTTGATTTTGGTTCTTCCGTGGAGGTAGGTTATGGTTAATTTCTATTTGATAAATAAACTTTCAATAGAGATTGATATGTATGAATGATATTGTGAAGTTTTCTATGTACTTGATTGTGTGAATTGTGTGGCTGGTTGCATGACCTTTGATTGCTCTGAAATCCTGAGACCGTAGAATTTATAATCTTGAACCCTCTCTATTGAAGTAATGTATTGATAAACAAGGCTTAGTGAAATATTATTAATGAATCGAAAAGGAGTGTTATGTTATGACACATTATTTTTGGATTGGAGTGTCACGTTCTGATACGATATCTTGGATCGGAGTGTCACGTTCTAACACAGTATAATTGGATCGGAGTGTCACATTTCGACACGGTATAATTGGGTATGAGTGTCATGTTACGACACGGTATTCTTTGATCGGAGTGTCACGTTCCAACACGGTTATATTAAAGGATAAGGATATTGAATTAACTTAAGGTACTTAATCTCAAATAACATATTTCCCAAATGAGCATGGTGTGGAGGCATGAGTCTTCATGGGTGTGCTTTATATTGTGATTGATTACGTAATCACTTGTTCATTATGTTTGTTGCTTACCACCTTTAAGTGTCATAATTGAGTTCATACTATTATTAATTATATATTAGTTTCTATTTTGGGTTGACCGATGATACCTACTCAGTAAATTTTGCCTCATACTGAGTCCTACATGTATTTTCCTTTGTTTTCCTTTAATGGAGTGCATCAAGTATACTAGCGAATTTGACTCTCCCTCAGCTCTAGAGAGTCTCAGCATATCAGGTTCCAGGGTGAGCTATTCATTCAAGCTCATGTTGGGTTCTCTCCGTCATGACATGATGTCCTATATTTTCGGACGCATACCATTTTATTTCTTTTATTTTGGTGTATTTAATATTTTTAGACTTAATATATGGAGATTAGATGTCCTTGATGTGATGACTTTCAGGTTTTGGGAAATGATACTTTGATAAGTTTTGGAGCTTTTGTATTATTTTTGTTATTCGTAGTCAAATTATTGGCATATATTGGAGTTTGGATTTCTTGGTTCGCCCACTTAAGAGGTTAAGTGTGGGTGTCATTTACGACTCATTTTGGGTTGTGACAAACTTGGTATTAGAGAATTAGGTTCGGTGATCTAATCACACAACAACAAGTCTAGTAGACTCTTGAGGAACGACATTGGGACATCTTTACTTTTCTTTGAGGGGCTACAGGACTTTAGGAAAACTTCATTCCTTCTATTTTTCGTGCTACTACTTGACTCCAATTGGTATCTAGGTGATACAAATTGGTATCTAAACCTCTTCACTCTATTTCACATATGGTTAGTACTGGAGTATTAGAATTTGAAACACAAACACTTGAAACAAATGTGTGTCCTTAGAAACACACATATTTTCTCGATTGACTACAGAGTCTATAGTAACTAGTGATCAACATAATTTTTTTATACAAGTTTATAAAGTTGGAAACCCTCATTTTTTTAAGGATTGATTTTGAAGATGTTTATGCTTTATTGATTTCTTTGAGTTGCTTCATAAAATGAATATAGTAGAGAGACTTAGTGTTGAGTTCGTGACATACTAGTTTTAAGGATACACAAAATGTGGTGATAGTCTCATGTTGATTGTCGATTAGTAAAGGCACTACCAATGACTTAAGACAACATTCTTTTAGATTCTTAATAAAGAATTATATAGCCTATACTTTCAGGGATAGGAAGAGATGAGTTACTGCATAAACAAGAGGTATATGTTGCACCAAATGAAGTCAAAATCTCTACTACGATCCACAGATTAAGTGTATATCACAGAGGGTCATCAATGCTTACTTTTTTAGAGTTATGAAGTGTATCATTTTTTATATTGACTTGATCTAGTAAGTAAAGAAAATTTCTTGGGCTAGAGAGACAAGATAATGGATAATGTTTTGAAGTTATTCAACGAGTAGAGATGTGTGGGCTATTTGGGTAATATCTTCTCGATAAGTATAGTGTGTTCTAGATATGAATTTAACGGCCTCTCACGGTACTGTACTAGTGTTATGTGGAAACAAATTGACTATTCTTGGGTGAAGGAAATTGAATATCCTAGCAAGAAAGTGCGTACAATATTGGGCTAGTCCCTTGAACTTGATTGGTATACCTAAGTTTAAGGTGTCAAGCGAGAAAAAGATTCACTTTGTGCTGATGACAAGGTCTAACTGATCATTATGGTAATAAGAGTTCGTAATGAATAGTAGTTGGGATGCAAATATAGGACAATGATTGTGTGTTAAGTAAATTTTGTATGGGAATACCAACATGCGAGTGTCTAAGGTTGTGATTTTCTACTGTTTAATAGGTAATGGGGTTATACAAAAAGTTTAGGAGATGTTGGGACACCACTCAAATGGAATTTCAAGGATCTAGAGTCATAATGACAAATAAAATAAAATTAGTGGAATGTAGTGTAGCCTTCAAAAAGTGGTGAGAGAAAGAATATTTTTCTTTAATTGCAAGGACTAAAGAGGTATATTTTTGAGGGGTTGAGAATTGGGTTCAGGAACACGTGATTTCACCCGTTTTACTTTGGTTATGGTAATATTGTCACGTGTTCATCAAATTTGTTTTAAAAAACTAGTGGATAAGACTTGAAAAAGAAGTTTACATATGTCGTGATGCTAAGTTGTTTTTTATTTGAATTTGGTAATAAGTACTATTGTATTTTTAGCTAAGGATATAGTGAAATCTATTAATTGACAATCAATGATAAGCTATGATACATTCATTCCTAAAAATATTCAAGGTATGAGCTAATATTGATAGATAAGAGGATCAAGTTACACATTTAAATTTACAAGTAAAAATTTTCATTATAAGTATGCATTGTCGGTGATATGTTTTGTCAAGGTATGAATTGGTAAGATAATAAATGATCGATTGCATCGGATATCGAGTATCTGAAAGTACTTACACATGATTGGAGTACTAAAGTTTGTTACTTTTTTTTTTAAATGACACAAGGAAAGGTTTCAGTTAAAAGTGTTAATTTAGAGTATAAGGCAAAATGTCATAAATTGTTGGTAAAAGAATGAGATCGATAACTGAACTAGAGGAATCGACCAGAGTCTGATATATTGAAGGGTCGAGATATTTAAAATTTTGCACCATGAGAAGAATTTTAGAAAAGTGAAGGAATAAGACCTCTCGTATAAATTCGTGGGGTGTAGTTGAAGGTTGTATTGATATCCTTCATATGAGTTTAGATATGACTGTGAGATGTGAACTAGTTCGGTACAGACTTACTGGAGTTTATCATTGACTTCTATAAAGATTGAGTTTTTATTAATGTGAAAAACAATGAGGTATGGATATACAAAATTTTACGTGGGGTTACTACAAAAGGAGCCTCAATTACAAACAAAAAATTTTGTTGGTAAATTGATCAAATCGGTTGGCAAATTGAGTTATCAACCAAATGCAAACTTATATTAATTCTTTGCTAAAAATCTCGTTGGTAAATATTACCAACCGAGTTGGTAAACTTACCAACCAAAATTCAGTTGGTAAACACCTAAAGATGTTGTTACAAAATTTTGAAACATGACTTTGAAATTTCCGTTAGTAAATTTACAAAATAATTTTTCTTACAAACGAATTGAAAATGAGTTAGTAAATTTTTTCTTCATTATTCGATTCGTATATTGGGAAATTGGTGGTAATTTTAGTAACAAAAAATTGTGTTGGTAATTACCAATAAATTTTAAATACTTTTAAATTTTTATTATTTTTGTGGTTTCCCATCCGGTGTTTGCTACCCACTTTGAATCCCGACTGAATCCGCATTCATGCCAGAATGTCCCACATTGGGTATTAAAGCGCACCCTAACAAAGATGATTATGTACCCAACGGAAACCGAACCTGAGAGCTCTTGCTAAGGATGCAAGAGTACTTATCACTACACACAACCCTTGTTGGTAATAGATTTTAAATACGTTAGTATAATTATTTATTCTTCTAATAAATTTACTAATTGATTGTTAGTTTATTGGTAATATATAATTCAAGTTCAATGTTAGGTTAGTAACTGATTGAAAATATATTCAAAATATTATTAACTAAATGATTATTCAGTAGTAGAATATTATTAATTTATTACTTTTAAAAATCTAATAGCACGAATATAAATCCAAAAATATTAATCATTTCATAAATCATATTTGAATGAAACAATGCAAAATATATGATAACAAGTTAAATTAATCTCAATATGACATATATCATTATATCAAAAAAAATTAATTTGAGCATGTTTACCAAAAATATTGATCAAATCTAACTTTTGGCCAAAACTTAAATGGTAAAAGGCCTAACAACACAAAATGAAAATGGAAGTCTTTGTACCTAAAAAGACCATTTAGTACATATTAAATTGATATTCAGAAGCTTATTGCGCTGACAAAATTTTCATTCGACCACGTTTTCAAAAAATACTAAGCAAAATTAAATTTTTGCCAAAAGTAAAAAGTTAAATCACCTAACAGTACAAACTGAATATGAAAACCTCAAAATCCAAACAACCCATCCTATAAAACGAAAAATGAACTTCCAGAGCTAATCGCGCTGCAAAAATTCAAATTTTAGCATGTTTCCCAAAAGTATTGACCTAATTCAATATTTAGCCAAAATTTAAAAAAAATGCCTAATGACACAAACTAAAAATAAAAGTCTCAAAATCTGAACTAACCAAACTATGAGATCAAAACAAAATTTATATGGCTAATTGCGGTGAAAAATATTTCAATTCGAGCACGATTACCAAAAATATTGACTAAAGTAAAATATTGGCAAAAACATAAAAGCTAAAATTCCCAACGACATAAACTAAAAACGAAAGCCTCAAAATCCGAACCTTTTATATTATTACATCAAAAATGAATTTTTGCATCTAACTGCACTGATGAAATTCTTATCTGGGCACGTTATAAAATATATTTACCAAAGTTAAATTTTTGCCAAAATTCTTTGCTAAAACACCTAACGGCACACAGTAAAAATGAAAGTCTCAAAAGCCAAACCAACCATCCTACTAGATAAAAAATGACCTTTGGAGTTAATTAGGCCGACGAAATTATCATCTGAGCACGTTCACAAAAATATTGACCAAAGTCAAATTTTGGCCTAAGCCTACATACATAAAATACCTAACGACACAAACAAAAAAGAAAGCCTCAAAACTTGAACCGACCTTGCCGTTAGATTAAAAATAACCTTTCAAAGCTTATGAAATTAACGAAGTTCTAATCTGAGAACGTTTACCAAAAATATTGAACAATGTCAAGTTTTGGTTAAAATTTAAAAGTTAGAACACCTAATGACACAAACTAAATATGAAAGTCTCAACACTAGATGCTGATTTACAAAAAAAAAAAAATTAACTTCAATTGGTAAATTTACCAACCATTAAAATATAAGTTAGTAATTAATAATTTCCAATAAATTTTATTTGTGTTGGTAATAGTTACTATTCAACTAAATATTCATAATAATATTACCAACTAATAATTAATATATGGTGGGTATATAACCAACTATTTTAATGATGTTAGTAATTTACTAACAACAATCTTTGTTCGTCGATAAAATTTTCAACTAATTTGATATAGGTTGGCAAGTTTACCAACAATTAAATTTCATTTCTAATTTACCAACACATTTATATTTGGTGGTAAATTTAGCAACACAATCTTGTTGTTGGTAAATGTTTGGTTAGTAATTAATTGGTAATATGTTAATAAATTATATAAATAATTATTTTTGTCATATTTATTTACCGATATATACTTCGTTGGTAGTATTGCCAACAAAATGTGTGTGCTAGTAATATTTCTATTAGTAATCCATTGATAGAATGTTGCTAAATTTGATGCCATTTTTTCACGCCGTATTTACCAACAAAAACTTAGTTAGTAAGATTTATGTTGATAATCTGTTAGAATTTCATTGCTTAGTTTTAAAATATAATTCAGTTAGAAATATGTTGATAACTTTTTAGTAGAATACTAATCAACTTATGTTGTTAGTAAAATTTGTTGGCAATTTGGATTTTTTTGTAGTCTGCTAAAATAAGAATAGATGACTTAAGAATGATGTACAACGTGAGATATATTTCTACATGGTTATAAGAATTTAGAGTTGAATTAATACTACTCTATTGATGGGACTACATAGAAGGTTATGATGCGTTACATAGATAGGTGAATAGAGGTTATGAGCTCATAGTATAAACAATAATTTGAGTGATCAATAATTTCCCTAAGTGTTGGCATGACGTGTATGATGGTTTAGAATGGTAGCTAAATCATGGTATGTAGAAGTGGTGAGAAATTGATTTTGGGTGTAATTTAATAGTTTTATAGCGATGGAAAGGTACTATCAAATTTGAATTTAGTGCTATTAGCCTGTTTGGGACTAGTATTTTCCATGAAACCCATAAATAGATATAGACATAGCAATTGTTTGAATATGTATTTGATAAGAATACTTTGGTACTAATGATGGTACGGAGTAAGGTAGATGGTCAGTGTGGACATGATGTTTTGCTAGTATTAAGAGTATTGATTTTGAAGGATGTGGGGTTCGATAAACTAAGTATGTGTGCAATTGTTATAGTGACTAAATTGGTGATAGTGAGTAGGGAAAAAAATCAAGGGAAAAAGAGTCTATTGAATGGAAATGTTTGATATGGGAACCATGGAAGGAGTATCTAGAATTATTCGACCTTGGTTATGTACATTCTTATGTGACCAACTACTTCATTTCGGGCGTGGTTTTGGAGTATGATTACATATCTATGTTCATGTGTATTTTCGATTCTATGGGTGACTCCCTAGTAGTGGATTGGGTGTATCGATTCTATAATTGTCCTCTTGGTAGGGTGGCATCCTTGATTAAACTTGTTCATTCCAGTTATGGAAGAGTTGGTGTTGTTAGGGATAGTTGAAGTGTAATAGTGATTCAACACGCACAACTTTGCTTATGAGAATTTATAAGAGAGCTACTATGAAAATTTATAGTTCTTTAATACAATTAAAATTTATCTCATCATCAGTATCACGTTTTGGCTATGTATGATTGAATCTGATGACCATTGTGTCTAGTTTTGTCATTCTTAATGTTTTCTATAATACCTACTAATCTAGTATTTCGACAGCATTATTAGAGGTTGTATGCTTGGGTGTATCACTCGATGATGGGTACTTGATCATTTCCATCTTTGGATCGGATGAGTTCGATTCTCCTTGATGATTACTTTATGTCTAAATATCATATTTTTATAACTTAAGATCGAGAAAATATTATGTTGTGAGGATGTAATCTTGATAAGATCTATGATTATTTGTACATTGTGAGTGTGTGGTGACTCGTTCACGTTGACTCCTGTTTTTAGCCAATATTGATTAAGGATTTTACCATCGTTATGTTAAAAATGTTTGACCTGCTGGTTGTGTCAAGGTCTAGTGGAAGTTGAACAGTCCACTTGGGAATAGTTTTGTTGTTAGCTGAGTTTGCAAACAACAAAACTTATCATTAGAGTATAAATATAGCCTCATGTGAGGTATTGTATGAGAGAAGGTGTAGATCTCCAGTTGGTTGTTTTGATACTTTTGAAGATGAGACAATGGACAAAGACCAACAAAAAAGAGGTAAAAACCTCATCCCATTCTCTATTTTATTTTATAAACAATGAATACTTTGGTGTGTATTAATTCTTGTTAATACTATTTAATTGTATTTGAAAGTGATGAAGTTTTGTAATCATTGAATTGTCTTTGCTAACATATAATTGAAATTGTTAAAATACGACACCTCCTTAAGCGGTCAGCTATTAGTTCTCAGGTGAACAAATTGTGGCGTCAATTCTTATTTGTTGAAGGAGAAATTAGTAAGTGTTAAAGTGTGATTGTAGAGGCGTGACTAATAGTGGTCAACTTGCAGATTAAGAAGAACAAGAAAGTGTGTGTGTGTGGGTGTGTGTGAGTGTGTGTGTGTGTGTGGCGTGCGTGCGTGCGTGCGTGTGTCTTGTGTGTGTGTGAGTGTATGTGTGTGTGTGTGTGTGTGTGTGAGTGAGTGAGTGGACACCACTGCAGTATAGTAATTAAGTGGGATTACTACTAGCTCGTCTGCCACTGGTTCGTAACAAGTGGCTTCCGTTTAAAAATAAAATAAAATTACATTTTTACATTAAAAATTATATTTTTTGTATGTTGAGATGGATAATTAAATATTAGGTTCATCTAATTGTTAAATTCTATTACATTAATGTCAACCGGAGGAATTAAGACTTGCTCTTAGGTTTGAACATTAGGAAATTGATTATAATATTAGGTGAATTTTTTGTCTAGGATAGACATAGAATAATATGAGTGTTTATAATCCTTTAACTTACAAATATTGTGTACTTGATATATTGAAAACGTTTTGACACATTGAGGAAAGGAAAATCATTGTGGTTTAGCTTTCTTGAATTTGGTTCTTCAGTGAAGATAGGTTATGGTTTATTTGTATTTGATAGATAAACTCTCAATAGCGATTGATATGTATTGAGTGATATTGTGAAGTTTTCTATGTACTTGATTATGTGATTCTGTGGCTTGGTTGCGTGACTTGTGATTGGTTAAAATCATGAGACCGTAGAATTTATAATCTTGAACCCTCTCTATTGAAGTAATGTCTTAAATAGAGAAGATTTAGATAAATATTGTCAATGAATCAAAAAGAAGTGTTATGTTCAGACACAATATTTTTGTATTGGACTGTCACTTTCCGATATGATATCGTGGATCAGAGTGTCACGTTCTGACACAGTATAATTGGATCGAAGTGTCACGTTCCGACATGATATAACTGGATTGGAGTGTCACATTACTAGAAAATATTCTTTCATAAGAGTGTCACGTTTCAACACGGTAATATTAAAGGAAAAGGATATTGAATTAATTTAAGGTGCTTAATCTCAAAGAACACATTTCCAAAATGAGCATGGCGTGGAGGCATGACTCGACATGGGTGTGCCTTATATTGTGAGTGATTATATAGTCACTTGTTCATGTTGTTTGTTTCTTACTACCTGCTTAATGTTACAGTTGAGTTTATACTATTTATTCATCGTATATTAGTTTCTATTTTAAGTTGGCCGCTGATAGTTACTCAGTACATTTTGCCTCGTACTGAGCCTTACTTGTATTTTCCTTTGCTTTGCTTTTATAAAGTGCAGCAACTGTACCGGCGAATTTGACTCGCCCTCAGCTCTAGCAAGTCTCAGCATATCAGGTTCCAGGGTGAGTTATTCATTCAAGCTCGTGTTGGATTCTCTCAGTCATGACATGATGTCCTATGTTTTCGAACACATGCCATTTTGCTCTTTTATTTTTGTGCTTTTGATATTCTTAGACTTAGTATATGGAGATTAGATGTCCTTAATGTGATGACTTTCAGGTTTTGGGAAATGATACTTTAATAAGTTTTGGAGCTTCCGCATTATTTTAGTTATTTCTAGTTTAATTATTAGCATATATTAGAGTTTGGATTTCCTGGTTCGCCCACTTAGGACGTAAACTGTGGGTGCCATTCACGACTCTTTTTGGGTCGTGACAGATTTTTTTGACATTGAGATGGCCTAAATATCCTTATACCTCAAGATAACCTTCGGCTCTAGAACAATAAAAAATTAGTCGAATTAGGGAAAAGTGGATTGCCTCTTTTTCATGAATGTGGAGCTCTTCATATCCAAGAGCATGAACTTACACGAACATAATTTCCAAATCTCTTGGTGTATTGTAACTCAGATTGGAAAGTTGCCTCAAGTGAGAGTGAAAAGTTTTCTAGATGTGAAATTGTAATGATTAACCAATAATAATACCAATATGCCTTTATTAGTGGTGGTGTAGATATGGTAGAAGTCCCTCTTCAGATCACATCCTGAGAGTTTGATACTCCTGTTTGGAGTATGTCTGAGTTCACTGCTAAGAGAAAGTTTTGCGCTGTGCTGCATCCCTGTTGATGATGTCTACACCTATCGTTTGGTTTGAAAATTCTTCCTCTTGGATGCTCTCGACAAAGACTGAAATAAAATACACTAGTGTAAAATATAATTCAAATAAAAAGAGAGTGTCTTTTACCATTTTGACCTCTAATTGCTCTCCTTGAACACCTAACGAAAACTTCTTTCAGTTTGACGTAAAACAAATAAAGCTCGTATCTCACTTTTCAATGTAATTTTTTAATGTACTCTACTTTTGATATCGAAGCAGCAAAATAGACAGTTGTGATATGTTGATGGTTCTCTTGTTGGTATGAATGTGTAGTGTCCCTCTCGGCATTTGAATATGTGATGGCCCTCTCAGTGTTTATGCAAGAAATTCGGTTAATTACATGTTAGGAAGGAAAAACAAAACTAAATGTGAGATTAATAAACTACACTAAAAAAATAAAACTCTAAAAGAAACTACATTTTCACGTGACACCACTCCCTGACAGCGGTGCCATTTTGATGCTTCTTGTGATATCCTGATCAACGACACTAGCCTAGAGTCTGAGTGTCTATGAATTGAAGAGAGAATAATAACCCAACCACGTGTTGGGGTCGTGTCCCAAGGGAGTGGTAGTGAAAATAGTAGCTAAATTAGAATTTTCGTTCTAGTTAGAAATAGTTTGAGAAATTATTGAATAACAGCAAAGTAAATTTAATTTGTGACACCAAAGTGTCAAATAGAAAAAAAGGGAGGTTTGTCACAACTAGTAAAATATAAAAAAATATAACAAAAATTAATCAACTATGGAGTGAAGTTGTTTCGGTGCGACCGTAATATATGTTGATGTAAATCTTTGGGTGCATCCTTTTAATCAACTATGGGGGTTTTTAGTCATATCTCAAGCAATGACCAAATACAACTAATATGATAAACAAAAAAAATGAGTATAAAATTGAACCTTAATATAAGAAAAGGAAAAAGAATTGAGAAGACCCACTTCTGATTTTTGGAAGAAGAGCTCCTTTGTTCAAGCCTCCCACAAAACACTCTCCAAACATGAGAGAAGAGTATTAATCTTAAGAGGTAATTCTCAAAATTACAAATTCTGTCTCTATTTTCTGATTCCACTGTTAAAA